>CAVMCB010000037.1:48179-107903 GCA_963678985.1 Spisula subtruncata | reverse complement strand
TGACTCAATTATTGCACTATTTCTAACATCCGGGTTATTTGACTCAATTATTGCACTATTTCTAACATCCGGGTTATTTGACTCAATTATTGTGCTATTTCTAACATCCGGGTCATTTGACTCAATTATTGCACATCCGGGTTATTTGACTCAATTATTACACTATTTCTAACATCCGGGTTACTTGACTCAATTATTGCACTATTTCTAACATCCGGGTCATTTGACTCACTTATTGCACTATTTCTAACATCCGGGTTATTTGACTCAATTATTGCACTATTTCTAACATCCGGGTTATTTGACTCAATTATTGAACTATTTCTTACACCCGGTAGATAAAACAAATCGCCAGCGAAGCGTTGTGTGAAAATAAACCATTATTATTTAAGTTTTCCGTGGTTAGTGGTTTGTTTATAATTATATAATTTCAAAGTTGGCAAATCCCTGCATTCAGATTGGCTAATACGGGACTTTATTCAATGTATACCTGAAGATCGGGTGTATGAGAAACAAGGACCGGAACTTTTAATTGCATCGCACAAGGCAAACAAAGCAGCCAAATCACAAGCACATAAATGGAGATGTAATATAATAAAATTGAAATACAGTATAAGATTTTTATGAAAATTAACAGATCAACATATTCTGAAACTTTACTGCAAAAAATCAGAAAAATCCACCAAGTAGCAAAAAAGTTATTGACATTCAAATCTTTAAACCCTTATATCTCAAAAGTAGAAAAGCACCTCTTATGACCTTCTGATAATAAGGCGACGATATGCCGCGATAGACCTAGCGGGACACCGTACTCATCAGTTAATAGATCAGCTATTTCTTTGTGTGTGATATTTTCAGAAAAGCTAATGAAATGTTCAAGTCGCTTTTGAAGTTACTAGTACATAGATCATACATTATCAATCAAAAACGTGGAAAACCTGACCATGTGGGTCTTCTTGTATAGATCTAGTTTCGAGAGAAAAGGTTTTAAAAATACCAATCTACTTGATAATAAAACCTTTATTTAAACGTTCCCTTGATAATTATAACTCTAAGAGTTGACTTTTTGCAGACCAACACAATTAACTAGAACATCAAACAGTATGTAGTTAACATAACATTGATTTCAAGCATACATATTTATTTATTTTACATAATTAATCGTTATTTTTCTATGATAATTCAAATGTGTAAGACTATTTTAGTATGTCCTTAGTTTTCAGTCTTTACTACCAAAATGCAGCCATAAAACCTCCGCAAGCCGCAGCTGCTCCTAACACCACTTTAGTACCCAACGCCAAGCCAGCAGCACCGGCGCTTTGTAACAACGCAAAAACACTCCCAGCGACAACAGCTGGACCCTGGACAATACATGTTATAATAATGATAATAATAATTGATAGTAATAATAATTGATAGTAATAATAATGTAGTAATTGATTACCACATGTTGTAAAAAGTTGTTGAATAAGTATAGGTTATAGATCATATATTAGATTTATAAACAAATTAGTACAAGGGACTTTCGGGAGCGATAGCTTATAGTTTACCCGCCCGCGGGTCTAGTTTTCCATATTTGGAATCAGCAAAATTATCCTAATAAACAGATTTACTTAATAGTTATCATACCATCGCAAAAATAAATGAATTTAGAAGTGGTCCCAAAATTTGAAAATCCCTGGCTTTCGATTTGACAAAGAAGTAGGGTATAACATGTGCCACCTAAAGTAAACAAGTAAATCAGGTAAAACAACATTAGGATATTGGAAAAGAGATAATCTTTTCAATGTGTGCCGTAATATTAATTTACTTGGTAAATAAAAGTAAGCAGATAAAATAAACTTCTGCTCTCCCTAAATCGATGTAATGATCAGTGATTTCTGTTATATTGACATTGCAGAATATCGCGTTAGAAACTATAAATATTTTTTAAACTAACTGAAGTGACAACTTACCTGAAGAGCGGCGGCGATAGAGCCGGCAGCCACACCTGCGCCTGTGAATCCGACACCGGCTAGAAGTACCGGGGCAGCCAGAACAGAACTAGCCCCCGCTAGAATACCAGATCCTAATGCCCACAAAACACTATCTGAAATCATAAATTAATGACTTGGTAAAGTTAAAAAAAACCCAGTTTTTAGGGCTCTTTTCAGCACCCTTTGGCATGTTAACTTCGCCTGGTCATTGGGCTACAAATGGAAACCTACTTTCGTGTCTCCCTAGAGAGACTATTTCTCTCGTGTGGATGTGACAGCCAACGGCAACACCGATCTGCGGCACCCAGAAATAGACACTGTCCCAACAGGTACCAATTTACACCTTGGTGGAGTGGGTCTTGCTCAGAGAAATTGACCAGTGGTCCAGACCGTGTTGAACCCTGGACCTCTTCATCCTGAAGAGCGTGCCGCCTATCCCATGTATCCATAGCCCACTGCTCCCCAACATAATTTACTATCATAACCATTGTAAATTCTCATAGACATAATCAAGTGTCCAAAGCACATACAACAGAAATCTAAAGATATGTACTATCTAGCAAAACAAAGCCAAAGTGTCCATGAACAAACAGACATCTACACTTAAAATTTGATTTAATTAGTGATTTTAGAGTGGTCATTTCAATGTCATTTCAATATGAAAATACCGTAATTTACAGGAAATATACTAAACAATATACTTAGTACTGAACATGTACTGAAAACATATTGAAAATATACTGAAAATATACTGCAATATACTATAAATATACTGAAAACATTCTGCAAAAATACTGAAAACATACTGCAAATATACTGAAAGTATACTGAAAACATACTAAAATATGATGAAAACATACTGCAAATATACTGAAGACATATTGCAAATATACTGAAAAAATACTAAAATATACTGAAGAAATACTGCAAATATACTGAAAACATTCTGCAAAAATACTGAAAACATACTGCAAATATACTGCAAATATACTGCAAATATACTGAAAACATACTAAAATATGATGAAAACATACTGCAAATATACTGAAGACATACTGCAAATATACTGAAACATACTAAAATATTTTGAAGAAATACTGCAAATATACTGAAAACATACTAAAATAATTATTATATTGAAGACATACTGCAAATATACTGAAAACTTACTGCAAATATACTGAAAACATACTAAAATATACTGAAGAAATATTGCAAATATACTGCAAACATACTAAAATATACTGAAGAAATACTGCAAATATACTGGAAAAATACTGAAGACGTACTGCAAATATACTGAAAGCTTACTGCAAATGTACTGAAAACATACTAAAATATTACAACGTATCACTTACCATCACCCAGCACTGATGTAATCAGTAATCCATAGACCATTACAACTACAAGAACGGAGGGTTTCATCATTATGAACATGTATATCAAAGTAGACTTCACTTTAACTGTTACCCTACTGTTCTTGACTGGATCTGAAATTGAAACAGAATATCTGACAGTGAGAGATTGATATATCACGGAAATAGCGGAATTCACGGATTACGGAAATCTATAAATATAGCGTACAAAGCACGGGACTTTCACGGCAAAATACAAACCATGAAACGTCATGATAAATTACATAGATACACTGGAACTTTCAATTGCATCGCACAAGGCAAACAAAGCAGACAAGTCACAAGCACATAAATGGAGAGCGAATAGCTACAATATCACCACAACCCACTCCGACAATGTGCCGCCTAAGCTAAACAATCTGAATCGAGATAAAAGCTATCAGACAATAATGAACCACAAGAACAAAATTAAATAGCCTACATCAATATTAAATTTTTTTTTAAAGATGGCCACCCAAAGATCATTTGGCAATGTGTCCCGCAAGTCCAAGACATTGCTCAACTGATTTTATCAAGCTAACTGTACTGTACAGAAAGTAAATTGTTGCATCTGTTCATCACTTTGGTAATGGACTTTCCATTTTCAAAGCCTGTTAGCACCCCGGAAATATGTATTAGCCAGGGTACTGCTGTTTTGACAGAGCGGAAAATGTCGACGCTTGAGAGGTAATGTATTTTGTGCCTGTTACAATTATTTCGTGTCCATACCATTAAATCGATGAACATGTATGTATGCAGTGGTTCTTCCTCGACAAGCAGATGTATTTTTTTCCGACCAGAAACGTCAGATCCGATTTTAAACTTGATAAATGCGTCCAAAAGTCCAAAGTTTAGTCTATAAAAAATTAAAAATACTTCTAGGCGGCGGACAATACACAAATTTCGTGAATATGTAGCGAAATAATAGTACCATATTCTTCCACAATGATATATTCACTGACGTAAGTATCTTTCTAAAAATAACGGGTTTTCTACACTTAGTGTCACCAAAATGGTACTGCTTGTGTTATATGGTGAAATTGTCACGATACTGCTTGTGTTGTAAACAGATACTGCTTATGTTTATTATAGTATCAATAATTTAAAACCGAAAACAACCTTGTCATGACACATCGTAGCCTCAGCAACTATTTTCTGCCAATGTTGAATATGTATTTAGCTCTTACTGTGTTGATCTCTTGAATATAAATAGCATACACTAATATATCTCTTAATACCGTCTATCATGTTCTCAGTAATCCTTACATTGTACTCGTACAATTAAAGTTTCTGCAGTTTTCTAAAAGTCCTTGGCCATGTTGAAAAAAAGGTCGTTTCAGTAGTGCTATTAGTACTTTTCGCGTTTATGTAGTATATCAACCGATCACTGGTCTGTAGTATGTCTACGTAACGACATGCTACCAGCTAAGGCGCTGCTTAATTTGCTCATTTGTATCAAGTCCAATAATAAAAATGTCACGTATGCCTACACGAATTCCACAGAGAAACATAACAAATGCATTCTATATCATAACAATTACGCATACAAAAAAATATTGAAATAATTACCAAAAGTACAGACATACAAACATTTGGCAACAGCTGCCCGCGTTTTAGACATGTCTAGATGACTCATTGTATCGTTCATACTAAAGCCCGTGTACGTGTTGAATCGGATAACGAAGTCAAACCTAAGGCGAATTCAAATACGCATACTATACTGAAAACAAAAAAAGTTTAGCCAGTATGAATTTGAATGCTATTTTCACTTAAAAGTTAAAACTAATTGATTCATTTCTACAAGTACCTCTTAAAGAATGATCGGTACAAAACACGGTTTGTCACAAAATAACACCAGTAAACCCAAATCCAGAGGCTTCTCAGTACCTCTTGCTTCCTCTATCGAGATATGGAGCTGACTTTTAAACAATGTAAACGTTGTCGTTTGTCATTTCTGCAACGACGTGCGAGCCAAAAGCAGGATTTGTTTTAATATTACGTCAGAATGATGTCACTAGATGAATCTTGTCGTTCTGTTTCATTTTCTTTTGTCATGTTGATCGAAGCCTGGCACATTTACTGTAATTTTGTCACAACCGGACAAGTACATGACCAGCTGTGCGACTATACACGATAAAATACTGCACGGCGTTGTTTAAAGTAGCCGCCAACCACTCAACGTCATGCCGGGACGACGAGTTATGTATGAATTTTGAAGTTCTTTCTGTTGACTTTTGTAATCTACACTCAAAGAACTTATATAAATGCAAGATGACATACCTGTTATTGATATTGTACATGTAACTGCCACGACCTCTACATGGCATACACATACAATTTGACGTATTGGCTGCAAATAACGTCACACGTGTCAATGAAAAATTCAAACGCATATCGCCAGACATACTCTCTTCACATGTCATAATAAGTATTTGACTGTAATTGAAATAAATTGACTAAACCTTTTGTTGTCAGCATACTCTTTAAGCGTTTTTATCGCTTGACCTCTACCCATACTCTCTAATATTTGCTGTTACGAACGTCACGTGTTAGTCTGTGTCAAAATCTTACCATAAGTTTTTATATACGCATGGTACTGATTGTTTACCAGCTATTTCAGCCTTACATCCCATAACAATACAACATCGAAATACATAGCACGAAGCCGTAGCAAACATGGGTCCGGTACCAGACAAGAGAAAGTTCGATTTATTAATGGGTTGATTGATGACGGAGTTACGAACGAAGTGGCTTGATGTGGGAGATGTGGGAGATGTGGCAGATGTCGATGTACATTTTTTGTTTGGATATTTATTAATGGATGGATGGATTTGGTTGAAGGGCCAATCTACCGTCGTTCAGACAAATATCCTTCACATATTCCTTAGACATAGAGTCCGTAATATTTATGTAATACTGGCGCGCTTATGTGAAATTTGGCTGTTTTAAATGAAGGTAAATATACTGACGTTACGCACGAAACTCGGACGTTTTATGAATTTCGGGTGGTTACTATAAGAGTGTTTGACCATTTTCAATTCAACCGTTGAAGAAATATTATAGTCTTATACATCGATAGAAAGGTATTTTTATAAGCAATACAACAATATCAATAGTTGTTTCAAAGAAATAAAATGAAAATTCGCTTATTTTCATTTCAAAGTGGAAAATCACGTCAAAAACTGCTGTCACGCGTCGCGCGTATCTCTGCGTCGCTTTATATAACAGTCCATAGTTAGCGAACTGTTAATTCAAATTCATTTAAATTACGCCACAATATGCGTAAGCAAGTAACTGATGTTATATAATTCTCACTTTATCCCAAATTAATTAGCAAAAACATGACACACTGTTTACTGAATGTGAAAAAGGTGTCATGTTTAGAAAAGAAATTTTAGGCATCCATAAAAAAATCGAGTTAATTGATAAAGATGATGCGATTTTGTTTACACTTTTCGTAATACTGTTTAAGAAATAAAAATCTGTTCGCGTTTATTGTCGCAACGCACTCGTGATTTAATTTTTCCGCAACCGAACTCCTGTCCGTGTTTTATTCACCGACAATATACAAGAACAGTTTTTATTTCGATTCTAAATACGATAATATCCCGCACTATTTAACTGCGCGCATTCCATTTTCACCCATTTGACATTGAACATAATTCCACGATGAAATTGAGTGGCTTATTAGCTGGTACAATTACATCCCTCGTTAATGAAAACGACCTTCGTAATTTTCTGAAGGAAATACCACAATTTAAACATTGAAACAATTTTAATAACACGAGTATATGGTATCTATTTCATAAAATGAAAAATATAAATGGATTGATAATAAAACTTGGTTTCTAGAGTACATTGGAGTTTCTAAAAATAGATGCGTCATAGATGTAACACTGGATTCTCGTGCAACTCGCCTTGTCATCGTGACTCGTAGTAAATTTTACTATAAAGTTTACGTTCATTCATTCATAAATATGTCAAGTGATACTGGGCGTAAATAGAAACAGCCAATTTGATAGGTATGTTTTATGGGGGCAATAAAACATGGTTCGGTTCGTTCTTTGTGTATTGGATTAATCCGCGAATCGTGTTAGAATTCTTTATATTTTTTGAATATGTGTATATATTTTATTTCTGAAAAAACTCTAGCTACATCGTTAATTGACATAAATACTATCTAGGTAGACGTTGTCTCAACTTCGTTAAAATATTCCTCTTTTAGTTCCCATATTACATATATCACAAGCAATTAATTTATTGACATTTTGCTATTATTACCTGTTACAGTGTTAGCGAGTATGCATCATAGTTGTCTAATTGCTGATGGCACTTCAGATTTATTTCATGCTTATCGGTGGTTTACGGCGGAATAACGGTGGATTATTCCCCGATAATTTCACTGTTCATAATTTCACAGTTTATAATTTCACGGAAACGGAATACCTTTTTAAAACAAATTTCCCCGCCGCCAAAAATAAAGTAATAAGCATTTCCATTTGTAATCTAAAAATTTGAAGAATAGCAGAACATTATCCATGTTTGTTTATGTACATAAATGTAAAACAAATGGACGAAATTGAAGCCATTGCAGAAGAACTACTTGATTGCAACTCTACGCGTGCATGGAGAGAAAACGACGTCACGCAAAACATTTGAGGTAAATAATGGAGTATTTCCATCATTTAAGCTATTTGAAGCATGAAATAAATAGAATATCACGTTTTAAGTGGTCACATTTTTTACCAGTAGCCTAAATATTTTTCCAACGTGAGCTATTTATGGGACCATTGCAACGCAGTAACCGAGATTAATCGGGAATCTATGCATGGTTGATATACATACTGTCAGAACGAGTTTCTGGACGCGTTTGTTGTTGCCAAGTTTTACAGCGTAGCCTTGAAACATGCAGTAATAACTCAAAATAACATCTGGCAGCATTTAAACAGACAAAAAACGCAACATATAAACACACATCGACACTTTACATTTCGGAACTGTTACATAAACTAGGTCTCTTCAATAACAAACGAGATTCATACTGCGGCGCATGCGCTTATCTACTGATATGCGCCGCCAAGTTAGCACTTATTTAACAGTTTTCTTGTGGTAGATGCGAATTGGCCATGGAGAAAAATATTAAATAGCAGCAAATAGTAAAAATAAATTGCTTGTGTAAGTGCAAAAACATTTTTAAGCTGGAATCTAGGATATTAAAAAAAGTGTGAAAGATTTCTTTGTTTCAGGTCCGATTGTGTGTTTTCCTTGACATACTGGTTTAAGTTGTCGGTGTGAGTCGGCCGGGGGAATTTCATGAGAAACTGTTTATTGCCACCCAAACAATATTATAACGCTGGATAGCAGATACAGTCATGGCTAAAGTCGGGTTTGTAGTGATTTTTCTCGTGATGTTTTCCAGCGGAGTGCATGCGTTGTCAGTTGCTGAGCTATTGCTTTCTACTCTTTCTGATAAAATGGACAATTTCGACAAAGCTCTAGAAAAGATCAATAATAGGCTGAGCCGAGTGGAAAATGTGATTGGTGTGAATGAGCAGGTTTTGGATATTGGCGACACTGAGGCGAAGCAAGAAACAGGAAAAGAAAAAGACACGTATTCTGAAATGTTGAAAACAAGTAACATTATAAGGAAAACAATGGCAGAAGAGAAGCAATTCCTTAGAACGATAATTAAAGACTATGGTGAACTGAAAACGGACATTATACATACTGTCTCTACAATGAATCGTACCATGCTTGAATCGTACGGAAATTTGGAGACAAAAATGACACAACTGGATATTGAACTCAATAATCATATTGACCAACAAGTGACTGAAATTTCCGTGAAACTGGATTCGGTTGAAAGCAACGCAACGACGGAACGACAAAAGATACAATCGGAACTTGGAGTCACTCAAGATCAAGTTACACATATTGAGAAGGATCAAAGTGAGTACTCGTAACTGTACAATTTTCTGCTTGCTTTGTGACTTTGTTCACTATACAATGTAGTTAATTTGCACACGTGGTTTGATGATGTTACAGAGTACATTTACGAAGGTACATTAAATATCATGGGCATATGAGCAGCGGTGTCCGTAGTCAGGAAGGATTTCCCAAATGTCTAGACTATAATTTTATACAACATTGTATTTTGCAGAGCACATGCCCTAGCTGAAACGCTAGCATATTTATTTATGTTGTTTTAATCATAAATTTGATAATGTATTTGGATGTCAATTTAAGGAGTATTGTTATAGATAACCCTTGACTGTTACCTGTGATGCAATGGTGAATAAGAACAAAAATAGACAAGCACTAAATACCAACTTATCCTTGATACAATAATGAAATAATGAAACAAGTTGTGTTCATTAGAAATCAAATTCAATTCTTGTTTTGAAAATGACAAAACAATCGGACATGAGGGTTAAACTAACGAAAAATCAAAATAACTCTGGTCTAATATTCTATATATTGTATTTTTTATTTTTCGGATGCTCACAAGAACAAGATCATTGCGCTAGAAAACCAACTTACGTCATCAAACAGTGAGAAAATTAAATGGATATATTCTCGTCTAACATTAACAATAATGTAATTGCCTTAAAAGGTAGGGAGCCTGTAATCGTAGTGCCGAAATTTGAAAAACTAAATTATATCTATTCATCGATTATATTTGCGATTACGATAAGTGAGGTAAAGGTATCATGTTGCAGCCCAAATGTTGATTTAAGTGTGCAAATGGTAGAACATTAACTTACGGCCATTTGTTAAAGTTGTTTTCAGTTCAACCCGTCAACGGTGTTAAAAACAACACTTTTTTAATTATTAATCCTTAAAGCCAAAGGGTGCTGCCGGCATTCACATTACAGCTTATGGCAACTGATAACATCATATAATTTTGGGTATGACAACTCCTAATTAATAAAATCGAACTTAGACCTTCAACTTAAGCTCAAACAGTCCTGTATAGAAGACTTAATTGAAAGTATTTAATTAATTTAGAGAAAATGAAGTTGTCATGGGAAATTTGTTTGGCCAATGTTACTATATGTTATGTAATCAAGCAAAGCCTATCATTTAGGCATATAGGCATATCCTTCAAGTTACGCCACATTATTACAAAATTATACACAATCAGGCATATCCTTCAAATCACTCAGATAGCCACATTATTACAAAATTATATACATTCAGGCATATCCTTCAAATCACTCAGGTATAAGTTACTACAAATTTTACACATTCAGGCATATCCTTCAAATCACTCAGAATGCCAGTTATTACAAATTATACCAGTCAGACGTATTCTTCAAATTGCTCTGATAGCTACATTATGTTAAGGAGAAAGTCCAAGTAACTGTCCATTCCTGAGAAATAATGGAGACGAGGCCCCGAAGGGGCCGAGTTTTCATTATTTCTCAGGAAAGGACAGATACGCGGATTTTCTCTGACTTAAAATACACCAATACTGTCAAATGTAAATATGATTTTCTGAAAAGATGCTGTAAATGTCAAAATTGAAAGAAAATGCATTTTTTTCCAAAAAAGTCACCCCTGATGTACCTCTTATTTATAGAAGATTAAAAATATGAACATGACTGAGCGAGAAAATCATGCTTTTTTCATGAAACCCGTGAACTAATACAATAACTCTCCATTACTTTAATAATAGTGTGTAGTCCATGCAAACACATGTTGTGAATTATGTGTTACACGATCAACCAATGGTTATTTACCCAGTGTCACTTGATGTTATAACACGGTGGACATTATAAAGACTTTGTTTCAGTCAGAGGATATATTTGCGTGCATAAACTATACATGGATATTTTTAATTGATATTCAACTTGATGGACATAATTTCAATGTTTTAACGTGTTGTTATTAAGCCTAGCTCTGTATTTGCACAGTCATTTTAATGAAAGTATTACTTATGTTCTCAAAAATTGGTATATATACTTGTGAGGGCAGTGTCGCTTCCTAAGCGCCGCAGTTCGATGTTGGCTGCCCACAGAAGAGAAAAAGTCTCCCCGTGAGACTCGAGTGTTTCATTTGGTAGCCCAATGATCGGGGGAAGTTAATGTCAAAGAGTGATTTAGCGGCTGAACAGTTAAAAAACAGCCCTCGTAAATTGGGAACTTAACTTTTTTTCTTACCCTCCAAAATGTATACAAACTTTGCCTGTTCTTTAATTCAAATTAAGGAGTCCAATCGGCACATGTCTTCATGGATTATGAGCCTTGTATGACCAAAAAACAATTAGAAATTAGCTTTTTATGTACTATTATATTCAAACAGTTTACATCCGATAAACTCAAAACCTAAGTTGCAATGTTTATGGACATTTTAATGTAGACCAAGGTCGATTATTTCATTTTCAGTATCATGCTGAAGACGGGTGTCATGATTTAGTGATAATGTTGGCCCTTGTGAATGTATAAAAGGTGTAATTGGAACTTATTGAATGGTCATGACCACGCGAAAGTGCAATTGCAAATTAACGGTATTTAATATCATAAAACACTAGCATCATCTTGATTTACTTTATTTCTTGCGCGTGTACCACCTTAATAGCTGAAAATATATTAATGTCAAAAGCTATTTAGTAACAGCGGGTTGATTTCATTTTCTAGTTTCGTTGTGGTTTGAGCATTTTTATCTGTCTTTTGTTTTCTTTTTTCTGTGTTCGGCTCTTTCAGTAGAGTGCCGCTTTTCCTGCAAATTGTAATGCATCAGTCAGTTGCATCCACCACCCCAACCCCCGCGTATGGCTGCGGTATTTTACCCTCCAGCTTCCACCGCACTGCCGAAGAAAGGTTGGAATTGTTTTCACCGAACCAATACCTTTGGGACAATGTTTAATTGAAAGCCCCCACCGCATGGGCTTTTGAAAACACTGAAGTAAATTTCCCGACCCATCTATTTGGGACGGCGGGCAATGAATGCAACTCGCTTGTGTATAATTATACATTATTTACAATAATTCTCCATTTTTGTTAACACTACATATGTGTGTTATGTTTTTCAGGAATGGAGAGTTGTCTTATATTTCGTATACACATTTAATGTAATGTGTATACGAAATAATGGAGAGTTATTGTTAAGACAGCTCTCCATTCCTGAAAAATAATGGAGAGTTTATGAATGGGTTAATCCCCTGGGTGTATTTTAATACAAAATTCACAGCCAGGCATATCCTTCAAACTGCTCAGATAGCCACATTGTTACAAATTATGCACAGTCAGGCATATCCTTCAAAATGCTCAGAAAGCCACATTATTACAAATTATACACAGTCAGGCATATCGTTCAAAACTGCTCGGATAGCCACATTACACTTACGGACTTTGAAAACGCACCACTTTTCAGGGGTCGGTATTTTTTGTATGAACTATTTTAGGATTATTTTATACCAATGGAATAATGTTACTGGGTTAGAACGTTGTCGGTAAAGTATATTTTAACTTATTTTTACTAACCGAATTGCTAATAGTGACCACGTGGCCAAATCCCATTTTTAGCGCGTGAGTCTCGTGCGAATGACAATATCCGACCTGTGTAAATGACGATGTGTAAACGATTCATTAGCATACCAAAAAAACAACACATTTTAAGTTTTCAAAACCAAAGGTTACATTTAATGTCAATCTCAAGCTGATGTGCCTGGAGGTAAAAACATGTTACAAACCGGAAGTAGCCACTGCGTGGTTTTTGCACGATTAAGTTGTCGTGATACAATAAATATTCGTCTACAATAGCGTTTTATGCCAACTGAAACCACCGTTGATCTTCAAATAAGGATTAAAGGCATAAAAACCACCGAATTCGGATAAATTAATGCGCATGCTCCGCCATAAAAAGGACTTCCGGTCAACAAACGTGCCTGTCAAAAGAATGCTTGGTGTCGATAGATATGCTAAATCATCAAATAAAAATATCAAACACGTTTATTTATGAAATTTAACATTTTCACTTAGTACCCTGCCAATTTTATTTTCATCTAACATTGAACACGTGCTTCAACATGCAGTCACTTCCTTCTTGTATTACTATTTCCGGATGACACGGGTGTTAACCTTGGACAGGATGAATATAACCATGCGTATAAATAACGAATAACAGTCAATTTTCTTGAAGAAAGCAATATCTGCGTGATGGAATGTCCCAGATTTGGATTCCACCGAAAACATTTGACATGTTCTTTCACACCTGAGTCCATGGATAAGTTCAATGACCCGATCTGCCCACACGATTGTCCGAACCTGTGTTGGTGAATAGAGGAACATTCTCCAGAAGCGAATTGAAATTGTAATGAGTACCCGCTGTTGTGAACGCACCAAAACATAACTTTACACGCACTTTCAACAAATGTGAATTTGGTTTTGAGACTTAAGCACGTGGATGTCACGTGACTAAGTAACATTGTTTACTGTCGTTTTGAAAGTTTGACAGATGTTAAAACATAAATTGAGCTATCTATAGACAAAATTTTAATACAATTAAACAATGTTTACTATTAAATTTCGTGGTTTGAATAAGTGGTGCGTTTTCAAAGTCCGTAAGTGTATTACAAAAATGCATAGTCAGGCATATCGTTCAAAATGTTCAGTAAGCCACACTATTATATTATCCAAATGACACATGAAACCAACTAGGCATATTTGCCATGTGCTCAGACTACCATTTGGCTGCAACATGCATTTAAAAACGTTTATTATAAGTCCACTCAAAATAAATGATAAATTGTAAGTGATGATTAACATCGACAGCAAATGGTCTTCATTTAACATGGTACAAAATGCCATTAACATTTTAAAGCAAGGTTTATAAACAATCTTTTCCCGCAAGGACAATTTCTTTATCATGAATATAGAAAATGTTTTTTGCTGGATATAAACAAACACTTAAAAAACAAAAAAAAACGAGCACCTCTTTTGTACAAAACGAATATACGTTATTTTTGTGCAGTCAAATTTTTTCCTCAAGATTCAAACAAGACACCTGTGGCGTGTTCAACAGGATAGCACTCGCCTAGATCTCGATGTAGTGCTATCCTAGTGCTAAATATACATCGTGAACGATATTTATCATTTGACTACATAGCGGTATGACTAAAATACGAAAAGAGGATTTTTGGCGCAACGAGGCGAAACGGGGATTAAAATTTGATATTGTAGGAATTACAGTCTATTATTTTTACAAATATCAATTTCAAATAAATGAATTGCGTATTTGGATGTAATTAACTTGTTCCTATCAATAAATAATGACACTGTTTTAAAATATGCTAATTTGAAGCCTCCTTTCGTCGGCCGTAGACATTGAAATATCCACTCAGTTATGGCATAGCCCCCTTTATGATACTAATTTAATTATATACATGAGCCGTTCTCCAGGAAAACTGGGCTTATTGACATAACAATAGTAGTTATGTCACGATATTTAGAAATAGGTCTAAAATGAGAAAAAAATCATGTTCACCGACTAAATCGTAAGTAGTTGGATACCCTAGTACTATCCAAACAAGTTAAATTTTCTGATAAATTATGATAAAATTACTTCCGTCGTTGCTGTGGTGACCAATTTCCGAAAACTACCCGAATTGAGAAAAACAAGGGGTTAGTGGTTAAAAATAGCGGCTACTTTTCCCTTGAAGCAGACACTCACAATTTTTACGTGTTTTATTAAAATCAGAATATTATTCTAAAATGTGACAAAAATTTGAAAAGTTTACGTCAATAATTCACCAGATACTGGGTTTATGAAATAATTATTAACGTTACGTCAAATAACGTTCGAATGACGTTTGCGACGTCACTCAAAAACTGGTTAGTTTCAAAAGTCAATAATTCCGTAAATTAATGCAATAATTCGTTCAAATTTTCAGAGAGTGTTCATAAGAGTCTCGTCCTTCTAACGATTTATTATCACGATTTTCGTATTCTTGTCAATAAGCCCGGTTTTCCTGGAAAATGGCTCATATATATCTACTGGCCTCTTTTCGCCGTCGGCAAAATGTAAAATATTGGACCCTTATGGGACCTATTTGGACAAGTCCATATGGGTTGTGCCCATATTGGACCCATATGGGACCATTATGGACCAGCCCATATCCCATATGGGCTGTTTCTAGCCAAGCCCATGTGGGTATGCCCATATTGGACCCATATGGGACATATTTGGACATGCTATTATGGGTAATGCCCATATTGGACCCATATGGGACCATTTTGGACAAGCCCAAATCCCATATGGGCTGTTTCTGGGCGAGCCCATGTGGGTATGCCCATATTTGACCCATATGGGACCTATGTGGGCAAGCCCATATGGGTTATGCCCATAGTGTACCCTTAACGGACCTATGTGGACAAGCTCATATGGGTTATGCCCATATTGGACCCATATGGGACCTATATGGACATGATAAATATCCAATATGGGCTGTTGCTGGGCAAGCCCATGTGGGTGCGCCCATATTGGACCCTTATGGGACCTATGTGGACAAGTCCATATGGGTTGTGCCCACATTGGACCCATATGGGACCATTATGGACCAGCCCATATCCCATATGGGCTGTTTCTGGGCATGCCCATGTGGATATGCCTGTATTGGACCCATATGGGACCTATGTGGACAAGCCCATACGGGTTATGCCCATATTGGCCCCATATGGGACCTATGTGGACATGACCATGTCCCATATGGGCTGTTTTTGAGCAAGCCCATGTGGGTATGCCCATATTGACCCTTAAGGGACCTACATGGACAAACCCATATGGGTTATGCCCATATTGGACCCATATGGGACCTATATGGACATGCTTATATCCCATATGGGCTGTTTCTGGACAAGCCCATGTGTATATTATTATTATTATACCATATTTATATAGCCCTTTTTTCATGTATACACACGTTCAAAAGTGCTGTACAGTCCCGACTAATACATATTTAAAACAATATACAATGTACATAAAATATACAAAAACATTTCTATCAACGCTATTGCCCATATTGGACCCATATGGGACCTATGTGGACAAGCCCATAAGGGTTATGCCCATATTGGACCCATATGGGACCTATATGGACATGCTTATATCCCATATGGGCTGTTTCTGGACAAGCCCATGTGTGTATGCCCATATTGGACCCATATTGGACCTATGTGGACAAGCCCATATAGGTTATGCCCATATTGGACCCATATGGGACCTATGTGGACATAACCATGTCCGATATGGGCTGTTTCTGGGCAAGCCCATGTGGGTATGCCATATTGGACCCTTAAGGGACCTATGTGGACAAGCCAATATGGGTTATGCCAATATTGGACCTATATGGGACCTATGTGGACATGTCCATATGGGTTATGCCCATATTGGACCCATATGGGACCTATATTGACATGCTTATATCCCATATGGGCTGTTTCTGGACAAGTCCATGTGTGTATGCCCATATTGGACCCATATGGGACCTATGTGGACAAGCCCATATGGGTTATGCCCATATTGGACCCATATGGGACCTATGTGGACATAACCATGTCCGATATGGGCTGTTTCTGGGCAAGCCCATGTGGGTATGCCCATATTGGACCCTTAAGGGACCTATGTGGACAAGCCAATATGGGTTATGGCAATATTGGACCTATATGGGACCTATGTGGACATGTCCATATGGGTAGTGCCCATATTGGACCAATATGGGACCATTATGGACAAGCCCATATCCCATATGGGCCGTTTCTGGGCAAGCCCATGTGTGTATGCCCATATTGGACCCATATGGGACCTATGTGGACAAGCCCATATGGGTTATGCCTATATTGGACCAATATGGGACCTACATGGACATGCTTATATCCCATATGGGCTGTTTTTGGGCAAGCCCATGTGTGTATGCCCATATTGGACCCATATGGGACCTATGTGGACAAGCCCATATGGGTTATGCCCATATTGGACCCATATGGGAAATATGTGGACATAACCATGTCCCATATGGGCTGTTTCTGGGCAAGCCCATGTGGGTATGCCCATATTGGACCCTTATTGGACCTATGTGGACAAGCCCATACGGGTTATGCCCATATTGGACCTATATGGGACCTATGTGGACATGTCCATATGGGTAGTGCCCATATTGGACCAATATGGGACCATTATGGACAAGCTCATATCCCATATGGGCCGTTTCTGGGCAAGCCCATGTGGGTATGCCTATATTGGACCCATATGGGACCTATGTGGACAAGCCCATATGGGTTATGCCCATATTGGACCCATATGGGACCTATGTGAACATGACCATGTCCCATATGGGATGTTTGTGGGCAAGCCCATGTGGGTATGTCCATATTGGACGCATATGGGACCTTTATTCCTGGGCTACCCATATGGGCTTTCCGATCTGGTACACATACGGGCTATTCCTGGGCAAGCTCATATGGGCTTTACCATCTGGTACACATATGGGTCTCATATGGGATATTCCTGGCCAAGCCCATATGGGCTTTCCCATCTGGTACCCATCTGGTACCCATCTGGGGTAACCATACGGGTCTCATATTGGCTATTCCTGGACATTCCCATATGGGCTCTCCCATCTGGTACACATACGGGTCACATATGCGCTATTCAGTCCTGAGCAAGCCCATATAGAACAAAAAAGTATTACTTCCCTTGAATTGAAATATTAGTAAATTTAATATAAATCTTCTTCTTACTATTATATTTACTTTCAGTACAAATAATAGTGTTTCATAAGTTCAAAGTAAATTTTTTTTTCTAAATTCTACCACATGGTTGTCTTGAAACTTTAAATGTTAATGTGATATATAGCTTGTAAATATCGAACTTGTAAGTATATAATATAGAACACCTTGTATAAACAAGAAGCTGTTCAACTGCTCCTTCCTGCAAGGACACTATGTACGCATAGTAGTAGCAAACCAGAGGAAAGAGTGGTGTTTGCTGAAAAATACAATTTCTGATGTATCTGAAGTGCTCATACGAATATAGGCTGCCCATATGGGTCCCATTTCTGAATGAATATTGGCAGCCCAGATGGGACCCATATCGGCAGCCCAGGCGAATGTACATGTGGTAGCCCAGATTGGACCCATATTGAATGCATATGGGCAGCCTAGATCACAAAGGCTCCTGTTGCACTTTCTATGTTGGTCCCATATAGGCAGCCCATATGGGTCCCATATAGGTGCCCACGTGGGACCAATATCGCTTGCTTGCTTGGTAGTTACACTACAGCCTCCTTTCGCCGACGGTAGCATGTAAAATATCGACGACAGGAGCTTTATCATAAATACTTAGTTATTTTATAGACTCCTTTCGCAGACCGTAAACCATGAAATATCCGCGAAAGGAGCTTTAGCATATCAACTAACTTAGTTATACTATAGCCTCATTTCGCCGACGGGTGCCCGACAGTGAACTTGTAAACGTTGATAGAATGTTGATTAAAATATTGGGGAAAGGAGCTTCATCTACATGTACCAACCTGTTCTATAATAGCTGCTTTTTGCCGACGGTAAAATTCATCATAGTCATATATGACCGTAAACCATGGAATATCGGCAAAAGAATGTTAGAATGTAAAATTCCACTGCAATGAGCGTTATCATTTATATTTCAACTAAGTTATATCATAGTGGTATATTTGCTAGATCGTTGGTTGTGATTTTTTCTATGCTGAATGTGTGTATGTACAAAATTGAATATATATATGTATAATAAAAATTCTAGCTTTTCGCCACCATTGACCATGATATAACAGCGAAACGAGTTTTACCATATTAACTTAGTTATATTCTAGCCGACTTTAAATTTTAAAATTTTCAGCGAAGGGAGCTTAATTAATCTATCAAATAACTTATATTATGACCCCCATTCGCCGACTGTAAAAATCAGCGAAAGGAGCTTTATCATACCAACTTAATAATATGCTAGCCTCCTTCTGCCACCGTTGACTATGATATTTTTACGAGCAATAAGCAGCGCCTTGACACTTCCTACTCAATCAACAAAGGTGTGATCCTTTGTCAATACCATCTCGATAATTAGTTTATTCAACAAACAGTCGGTGACTTGACACGTGGCTACATATGATAATCTGAGGTTAATCTAATTATCGTCGATATATAATCTGTTTAAAATAATGACACACAGTTTGCGAAAGTAATGTTTCATTTGTCAATCATTGATGAATGATTAGACGGGAGAATTTTATTTAGTTATTATTTTGATATGATCAGCACTATGCTATTTAATATGCATCATATTATGTATAATTCAGGGTTGCCATAAACCCACTTTTTCGTTTAAAACCCTACCCAAATGGGTTTTAAAGGGGTTTAAAGGGCAATAAGGGGTTTTAAAGGGTTTTATAAAAGTAATTTTGGGGTTTAATTTTTTTCATTAATAATTTCGTAAAATTACATGAAGAATTGCCTTGAATAGCACCTTTGAAGGTGTCAGACAGTGTGGTCGGCGAAAGGAGGCTTCAAATTAGCTTATTTTAAAATATTGTCATTGTTTATTGAGAGGAACAATCTAATGCAATCCAAATACACAATTTATTAATCCTCGTTTCGCCTCGTTGCGCCAAAAATTCTCCTTTCGTATTTTAGTCAAATCCCGCCCACATTGCTAGCTTGCTAGACTAGGCTAGCCCTCGCCGAGATCTCGATTTATCTTGTCGTTCAGGAGCGAGATCTGCTAGATCTAGCCAAGAGCTAGGCTAGCTGAACACGCCACTGAAAAGTCAGATCAATCAATTTCAACTGGACAATACTGTAGCACATGCCATATTAATGTTGAAAGTGGATAAATACCCAAGGTTTGCTAAAGTATGATGCAATGTTGCGTGTTTATTCCGATTTAAGCTGGTATTGTGTGTTTAATGCATCAAGTAAAGTAATCTATACCACTTGAACTGAGAATGCTTTTAAATAAAAGTATATTGATTAAAGTTAGACAATTCTTTAAGTAAATTTATTCTGCAAAATTTCTGCTAATCATTACCATTGATCAATGGTTCAACTATTTAATTATGAATATCATAGACACATATTTTATTAATTACTCTATCTGTCCTCAGGTATCCTTTTCTTGCCATTATATATATATATATATATATTGACTAATTCTTATATATTCCGGATAAAGAAATTTAATAATTAATATAGAGTCAACTAAACTATATTGTAAAGATACTGTGATCAGGAACTATCTAAATCCGGGACATGAAACTCCACTACATCATAGAGCGATAGCAATATCTATCCTGTCGGTGAATATAAGGTGATAAGCGGGGTGTATAACGGCCGCTTATACGGTCCGGTATAATTTTTATTTCTGTACGGTTATTTCTTCCGTGATTTATATCTTATGATGTTTATGATTTTGTATAATTGCAACTGCCTCAAAGGAATCTCAAGTAATCAACAAACGGGTGTCAAATTGACAACGATCTTTATGACTCTTGTCTGTATATACAACCTGTCTGTCACCATGGTTATCTAATATCTTGTATTAATTAAATTCCTGTAATCTGAGTGTAACAACTGCAATGATTTTATTATATAACTATCACAAAACACATGTAGATTACACGACGGGAGGGCTGTATATTTATATTGAACTTCTGATCGGTACATTATCTGGATAGAAATCTCATATTGTCTTCTCAGCGGGGAGTTTCCTGTTAATTATGTAAAAATAGACAGTCACCGTGGATGAATTAATCCGAATGTATTGTTTCATCAATGTGTAAATTATATCCCAATTTTAATTGCTTAAAGTGGACAAACATAACCGAAATTGCTAAAAAAATAAGATAAAAAAGCACGTACGAAAAATGGAAAATCTCAGTTTTTTACTTATTAAAATAATTTTAAAAAATATGAATAAAAGTGTGCGTTTCACGCGCATGCTATAGTTTTATGTAACGGTACAAATTAGAATTCGACAATTTTCTATCGTTCATTTTGAAATCATGAAGCTGGAAACTTACTATAATTTTAACTAATGCGATGGAATAAGAAAGTGTACAGAAAACACGAAAAATGGACGTGTTTTAAAATGATATACTTACAAATTTAAAAAATAATCGTGCCTTAAATTATGCCTATTCCTCGCAGGTGTGTATTGTCGTATGGGAAACGTTCTGTTTCGATCATTTCCTATTGTAAATTTTGATATCCTTAAGATGTAATATTACTATAGTTATAGAGAAGTCGTCCAGAATTTTTTGAAAATATGGTATTATAAGGCGTATTTTGAAATCAAATAATTAAGAAACGAATTAATAAATATGCATAAAACCAAGCCTTTTCCTAGCAGGGATGTACTATTGTTTAGTAAACATTAGTTTTATATCATTTGCTTTTAAAAATTTCGAGATCCTAAAGCTACAGCATAACTATATTTATAGAGAAGTAATAAATTTGTTTTTGAAAATATGGCAAATTTGGCATATTTTGAAATCAAATAGTTTTTAAATGAATTGATATCTAGGCATAAAATCATGCCTATTCTTAGCAGGGATGTATTGTTGTATGGTAAATGTACGTTTTAAATAATTTGCTTGTATTCATTTCGAGATAAGGTCAGCATCGTGGACCGCGAGACAAAGACAGCGATTAGCGTGTTATTTAAACTAATTATATAATCATTTTTGTGACAACGCTTTTACGGGATTTTTCAAGAGATCTACCGATTTAATCAGGCAGCTGTGATTGGCCGACAGGATAGTTACAGATAAAGATCGACATTCCAGTCCCGATTATAATTACATTGTTCCTGCTGTGATACATCAGTTCCTGCAACACCAACTTCATAAACATCTTCACATAGTCACACAAACTATAACAAATCATGATAAATCATTGAAATAAACTTTGACGGAAGCAAAATTCTAAAATTACTACTTATTACAAATAAGCATGATTTTGTTGATATTCTTCTTAATCTGTTACATCAATACATGTAAAATGTGATGGGATGGAGGCCACCACCTGGAAAGCTAGCCTATTATTTTTCCACTTGGTATCTTAACCAAATCTCATCGTAAGAAAACTATTAAGTCATTAAATAGTACATTGCCCATTAATATAAGATAAGCAAGTATGGTACTATGATCTGAAAAAATAAACAAAATGCATATAGCATGTCCTGCTTACAACATGCTGCCTACACAATTCATGGCATGATATCTAGTAATATTTTCACTATGTAGATTCTAAATTAATATCTGAAAAAAATATATATCGAAGTTAGGCTATAATAAAATATTACTGTATACTATAGATTCGATCCTGGCACAGAGCTAGTTCCACAACCAAATCCAAACTGTAAATCACCCTCAGTGAAATGAACACTTAAAAAGATCCAATGAGCATAATCCTATAGATTATTAGTGTTTTGTTTACAATGGATAACTAATAAATTTATTCACCTGATAATTCTTCACAACTGATTCCACATATATGTTCGTTTGATCCTCCTCATCAGCAAGATCTACTCCCCCCACTTGGTTGAGACTTGTGCCAGTAAGACTTATGTTGCTGAATTGTGATAGCTGATAAACTTCGTTGTTCTCCATAATAAATAATGAAATAAAAACATAAAAGTATTATATACATACAACTGTACATATATGATTACAATATTAACTAGCAATTATTTATTTGCATGTAGATTCTAGCAGGTTCTCGGTCCATTTAACGAAATTGTAGTACGACGTTATTCAGTGCAGCACATGATAATTAACATTTAATCGGTTATGACGTCAGCGCGCGCCTCGTGACGTATGCTTCTACATAAAAACATTTACAGGGCCGTATCCAGACTAAAAAAGCTGGGGGTGGTAAAACATTTTTTGGGTCTATGTTGAGGAGTTATTATTATTGAAACATGCTTATTACGGTACTGTCTGAATATTTAGCGACAGTAGTCACAAACGCAACTGTGTGTCATAATGTGAATACGATTCTGATTTAAGTTTAAACCCAAAAGGGCCATTATGATAATACTATACTAAGAGTTATAATCTAGGTTAACCAGAGTCTACATTGTCTCTTAACTTGCAATACATTCAATGGTCGATCTAAATAGCCTCGTTCAAATGTTACAATGATAAATAAAGAGTGTATATCTAGATCTGAATGATTTTACAAACTCATGTTAAGATATTGAATTATCTAGTTCTACCTGAAAATGTTTTACAAGATTCACTAGTCTATGTAACAATTCACACCGCAGCTGTAGAGACATCGTCTTCCAGAAATACGTCATGCCGTCACGGTTAGGCTGTCTTCTAAGTAGATTTTTAGCTCAGGTTTGAAATTTCTGTCCCTTGGGATTTCAAGATTTCATAAACAAAGAAATAAGAAAACTGTGTGAGACAACCCTGACAAAAAACTGGAACGTCTACATGTTGATATGAAAGCGTTCTAAACTCAATAGTCAGCACAACAAAGTTCTCAAATAATAGCATATAAAATGCATAGATCTGCTAGCGCTGTCTTAGAATAGACCTACCTATGGTAGTTACTTCTAATGTCAACTCATAATAATCACAATGTGCAAATAATAGTAGATCTATGTAATATGGCTACGTCATTGACGATTCTAGTGAAACCACGAGGTCAACTATGGAAAGCCTTGGCTGTCTTATACGTACAAAATGAACGTTGTTGTGTCCAAATAGCAATCTATTAAGCCACTTTGTCATTATATGAAGTCAATATATCAATATATTGATATGCCACTCTGTGCTATATCATCGTGTATTCATTTTCAATTTCGTCGTACCCCACCCACTTATTATGTATCGTAAATAAATTGTTCTCAGCAAAATAACATGTTTAATTACCGTCACTAACCTTCATCATCTTTATCAAGTATCGTATAACATTATTCCAGGTTTGTTTATTCTTATCTGATCGTATTTAAGACATTTAATCCACTTTATTAACTCACTGTTTACATTCATTTTACTCCCCGCCAAAGTACCAGCATGCACTGCGACGCAGCCTCAGTTATTATTAGTTTGGGTATTTCCACGTTATGACTCATGACGTCACGACGTAAACAAACCGTTAGTATAAATAGATCGGATTTCAATTGACGTTGCTCAGTATTTGAAATAAGATAGAACAAGATAAATTTAAAGAAGAAAGTTAAAGTTTCATTATGAAGGTTAGTGACTAATAATAATTTAGTCTTGGTATTATACTAAATGCTATTTGATTACTTTATTGTCATATTTATGTATTTATTTGTAAACCAGGCTGATGTAAAAAATACATAGTCTGGTTAATAAATTTATGTTCATTTATATTTGTGTCTATTATTCATCTTATATGCTCATTGGCATCCTAACAAATGGTGTCAGAAGTGGGATTGTCTTGAAATAATGAGATATTTGATGAATAATTAGATTATTTTTATTATATTTATTATAAAAAAAATTTTGATTGACAAATTTTATTAGAAAATTTGTGGAATATTGATGTTTTACAGATTTATCTGTAAACGGAAAGTGCTATATAGTTATTTAAAATATTTTATTGAATTATTTTGCAGATTTTATCTGTAAATAGACAGTGATATACTTATTATATTTGGTATAAATACAGATTTTATAGTATTTTAATGTAAATTATGTCTGTTATGAGAATTTGAAGTTAGAATTTGAAGATAGATATTGCTTAATGTTTACATTTGATGTTTACAATTTGAATTGATGTGTATGTATTATTGAAATATGGCAAATATGGAGGAAAATGATATAGAAATGATAGCTACTAAAGATTCTTCATACTCTGACTCTCATATCCAGTTAGATAAGAAAATTTCTGATATGGCCAATATGATGGAAACTATGAGTTCCACAATTTGTAATTTAAATACACAATTACAAAGCAAAATTGACACTTTAGAAAGACAAGTTATGAATTCTGTAGGGTCTAACAGGCATATTGTTGACGAGGAAGTATCTTTTCACCCCAGACATTCTCAATCAATGATGGAGGGCAATCAATTAAATTCTCAGTTAAATCAAGATATTGGTGATTCTGGTCATCGAAATAACTTGAAAATCAAGCCACAGACTTATGATGGTGTTTCTGATATAAGTGAATATTTGACACAGTTTAATATTGTTTCAGAAATAAATGGTTGGACTTATTCTATGAAAGCGCTGTATTTGGCTAGTAGTTTAACAGGTAGTGCCAGATCTTTGTTAGGGGAATTAAGTGAAATGCAGAAGAGAGATTATGATAGTTTAGTTGATGTACTCAGAGCAAGATATGGTACTCGGAATAAAGCTGAAATATTTAGATCACAGTTAAAATCTGTTACTAGGCAACCCGGTCAATCGATTACTGAACTTGCCCAGAAAATAAGAAAGTTAACTAGACAGGCATATCCTGATGCTACATCAGATCTAACGGAAATTTTAGCCCTGGATGCATTTGTAGATAGTTTGAATGATTCCGACATAAGATTAAGACTAAGAGAATGTTGTCCAAAATCAATAGCTGAAGCTGAAACTATTGCCGTAAGACTTGAAACGCACAAATTAGTTGATGGACAGAGAATCAAGTCAGTAAATGCTATATCTCATGAATCGAGATCTCAAAACAGTAATAGTATAGAAAATATGATGAAAAAAATTGAATTGTTATCTGAAAAGATGGAGAAATTTGATACTGCTCAAAATATAGTAAAAACTACAGAAACTCCGTCTAATAATACCCAGATTAATAATCAGAGTAGTAATACCAGATACAACAGCAACAGACAGAATTATAGTAATTATAATGGGTATAATTCAAGAAACAACAATAACAACAGTAACAACACATTTAATAGAAATGGTTACAGGAACAGATATCAGAATACATACAGACCAAATAACAGTCAATATGGCAATTCTGGAAATAGTTATCAAAATAGAAACAGTCAATACAATAGGTCGGGAAACGACGATGGGTCAAGTTGGAGGACCGCAACCAACCCAAACCAGAATTAGGGTCCGAATTCATTCAATTGAACAGTCTTGGAAAAGAAAATGGATATTATTGTGATGTATTGATTAATGGAAATATGGTATCTTGTTTATGTGACTCAGGGGCTAATGTTTCAATTATTAATAGTAAAATCTTAGAAACATGGGGAAGTAATGATAAGCCAGAGATTTTACCGGTCAGAACAATGTTATGTACAGTTACTGGAGAAAGTAGGCCGTTTATTGGAAAGGCTTTGGTTGATATTAGTTTAGGTGGTCATAAATTTAAACATGAGATGCTGATTTCAGACATTGTACAAGATGGTATTATAGGTCTAGATTTTATGAGGTCTAACAAGTGTGATTTGATAATTAGTAAAAATTACATGAACGTCAATGGGGACAAAGTGCCATGCTACATGAAAAGTGATACATTGTCTAACTGTTGTAGAGTAGCTATTTCTGAGAATGTTGTAGTTGAACCATATACAGAGGTTGTGGTTTCCGGGAAGTTAATGGATCATATTGAGAAAGATAAATGTTGTTTACTAGAGGGTTCTCATAGCTTTGTTGAGAAAACTGGTTTGATGGTAGCGAAAGTTTTAGTTAATCCAAATTTGATGAGTATACCAGTGAGAATTGCTAATTTATCAGACAAGCCGGTGACATTGTTCAAAGATACTATGACTGCAAATTTGGAGCCAGTTAGTGTAATGGAAACTCATAAGGTTTCTAATGTAAATATAGGTTCTAAACAAAATGAACAGTTACCTGAGTTTCTGACAGACATGTTTAATAAATCTGCTGAGAATTTAGATAATGACCAAACCGAGATATTGAAGAAGTTCTTGATTAAACATCAAAATGTGTTTAGCAAAGATTCTAGTGATATAGGGCATACAGACTTAGTTACTCATACTATTGATACACAGAATGCTAAACCGGTTAGGAAATATCCATATAGAATTCCTTTAGCTAAAAGGAAAATGGTTGAGAAAGAGATAGAAACTATGGAAAAAGATGGTATTATAGAAAGGTGTCCACAAAGTCCCTGGAATGCACCGGTAGTCACTATTGTTAAATCTGACGGGTCTATCCGTTTTTGTTGTGATTATAGAGGGTTAAATGATGTCACAGTTAAGGACTCGCAACCTTTACCGAGAATAGATGATAGCATTGAGGCGTTATCTGGTTCTAAGTGGTGGTCTTGTTTAGACATGAAGTCTGGGTATTGGCAGGTTGATATAGATGAAAAGGACCGTCATAAGACAGCATTCTCAATTCCTGGTGGTTCACAATGGATGTGGAAAAGATTAGCATTCGGTCTATGTAATGCTCCAGCTACGTTTACACGTTTAGTTCAAATGGTATTTGCTGGGTTATTGTGGTCAGTAGTGATTATTTATCTAGATGATATTATTTGTCATTCTAAAACATTTTCCGAGCAATTGGATAATTTAGAGATTGTTTTCCAGAGGTTGAATGAAGCTAATTTAAAGTTAAATCCTAAGAAATGTGTCTTATTTCAAAAAGAGGTCATGTTTTTAGGTCACAAGATTAATGAGAATGGTGTTGGTACTGATCCAAAGAAAGTAGAAACAATTAAGAATTGGCCAGTTCCTAAAACTGCGAAAGAAGCTAGAAGTTTTATTTC
Organism: Spisula subtruncata; assembly: GCA_963678985.1. Lineage (NCBI taxonomy): Eukaryota > Metazoa > Mollusca > Bivalvia > Venerida > Mactridae > Spisula > Spisula subtruncata. The sequence continues at coordinate 79,835 of CAVMCB010000037.1, read as the reverse complement.
ATTAGCAAGTTATTATAGAAGTTATGTGTATCAGTTTGCTTCTATTGCTAAGCCAATTCATGAATTATCTGAGAATGGTAGAAAATTTGTTTGGACAAAGGAGTGTGAATCTTCCTTTAAGCAAATTAAACAGGCGTTGACTGAGTCTCCTATATTAGCATTTCCTACAGAGAATGATCAGTTTATACTAGATTGTGATGCTTCTTTGGTGGGTCAAGGTGCAGTTTTATCTCAGATACAGAATGGTCAAGAGAAAGTGATTGGGTATTCAAGCAAGTGTTTTACTAAAACAGAGAGGAGATATTGTGTTACTAGGAGAGAGTTACTAGCTATAGTTAGTGCATTGAAGCATTTTCATCATTATGTCTATGGTCGACATGTGATAATTCGTAGCGATCACTCAAGTTTGAAATGGTTGTTGAATTTCAAAAATGTTGAAGGTCAGTTAGCAAGGTGGTTAACTTTTCTTAGTTCATATGACTTTACTATAGAATTTAGAGCTGGTCGCTTACATTCGAATGCGGATACATTATCGAGAAGACCATGTGTCAGTGATAATTGTAGATACTGTGAAAGAGTAGAGACTAATCAAGGTATAGATGTGCAAATAGTAAATAATGTACAACAGATTCTATCAAGTCAACCAGTAGTAGAGGATTGTAGTTTGAAAGCAAGTACATGTAGTAGTTATGGAGATTATTTCATTTCTGTATTTCTTGCGTTAATGTTTGTTGCATTATATCATATTCGTAGTCATATTTGTTGGCAACCTGATGTTATAAAGAGGGTTAATAATTCTGTTAGCCGTAACACTGGAGAACAATTAAATATTGAAGATATGGTTAATAATACTAGTGTGAAACAAGTTTCAATGTGTTTCAGTGAGGTTTCTTGTCAAACAGAGGATAAAGATAATGTTTTGATAAGTACTGTAGACACAGCAAGTACTAGTAAGGATACAAACGTAACAAGTAATACCGATAGTATTGAGTCATTGGATATTGCAAATATTCAGGATAATGATACGGATTTGAAATTGACAAAGGACATGATAAGACAAGGCACTAAACCAAGTTGGCAAGATATTTCAAAATTTAGTGTAGAAGTAAAGTATTACTGGGCAAGATTAGATTCTATGGTGTTGAAAAATGATGTGTTGTATAGAAAATGGGAAAGTGATGACGGTAATTCATTTAAGTTGTTGTTGGTTATTCCTAGATCACACAGAAATTTGGTCATGCAGCAGTTGCATGATAGCAAAAGTGGTGCTCACTTAGGAATTAAGAAAACTTTACAGAAAGTTAGGGATAGGTATTTTTGGTATGCTTTGAGAAAAGATGTAGAATGTTGGAATAAAACATGTGATGTTTGCAATAGTAGAAAGGGTTCATTAAGGAAAGCAAAAGCTCCACTTCAAACATATAATGTAGGTGCTCCAAATGAGAGAATTGCTATAGATTTTATGGGTCCATTTGTAAAGAGTAACAATGGAAATAAATATATCATGGTAGTAGGAGACACATTTAGTAAGTGGACTGAAAGCTTTTGTTTACCAAATTTAGAGACAGATAATGTTGCTAAGGTTTTAGTAAACAAGTATATAAGTCATTGGGGCTGTCCTTTAATTTGTCATACGGATCAGGGCAAAACGTTTGAATCCAAGTTGTTTGTAGAGATTTGTAAATTGTTGGGTATTGAGAAAACACGTTCTTCAAGTTTTCACCCACAAGGAAATGGTTTTATTGAAAAGAACAATTCAACAATTATTAATATGCTTAGGCCTTATGTTGCATCTAATCAAAAGGATTGGGATGAACATATAGATTTGGTAATGATGGCATATAGATCTTCAGTTCAATGTTCTAGTGGATTCACACCTTCAATGTTGCAAATTGGCAGAGAAATTCGATTACCGGTTGATATGATTTTTGGGTCTCCTGAAAAAGATACTGATAACAAAGTTCAGAATACTTATCAATATGTTACAAAATTGGAAAATCAAATGCATAATGTACATGAGAGAGCTAGACAAAACATGGATATGGCTAGTCAAAGTATGAAGAAAAATTACAATGTTAATTTGAAGTATAATAGTTATAAGTCAGGTGATAATGTTTGGTATTATAATCCAATACGCAAGAAAGGATTAAGTCCAAAATTTCAGAACCCATGGATTGGTCCATGTCAGATTGTTGACAAAATTAATGATGTTCTGTACAGAATAAAAACAACCAAGTCCATAACAAAGATTGTTCATCATGATAAACTTAAAAAGTATACTGGTAGAAATTAATAAATACCTATTTCACCAAACATTTAGATGTGATATGTTTACATAGACATAGTACATATATTTATTTATAAGTACAGATACTGATAAAGAAAATGTTAAAAAAAAATTACAGAAGTGTTTTTTTATCTGTATTTTCAGAATTTCCAGTGTGCACTATGCGAAGATCTTTATTTTGTGGTAAAGAAAGCCTGCATAAGCCATTTAAAAGAACAGCATAGTGGGATTTCGTACAAATGTAACAAGTGTCACAAGATTTTCAGAAGAAATGACAACCCACATTCATGTCGGGCGATCAAAGGGGATTTTATTATGTTTAATCAAATGTCGGGAAGCAAGGGAAGTAGAGCGGAGAAGGATTTGGGGAAATTTATGGAAAAGGCAGAGAAGAAGTTTTGTGTGGATGTAAGAGAAGTCGAACGGTTAAAGAGACAGGGGTTAGAGTTGAGTGAAAGTGAGAGTGAGACGGAAAGTGAGGTAGATAGTGACAGTTTTGAATGTTTCCAGGAAGATAGTTTTTTGAAAGAAGTGAGATTGTACGAGTTGGATAAGTTAGAGAAGGCGGAAGAGAGGAAGAAGGCAGAGGAGAAGAAGAAAGAGGAAGAAGAGAGAAGGAAGACAGAGGAGAAAAGGGGTGAGGAACAGAAAAAGAAAGTAGAGCTGGAGAAGAAGAAGAAGGAAGAAGAAGAAACAAGGAAAAAGGAAGAATGGAAGAAGAAGGAAGAAACAAGAAAGAAGGAAGAATTGAAGAAGAAGAAGGAAGAAGAGAAAAAGAAACTAGAAGAAGAAGAAGCAAGAAAGAAGGAAGAATTGAAGAAGAAGAAGGAAGAAGAGAAAAAGAAGCTAGAAGAAGAAGAAGCAAGAAAGAAGGAAGAATTGAAGAAGAAGAAGGAAGAAGAGAAAAAGAAGCTAGACGAAGAAGCAAGAAAGACTGAAGAATTAAAGAAGAAGGAAGAAGAGAAAAAGAACTCAGAGTTGGAAAAGAAGAAGAAGGAAGAAGAAGAGAAAAAGAAGGTTGAAGAGAAGAAGAAGAAAGACAAGGAGGAGAAACAAAAGAATTATGAAAAGAAGAAGAGAGAATCAGAAGAAAGAAAAGTGAAAGAAGGATGTGTAACGAATGGGTTTGGGGAAATGGAAGAAGACGAGATGTTAGAACTTAATAAAGTATTGGAAAGGGCGGAGAAGGCAAGGAAGAGAAAGAGAGAGCAAGTTTCGGAGAGACAGAAGACAGAATGGTATGAGGAAGGCATGTTTGTATATGAAATAACAACAACGATCAAGAAATTTAAAAAGTAAGCGGGTTAGAATATTGTTTTAAAAATTGTTGATTAGAATATTGCTATTTATACTGAAAACTGATAAACCAATGAAAACAGATAAAATAATGAGAACAGATAAACTAATGAAAACTGTACTAAGAAGAAGACGAGGACACACTCTATATTAATACAGATGAAGAAGACGTAGGATCTATAAACATTGACTTTTAAGTATATTATCATTTAATTCAAACAAGAGAACTTTAAGAAATATTTCATATGTTGACAATATAACTTCGTGATTTTAAAAAAAAACAAACTATATATATATACATTAACATTTAATGTGTTACTTTAATTTTAAAGTGACACCCTTCATTATTTAATGCATACTTTAACTTTAAAGTGCCATACTTTGAAATAATTATATTTTGCATAATATTGACATTTCATGCTTAAATATTTATAATGCCTGACTGTGATATGCATTATTACCTCTTCCATTTTAATGTGTTCAAAAATAATGATCTCTAAATATTTAATACTCATGTATGTATTTTCAATGTTGATGTTAGTTATTTTGCTGAGATTTTTACTATATCCTTTATTTTTAGAATTGGGACAATTCTTGTTGGTAGGTGGGGGTAATGATATGCCACTCTGTGCTATATCATCGTGTATTCATTTTCAATTTCGTCGTACCCCACCCACTTATTATGTATCGTAAATAAATTGTTCTCAGCAAAATAACATGTTTAATTACCGTCACTAACCTTCATCATCTTTATCAAGTATCGTATAACATTATTCCAGGTTTGTTTATTCTTATCTGATCGTATTTAAGACATTTAATCCACTTTATTAACTCACTGTTTACATTCATTTTACTCCCCGCCAAAGTACCAGCATGCACTGCGACGCAGCCTCAGTTATTATTAGTTTGGGTATTTCCACGTTATGACTCATGACGTCACGACGTAAACAAACCGTTAGTATAAATAGATCGGATTTCAATTGACGTTGCTCAGTATTTGAAATAAGATAGAACAAGATAAATTTAAAGAAGAAAGTTAAAGTTTCATTATGAAGGTTAGTGACTAATAATAATTTAGTCTTGGTATTATACTAAATGCTATTTGATTACTTTATTGTCATATTTATGTATTTATTTGTAAACCAGGCTGATGTAAAAAATACATAGTCTGGTTAATAAATTTATGTTCATTTATATTTGTGTCTATTATTCATCTTATATGCTCATTGGCATCCTAACAATATTAAGTGAGAATGTCATTATATTATGCCGATGTGACCTTATATTGAGCCAATCTGTCATTATACGATGTGCATTTATGACTATATTAAGTGAAACATTCCTTTTAATATATAGATTCAACAAGACAATATATCATGCCGATGTGACCTTATATTGAGTCAATGTGTAATTATACGATGTGCATTTATGAATATATTAAGTGAAACAGTCCTTATATCGATTCAACAAGTCAATATATCATGCCGATGTGACCTTATATCGAGTCAATCTGTCATTATACTGAGTTCATTTATGAATATATTAAGTGAAACGGTCCTTATATCGATTGAACAAGACAATATATCATGCCGATGTGACCTTATGTTTAGTCGACCTGTCAATATATTGAGAGCTAGTGCTCTGATATAAAACCAATCAATCATTTCGTGGAGTCGTCTGAAAATTATATTATGCCAAATTATCAATATGTTTATTGAAACCGTCGTTATAATGAGTAATAAGAACCTCGTATGTTGTCATTTTCAGAATTCCTCTGCACTCAAGTTGATTTAAAGTCTACTCTACCAGGATAATTAAAAGTTGATAATCTATATCTAACTTGATTTTATATTTAACAGTCTAAATATGGTATGAAAATTAAAAAATGTTTCTATGAAATTGTTTTAAGCTTAGATTTGAAGAAGAGCACACCATGTACCTCTCCGCTGGCATCCGATTCGAAAAGAATTTGTACTGATTTGATTTGATATGAGTTTATAAGGTCCTCGTATCGTCCCATACCTTTCGGTAATCTGGATTTTTATAGGACCCCAAGAATTTGTACTCTGTGAATTAAATGCTTATATAGGTGCTAGTCACGTGTTCAAGTGAAAATGGGCGGAGCTAGCGTCATTATTGATGGGAAAATCTAATAAACGTGTAATTACACGTGCTTCTTTATGGCTTTCAAATTGTCTGTTTTTTTAATAATGTGAATTTAAAGTTTGAGATTCATTGTGGTCTAATGTTCTTTATATTATTTTTTTATTTTGCAGATGATCACAAAAACAAGATCAGTGTGCTTGTAAGCCAACTGACGTCATCAAACAGTAAGAAAATTTCATGGATATATTCTCATCTAACATTAGCAATTGTGATTTAATCAAATAAACATGTATTACTTCTTTATTGCTTTCAAATTGTCTGTTTTTTAATAAATTTAATAATTGTAATGCATAAAATATATAAACGTAATTACTTTCTTCTCTTTATGAATGATATGTAGTAGACTCTTTCTTTCTACAAACACTGATTATTTTTTACAAATGTTCACCAAGATATCATTGAACATTTAAACAACGCATTTTTAATTGTATCAATAATAGTTTGATTGTGTTTTTGGAGTTGGTGTATAAAGACCCTGTCACACAGTGGCGAGTTGGTGCTACGAGTTGTCACGAGTTATAACTCACCAAGTGTCGTGTAAATATCGTACGCGTGTCGTTCTTTGTCGCAGTGATGTCTTCCCATGTCGCCAGTACTCGCCAGTGTGCGGCGAGAATTTTAAACGGTTTAAAATTCTCGCCGCTTCTCGCCGAAGTTTACTTCTCGTACACATGTCGTGGAACTGTCGTAACAATCTCGCGCACTGTCGCGCACATGTCGTAGACATGTCGCCGCTTGTCGTAGCATGTCGCCGAAATAAAGTCGTTCTGCGACATAACACGAGTTTGCGGCGAGTTTGGGAGACTTGTCTACGACATCCGCTCGACATTCGGCGAGATCACACGACATCCTACGAAATCACCACGACACAAGACATACATACTCGTACATACTCGTCGATACTGGTACACATCTCGAGAGTAAGTCTCCGATTGTCGAACAGATGTCGTATATATCTCGTTTAAACTCGTGTTATTATCGTACTCATGTCGTGTAAATGTCGAAGAGAACTCGAACACATGTCGCCTTGCAGACCGTCCAGGATCAACTCGCGCACATTTAGGCGAGTTATAACTCGCCACAACTCGAACAGAACTCGGAACCCGAACTCGCCACTGTGTGACATGGTCTTAATGTTTTTACCTGTGACATTTTATTGAAACATAATTATTACGTTACACGAAATTATTCATTTCGGCTTAATCATCGGGAGATGTATTGTTGATTCTCTATTTATGTCAAAGAATAAAATACTTATCTTATCGTGCACTTTGTATTGATAGCTTTTTACCAAAAAAAAGTTACATAAAATGCGGTGTGTACACACTGATATAGTATCATACTTTGATGAAAGTTTGTTCCTTATTCAGATCAACGAAGCTCTGACGTCACTTCTTTGAGCAATCGGATATCATCGTTGTATAGTAAGTATAACTGGATTATTATTATTAACTGGATTATAACTGGATTATTATTATTAACTGGATTATAACTGGATTATTATTATAATCGGGGGATTATCTTTAATAAAATACTTGCCTTATTGTGCACTTTGTATTGATAGCCTTTTACGAAAAAAAAAACGTTCAAAAATGCGGTGTGTACACATTGATAAAGTATCATACTTTGATGAAAGTTTGTTCCTTATTCAGATCAATGAAGCTCTGACGTCACTTCTTTGAGCAATCGGATATCATCGTTGTATAGTAAGTATAACTGGATTATTATTACGTCTGTCATCTGGCCCCGTGGTTATAAACATTGGGTAATGTACTCAATGCTCAAATTCGTACTCCGTACTCGAGTTGGAGCATGGTCCTTGTTACAAAAACTGTCGTAACTTCTTTATTACTGGATGGAAACATATAACACGGGGCTCATCTTTTAACTACTAGTAGATCATTTAATTGCTACAAGTTGGTGTTGGTTTTGATGCAAAATTCTTTAAAGTCAGTGTTTCAAGTTCGAGCACGGTGTGTGGAGTTTGAGTATGATAACTAGTTTATAATGACCGGACCTGTTGACACAGCCTTTTGCAAAACGCTCACTGCAGGTCTGTCAATAAAATAACACGTACAGCTTTAAAGTTCAAGCTAGGAATTTAAGCTGTTCTAACTGCATTTTCTTGAATAAATCTGACCTATGTTTCCATCCTCGATTTCGCAGCATGCTTTTTTGCCAAATCCACAGATTCATAGGAATAAGGCAAATAACTTAAATCTAACACACAATATATGTACGAGTATAAATTTAGCTTAGTAGATATGATAGAAAAGTCGTAGATAAGTCAAGATCGTGTTTTTACTGTTCCTGTAATCATTTTACATGTGTAAAATTTATATTATCTGAGTACTAGTTCCTTTGCTGAAATATACTTGTATCTCAAATGACAAGGGAAATGTAGTTGGTAAACCAATCCAGTTGATGTATTGTAGTCTTGTGATGCACGCTGCTTTCTTTTCTTCTTCAGGTCGGGTATCCTCGTTAGATAGTAAGTACATCACTTTATTATTAGCTTTCAATGGATTATGGTGGTTTTCAGTAAAAATAACAATGACAAATAACAGTGAAATTTTCATTTTGTTATTTTCACTGTTTCGGAGCTGGTTCCAATATCGTGCAGAAAAAGAAACGCAACGTCAACAGCGCCGGGCTTAAAAATATGCGTTACGTCATTGAGACGTCATATTTGTCACGTATTTTTTCCAATTTAGCCAATTAATGTACCGTTTTACGAAAAATGAAGCTAATAATAAACAGAGAATTTGTTGATCTTTGGTGAAAGATCTTATTTTATTTCACTCGTGATCACAGAAAATTATATTTTCACTCGTGGTACCCGATGTATCTACAATGTAAATCTTTGTTACAGCATCTGCACAGCCCAGAAAATCAATACGCAATCAATTACAATATATCGACGGTGCCGAACCAAAACCACGTAAATCAATTTTGGCGCGAAATCTTTTTTGCAGCATCCGCAACTGCTAGACGTCCCGCGTATTTCTGTCTTGTCGCCATTTAAATAGCCAACCCCGTTACTTAGATGGCGACAAGACAGATATACGCGGGACGTCTAGTAGATGCGGGTGCTGCAAAAAAAGTTTTCGCGCCAAAATTGAGTTACGAGGTTTAGGTTCGGCACCGTCGATATACATGTTTGACTCTGTTAATCGTTTATTGTCGACGAGTAGGGCCATATTATGAACATTATGTAAAACAAGTTGACAATGTTTAGCGTGTGGATCGTATTTTTAATACTTTGTATTTTGTATATTTCGCTGGCTTAATTAGAATGAAAAGGTGGTAAGTGTCACCTTTAGAACAGTTTAAATCACAATATTTCTATTGTTCGGCAGGTTCTACTGACTCCAGAATAGACTCGTTATCGGGACGGATCTCAACCCTACACGGTAATGTTATTTTTGAAAATTCTCAGACTTGAATTGATATAAGTTACCGTAGTGGATCGATGTCTATATTCTAACTTCTAATTCTCAATTCTAAACAGTGATGTTGTTTGTTGGAAATTCGTGTTAACTTACCACGGTTTGATTTTAATATAAAAGCACAATAACATCAATAAGATATGCATTGTTTTAAAAATGGAACAATTCTTGATACACATTGTATGGTCATGAATCGAACGCAATTTAACGCAAAGTTTAAAGTAGTTTGAACATACGATGAACGGTATAGAGCACTTTTCCTGTGTTTTTTTAAACACCCCTCGTATATTCATTATTAGCATTGTTATTGACTGTATGTTTGAAAGTACTCGATGGTTATTCAATTTATGAACTTGAGTCATGAAAGCTGTAGTTCATTGTGACTTAGTTTGTTCCACACTTATTTGAAATTCTATCCGTAAAATATCATATCCGTGGATACATTTAGAATCGCAATATGCATTCATTAAAATGAAAAGAACGCACACCAACTCTCATAACTTGAACCCCGTAGCAAGTGCTAACAAAGTAAAAGATACTCGACAAATATCGTTTATAAATACACTACTGGTATGGATAGCTTGGCTAATTTGACACGTGCCTGACCTATTGATTAGCTTAATTTAACAGTCGATATGTTGTCTTCGTTTACAACACCGATTGTATGTTTTCATAATCGGGGAATATCACGAAGACGCTCGAGATGTAATACAAATACAAATCTAAAATACCGATATTGCACGATTTGCTTGCAGAAATTGATATATTCACAGCAACAACCTTGTAATATGTTCTTGCATAAAGGTCAGGCTCAGTACGCGTTGAAAAACTGTTTCCATGAAGCTGAAAACTGACGAGTATTTTATAAAAACGCATATCTTTTATTGATATTTTACAGCAAAATGCTACTTCCAGGTCGCAAAAAGGACGATAGTGCATGTTTAGCTAACACATTTAAAAGGTCATGGAGAGGAGAACACGGTGGTTTTGTTTTTTAGTCTTTACTTATAAAAAAAAATCTCCTCTTCTCCTAATATTGTAAACCTAAATTCAGGTAATTTCACTAGTTTGAGTGTCGTCGATAAAATAGAGGAGATCACGCCATTTTATAACTAAAATATCATTTAAGCGCGTCCTTGCGCCAAAAAACGCGTCAATGGAAACGACAACATGCAATATAGACTGAAGCGAATTACATTTATACGGAGCGTATTACGTGCCAAATAAATACGCGCCGAAAACGTGTTGGTTTTACGCTTCATGGAAACGGGGCTTTAATCTACTCATAGACAATAAAATCTAATGTATTGAAAATGAACCATTTGTTTCAGGAAAGGGAGCCAGTTTTAACGCACAATTGTCAACTACAAAGCAGTACAGCAAGTATTCGACAATAGTATTTGATCGTGATTCCTACAACCCTGATTCCGCTTACAGTACAAGTACAGGGAAGTTTACAGCCCCGTACTCCGGTACGTATCTCTTCAGCATAAGCGTAGAGGGAACACACAATAAACCAGCAAACGCTGTGCTTAAAGACGATGGGTATACGAAGTTGTCTGCATTCTCTGGTAAAGGTGAAGGTGTGACGGGTAGCTCTACCGGTGTAACATATATGTATAAAGGCGACAAAGCTTGGGTAGAATCTTTTTACGACTGTGAGTTCCTTCGATACAGAACAAGATTTTCAGGTGTGTTTCTGTACTAAGTACATGTATTGTACCCTTACTGGTAATGACTGTAAGGGAACTTGTTCCACTCACCAGATGGAATCACAAAAATAATATATATCTTCTCCTCGTGTGTGGACGTTACAGCAATGACATAGATGTGAATCATCCATCATGATACATACTAATCCCTATAAACAAAACGAAATGGGAAGCGAAAATTTCGATCAAACAGAGCTCTATGAACCAATCTTATTCAGTTAGATCATACGCAAAATCTAAGAACTTACAGTTATAGATGTTACACATAACAACGAAAATATAGCTTATTTATCACGTGTATTGATGCAAACCCTGAATAGGGAGATACTCCAGTAACCAGTGATCAAGAAATTACCACTGACTTTGCTAGATCTTATTAAAACATTAATGTTTAATGAAAGAAGAACTTCAAATTGTTGAAACTGAATTCGTATTTCAGCCTTTTGACGGCTAGGACTTGCGCTTTCAATGTTTTGAGATTGTTATTTGTGATGTTTTTATAAAGTGAAGTTCCGCTAATAAGACCAGTCAAAAAGGTGGTCTTATTAGCGAATCGGTCTTTTTAGCGGACCTTTTTTGTTCTAAATTTAATACTTCGGGACCTTACACAGGCAAAAATCTGCATGATTTCAAAATAATCTAAGTGGTCTTATTAGCGGAACTTTTCTGTATGTATATACTTTTATAAATGAGTGTTGCCTATCCTGTCCGATTTTCTCTAATTTATCTATAAATGAAGACATTCCTGGGGTGAATACTGCTGTCTATGAACGAGTGGGAGCAAGACATAATTATATAGAGGATATTTGTATTTTTCCTTGTATGATCGGCTGATAATTCACCAAGTGAGCAGCTGATGTAATATTTTCACGAGTGGCGTAGGAAATGGGGAACCAAAGGCGGGTTCAGATCGATATATAGACCAAGCTCCCTAAGTACAACACCAAGTTAATCAAACTCATAAACAGAACAATCCACCTGAAAATATCCAACATTCAACAAGAACGAAAATAACTGGAATTATTCCTTTGTGACACGTGAAACAAATACTACATTAGAATTGTAAATCAGAAAATTGCCTCTATCCATAAAATACTTCCTGTGCTTGTCTGACAGTTTCAGTCAGGGTCATCTGTTTCGACGATTTCGGTAGTATTTTTTGCACATCTTTCTGCGCAAGTGCGGCTCTTCACGAAGGAGAATTGTGCGAAACTAAACACTTCAATCTGTCAATCATTGGTCTTCGTGCCCCCCCCTCAGAAATTGTCCGATCGAGGTTCAAGATATCTTTGTGCGTATTACTTTCCGTTGGGTTAATTACAACACAGGAACCCGCTAATTTTGTACAACAAATGGGCCAAAACACTATCAAATAACCAGTTACTGACAAGCAACCTGATAGATAATAGCAGGAACGAAATGGAAAATAACCGTACGACCTCCACAAGGATAGAAGCTCCGTTCCAACAAAGTGATAACTAGAAACCCCGGTTTAGACAGTTACCAGGAATTGATATCAAACATATTCAATCCTTACCATTCACATATTACAGCATCAGCACACGATAATCCACATATTTAAAAAGCTTTCAAAATCCCGTGAGGCCATTTCATACCAGCTATTATCTATAAAGGTGCTTGTCAGTAACGGGGTATTGGGTCCATTTTTTGGGCATTTATATGAAAATATCAGTTTCCTTTGATTACAACACAAAAACAAGCTGTCATATTTCGGCCAGAGTCGCCTACGGATCGTCTGGAAATAAATTTGTCATAGCATTATGCCAGCCAATTATTGGACGATTAATGGTCGATATGAATCGAGCAGAACATAGAATTATGATTCAAACAGCTACAGTTGTGACAAGACCACTGAATCCGACGTTATTATGTTATTACGAGTGAAGTAAACGAAAATTTTGGAATCCTGTATTTTAACCTCATATAGAGATCTACATGTAGGTGAAACGATGTCCGATCGGTAAGCACTCTCGTCTACCGATCCGGATATCCCGGTTTCAAAACTCTGCAGTGGCACTGAACATATCAGAAACGTTTTTCAGTATTTCACACCTAGCTAGAGACTAGAGATCAACGAAACCCAGAGGTAACCTCACGTGCATTTTAAAGAACCAATGCGATCAAAAAACTATCTATAAGCATCCCGTATCATACCAACGTTCTGGCTTTTTCCTTGAAACCGGGGTCATTGGTAATTTAGGCAGGCATAAAACCCAATGTCTCATTCAAATGCAAAAAAACAAACGCACAGAAACCCAACAAAACTAATAAACATTTTCCGATCATCCATTACATACGATGAATTATGGAACCGTTAGACTGTTTCTTAACGAATGACCAATCCTCGACGAAAGAATGTTAATTATATCTGTCGAAATAGTAGACCAAATATAAAATGAACAAAATATTCATTTTGCAAGAGTTGCTCCCCTTAGACATTTATTATTTACAAATGATCATTTTGTCAATAAACCACTTCGATGTTTTATTACATTTTCCCCATCTTATGAGATGTTTTCCATTTTTGAGAATCAACTAAAGTGCTCAAATTCTGCAGAGAGGTTACCAAGTTATAGCTAATTAAAATAGCAGTTTAAGACTTAATGTGACTTTAATAAACCCGAATACCTGAACTGTTAACGTATTTTTGATGATATTTTGCACACATAAATTTTAATGAAAATGCAACCTGCATGACTGAACATGCATACTTTGGCGTGTAATTTAGCTTTTAATGTATTGATTGTTGAGTCAATAACACAATAGCACAATATTAAACTTATGTGCGCAAAGTATCCTCAAACTATGGTCACAGTTTAAAGCATTTAGGGTTTGAAAACTGACCAATTAGAAAAGGGGTTCAATGTAGCGTTCCTCTCTACCGGTACTACAGTACATGTATATTATGTAGTATCTATAAGACATCTGGCACACTGTAGGCCTTTTCTTGAAATTCACGTACTAGTATAAATTATGCTGTTCCTTTTGTAGTTTTTGATTTGTGACACTTATATAGGAGTAAACTGGTTATAACAAAACAGTTGTGAACGTGAAAGTAGTCGAAAATATTGATACTCCTTCTTGTCATGTAACAACAATACAGATGAGTTTTATTAACATTTTTACTCACAACATTTGTACAACATTTTTCTATGTGAATTCATGACCACCTTGTTCGGTTTCTAGCTAAGAACTGTCCTTATCTGACCAGTTACAAGACTCGATAGCATATAATTAATAACAACAATAGCCGTATAAATCTCTTCAGCGAGGAATGACCAGTGTGGGATATACTTTAAATTACAACTGATCCTCATAGGATAATAACTGATCCTTGAAAGATACACTTTGATTAATAATTGATCCTCGTATAATACAGAGATTAATAAGGCGATTTCAGTCTAATACAAGGGCTTCTGGATGTATCAAAAGCTTGTTCGTGATTAATTATATTTGGACACTGGGAAAACCAATACCAAATGAGGAGTATAGAGTCACTACATAACACCCCTCCAATATCCAGCGATTTAAATACATTTAAATCAAAATGAAATCACAATCCATTGTTAGAGTGTTAATCCTCGTAATTGATAAAGTATTGTAGCGTTGGTTCACCAAGTTGTTTTGATAAATAAATAACTAGTAAGTTCTGGTGTGTTATTTCTTCAATATGTTGTGAACGGCTTAAAAGTCCACAAACACGCCCTTCACGCTCTACGAATATTAACGACCAAGTGTTGGTATTCTCGCATCGTTGTTGAAAGGTTAATCGAATGTTAAGGTTCCACGAGGTAAGTCACGTGAATAGAACGTCCACGTAAAACGTTCTGGTTATCTATGTTTATGTTGGTACATCAGACAATATCCAAAGGTCACAGGAGACAATATCCACATTTCATAAACGACAATATCCATACGTCATGGGAGACAATATCCAAATTCATAAATGACAATATCTATATGTCATGGGAGACAATATCCATATGTCACAGGCAATTGCTGTAAGGACATTCTCATTTATCGTCAACGTCCTTCTTCGTTAACGAACACAATTGTGGGTAGAGTTTACACAACTCATTGTGACCAGCTGCTGGTGTGGAAGATTGGACACTTCCGGGTAATGTTTGCACGCCCCCTTCACTTTGACCGGACACCAGCTTTGCGACTTTGTTTGTGCTAACCTTCTCTTTATTGCCACACTTAAAGATTTTGTTTATCAAATTCAACCACCGGGCCAATTGCCAACTTAGTACTATTACAATTGTGATTATCAACGACATAACCCCGCTAATCAGAAAATATAACCCGTATTTGGTTGGGGTCCCCTCAATTTTCACAGCATTATAGTCATGCACCTTTCTGATGAATAACGGTAATTCAATATCTCTTAGATTGGTAAGGGACTTTGGTAGGGTCAATGAGGATGTATTGGGTATATTTTCGTTCAATTTGTCCCAAATTTTGAACCGCGTTATGATGCCGTTATCTCTCTAAACTTAATAATATCCTCCAGGGACGTTTCATCTTGCATGACGGACATTTTCTCATCGTATGGAGTTAATTGTAGGTAATCCGAAGAAGCATGGCGTGTTTTATTCAATTTTACCATCTGTAAGGTGGGTTTTACATTTACTACATGGTTTAACTTTCCCATTTTGTCTTGACAGGTAATATTCAAGCTCATTTCAAAACTAGTGGCAATTCCCCATAACTCGTGACCTAGGTGCCGTGCCATAGGCAATCTAGAATTAGGCGATACTATAACTTTACAACTGCTTTTAACTTGATCAGATCGTTGCATAAATAGAGCAATTATGCATAGTTTGCTGAGATTTATCGGATATATGGCACTTTGAGGACTGCAGAAGCCTAGATATTTGTTTGTGCATTGCTCATATTCCCCTGGATCGAGTAATGCAAAGTGGCTTCTGTCCTTATTAACTAAGAGAAATTCCCCTTCGATTTCATAATGGGCCATTAACCTCGCCATGTCAACAGATTTTGGTGTATCGTCTTCATCATGATACGGAATTTGCAGATTGTATGTTTTGAACACGTCATATCGTTCTCTATAATCTAGTAAAGGTACATTTATTATTATTAGGATTTTTCCACTCTCTATGATAGCCCGGCATGAGAGGGTTTGATAGAAATACCAAATGTTTTTCACAGGATCGGTTGCCAGATCCAGAGAGTTCGGTAACCTTCCTTTAATATCGAATAATAGTTTCGAAAGTTTATCTGGAGGGATCGTACTTGGCGATAGATGTCCAAGCGATAGCATATTCAATTCCAGTCTTAGATTTTCTAAATACAATACCGCGCGTTGTGTAGCTTGCTTGATTTCATCGATCATTAGGGTGAATTGCTGGTAAGCGTTGAGAAATCGTTCGATACCATATAGTCGCTGACTAAATATTTCCTCCATATCGGTAATTCTTGCGTCAAACTTTTGAAGACTTATAACCAAGTCATTAATACTACGTCGGTTTACCATGATTTCGACACGCGACGCTTTAATAAGCGACATACTCTGATCTAGATAGTGTATTATGTCACGCTGATTGGTAGCCAAATTATCAATATTCCTCCGAATACTCGTTAATTGCTCTTCTGACACGGTACCCACAAGAAAACTTAATGCTTGACCTATAAAGGGTAATATCGAGCGGCGTGTTCTTGACCTTGATGAGGATATGTTACTATACATGTTATAGGTAGCCACCAATCCACTATGTACCTCCCGAAGAAGACCTACTTCCTCCCCCAAACTCGCAATAGTTGCAGAATAGCCAAATTCCCGACTACTATTATAATTGTGTGAAACTTGAGCCAGAATATTTTGGACCTGCCCTATATCAGCTCTCATTTTCTGTATAAATTGAGTGTAAGGCTTAAGGTCGTGAACCACCGTTATCAACCAACGTGCATGAGTCGTTGTAATTTCATTTGTCTTTTGGAATATGACATTTTCATATAATTGAAGCCCTAATGCACAGCACACTGTGGCAATAAAGACGTTAGCAAATATCATCTTTCTGCAATAGAAAGAGTCAAATGTAATTATTGACTGTTTATAACACCTAAATACTACTCTATATACAAAATAGCGGTGCAACCGCGTGATTTAAAATGATATGAGAGCCTCGTTAAGACAGAATACCATTCATCATTTAATGGGCATGACCCTTTAATAATTCTAAAACAACATCAGCCATTTTCGACTGTGTCTGTAGTCTCAATCTCTGTAATGAGACTTGATGCTTAACACCCCGTTTTCGTGTTAGAATTTTCGATCTACCTTTTATGTTTACGCCACCCGTTTTAGTAATGACCCCTATTTCCATATTATCTTTTAATTGGTCCTCTTGTGTCAAGTCTGTCATATTGTCATTATTGTCATAACATGTCTCAAACTCAATGTCAGTGTCAGTATCTCCAGCTTGATTTTGTTCATTTAATGTTTCTGAATGGTCGCTTACCTGTTCATCTGATTGGTTGTCTGATTGTTCCGATTGGATTGCTTGTTCTAATCCTGAAGACGCAATTATTGTTTCTTCTAATTCGTCGTCTTGCTCTCGTAATTTTAGGCGTTTACGCAGTTCCATCTGTGGAATATCCCCTTCCTCACTGGAATGGTCTCGTTTGCGTCGTAGCCTCTCAGCTAATCTGGCAAGTGGAATGTTTTCAGAGGTGTCTGATTCTATTGCGGAAACCTCATCCTGCACTGGTTCATCTGGAACATCGACGTAATGACTTTTCCGAAGGAGTCGGTTGTCAGTGGGTTTAATATCCCATTTATCAACGTTTGCGGTTTTCAACAGCTCTGCATGAATCCTACAGATAGACCCATCAAGTTGATTCATTATTACGTAACTGACTGGAGACGTCTTTTCGACAATTCGATAAAATGGCGTCCACTTTTTCTCTAGCTTTCCCCTTTTCCTGACATTCTTTAAGTATACAGCCTCGCCAATTGAAAACTCTACAGCTTGAGCATTTTTATTGTAATTTCTTACCTGAAGTTCTTTTGCCTTTTTAAGGTTTGCCCTGACATGCATGAAAGCTTTATATTGATTCTGAAACGACAGTCGGTGCATTTCCTCGCCATAATAAATCCTTTGTGGTGATAGAATATTATCGACGGGCAAAACTGCATCGCGATTGTATAGACAGTAGAATGGAGTATTTTTGGTGGAACCATTTACATTGAACCTAATGGCACCAAGAGTCTGATTCAAATACAAATCCCACTTTGTTGGTTCATCTGACGTGAACTTCGACAGTAAGTCATGGAGTGTGCGATGAAAACGCTCAACTTTTGCATTACTTTGAGGGTGACTCACACTTGTTTTGACATGTGATATATTTAGCTTCTCTAATGTCTCCTTCATGACCTGATTTATGTTTTCTGACCCATTATCGGTTACGATTTGGAGCATACAAGAATGGCGTGGGAATATCTCATCAATAATAAGGTTTGCAATAGTTTGTGCAGTTTTGTCTGGCACGGCAAATGCCTCTGGCCATCCGCTGAACCAATCCACAAAGGCAATAATGTATTTGTTACCTGACATTGTGGTAGGGTAGGGCCCAGATAGATCTAGACTTACTTTTGCCATCGGATATGGTGGAATATCCGTCTCTTGTAGTGGTGGTCTAGTTTTGTCAAGTGACCTTGTCTTACACACAGCACAGTTTGTCACGTACTGATACAATTCCTTGAACATTTGAGACCAGAAGTACTTACGACGGATTGCATCAAAAGTTCGTTGTACACCCATATGCCAATTTTCATCGTGGTACTGTTTAATGACCATTGCACGCAAGTGTGCGGGAATTACTAACCTCAGAACAGGCGACTCATCAGCATTGGAAATGTAGTACAAAATCCATCTATCATCATGTACTTTTTGAGCATGTTTTTATTCGGTTCCTCCTTTTCCATCATTAATTTGATTTGCCTTACCTCTGCATCCTTAACTTGTTCCTCGAACATGTCTAACCCTGGCATTACGTCCTTCGGGACCTCTAATGTGTCTTTTTCTGGTTGCGTACATGCAGCGTAGTTTCGTGGATTGAATTCATTAGAATTGATAACACCGATCTTATAGGCATTTCTGTTGACATCAAGGGGCATTTCTATGTCACTTATATCACCTTCCATCTGTGGTTGTCTCGATAAAAGGTCAGCACACGTGTTTTGAGGTCCTGAGATATACTCTATCTTACAGTTATAACCCGATATGCTTAATGCCCACAGTTGAATTTTCTTGTTCTGCATGGGTGAGTCTAAGACATACCTAAGTGGCATATGATCTGATTTGATAACAAATCTAGCATTGTGGAGATAGTAGTCAAGTTTTTGGAGTGCATAGTAGATCGCGTATGCCTCTTTTTCGATAGTACCCCACTTACATTGTGACTTACTTAACTTATGGGATAGATAATATAATGGCTTTTCGTGTGATACTCCAGGGAGGACTTCAATACTTTCGTCATTATCACAAGCTTGGGTTAAACACGCCCCTATGCATGTATCACTAGCATCAGTGTACAGTACATAAGGTTTTGACGAGTCTGGATACACTAACAAAGGTACAACCGTAAGACTATCTTTCAAATATGCAAATGCTGCCTCACACTCAGAAGTCCAATTGTACCTGGCCGATTTGCGAGTCAATTTGACTATCGGTTCTGCTATCTTTGAAAAATTTGGCAAAAATCTCCTGTAATAGGAACACATTCCAATAAAGGATCGAACCTCTCTAACAGTTTTTGGGACCGGAAGTGTTTTAATGGCTTCTACTTTCCTAGGATCAGGTTTTATACCTTGATCATTTATTATAAACCCAAGGTAGTTAGTTTCAGCCTGCAAGAAAGTACACTTCTTTAGTTTGAGCTTTAATCCATGTTTTCTTAATCTACCAAAAATCATTGCTATATGCTGCAAGTGAGACTCCAAAGATGGACTAAATATCAAGATGTCATCCAAATGCGCTGTGGAGAATCCATCAAGGCCTTCAAGGACAACAGCCATCAATTCCTGAAAGATTGCAGGTGCTGACGATAATCCAAATGGCATGACATTGAATTCAAACAAACCCCTATGACAAGCAAAAGCAGTTTTCTCCTTGTCCTTTTCGTCCATGAGAACCTGCCAATATCCACTCTTAAGATCCAATGATGTAAAGTACTTGGCTTTTCCTAACATAGCCAGTATATCGTCAATCAACGGTAACGGGTATGAGTTCTGTTTACTGACCTGATTTAGTTTACGAAAATCTACACAGAAGCGTTTGGATCCGTCCTTCTTATCCACAATTACAACAGGGAAACTCCATGGTGACCTTGACCTACTTATAATACCAGCACCCAACATTTCATCTACTGCTTCGTCTATTACTTTTCTGTTGTTCAAGGGTGTGCGATATGGTCTCAATTTAATTGGAAGATTATTACCTGTATTTGTTTTCATTTTTACTGTATCAGTATGCCCTAACTCCGAATCCTTAGCTGCAAATATATCTTTGTTACTATCTACCAACTTACATATTTTAGATCGGAATTGTTCTGGAGCTTTAACGTCGTCAAAATTAATGTCACAGTCGCCTCTGTTGTCATGGGTGACAGTATTAACGTCCCTTAGGTTAGTTGAGTCGGAGACAACGTCTACCTTTCCTACTAAACAATGTCGTGGTAGTTTAACAGTCTTATTGGTATGATTCACTATCATAACAGTCATTGTGCGGTCTTTGTTTAGCTTGCCCACAGAGTTCACTACAGCTACACCCGGTTCTGACGAGATATAACCGCGATCGATGCCATAAAATTGATATCGAGATTGGTGAGGTAGGTTTGGATTGTCTCTTACTTTAACATAACTAATTTTCGCTGTCCGTGGCTTGAGCAATGCCGCGTGTTTCAACCTAACAATAGAAGCAATGTGTATATCTTCTTCCAAGGGGACATAAGTTTGACCTACTCGTAAACAGGCAAGATCGAAATAAATTCTAACTTTGTGTCTAAACATATAATCCCTTCCCAAAATAATATTTCTATTCATGTTCGGCGAGACATAGAAGGCCTGTCTTATCTCGGTTCCACCGAGTTTGAAAGATACATCAACACAACCGTCTATCTCAAGAGCCCCACCATTAACGGACTGTAAGCTTATCTCGCGAGATACAAGCTTGGGTCTTGGATTTAGACTCTCAAAGACACGACGATGCATTAAAGATACTTCCGCTCCGCTATCGACGAGCCCTCTATATCTTTGCTTTTTACCGAACATTAATAAACAAGAATTTGGACCACTAATATGACTAACTACGTTAACTGATGGTATTCTAGCCTTATTTCTATTTCTCCGAGCACTGGCTCTCGTGTGCGCGGAGACCCTTAGTTTGACATTTTATTGTTGTACTCGCCCGGCTTCCCGAAACCTCCCCCAGTTACTCGTGGGTTGTGCCAAGGGGTGTCATTTTTCCATGGCCTCTTCTGTTTGCAATCCCGTGCGATATGTCCGAAATTCTGGCACGCGTAACATTGAATGCCGTTTTTAGTTTGCCAGCGCCTATCATTTACTACCGCATTGACCTGTTTTCTTTGGGGTTCCTTGCACATTTTTGCAGTATGCCCTCTCTTACTACAATTATAATATCGGACTGGCCGATAGTGGTCTACTTCCATTGGAACATGACCTGACGCACCGGTGTACGTATTTGTCGTATGCGTATATGTCATTCCTACTCGACGTCTTAAATTTATTTCTTCCGTTACTTTCGTTACGGCCGTCGCAAATAATGGCGGGGGGTCGCGTAAAACTGTTATTTTTAATCTACTGTCTACCAGACCATCTACAAAAACATCTATAAGTTGCCTCTGCGTATCCGCATTGGTTATATCATCGTACGCATCCTCGGCTAATGAAAGTAAACGTTCGGCGAAGGTCTGTATGCCTTCACTAGATTTTTGTCTTATATTTCGTATCATAGACAGTGCACTATTTCTATCTGTAACATCAGAAAACCGTTTCTTCAATTCTAATTTTAAATCATCCCATTTTTTATCGGGATTTTGGTCAATGTACCTGCCAATATACCCACTTACGGGCCCCTCACTTGCCTGGAAGGCAATATTAATTTTGTGATCCTCGCTAATATTATTTAACTTTATGTATTTCTCTACGGCTTTAATCCAAGTCTGGTATTTTTTGTTTTCCCCCTCAAATTTAGGGACTGATTGTGCTACCCCTTGATTGACTATTGCTGACGAAACACCGGCAAAGGCATCTTTTTGTCCTTTGACCGCTTGGGTCACATCGGTTATTTCCCAAGTCAAATGACCAAATACTACCGCTATGTCTGGTGTCCCCATACTAGTATTTTATCTATTATTTTTAGTAACCTTTAAATGTGGCAAAGAAAAGATTCGACAAAGTACTTACCGCAAAGTGAAGTGAATAGTCTCGCTCTAGGAGTGTCAAAATAATTTTCGATATCCCATTGTTTTTAACACATTTTAGTGTCCACCAATCACTAGTACAATTTGATTGTCCTTCAATCGTAAGCACTTTTATTGTCCGTCAATTTTATTGCAGTTTATTAATAGTTTATAACTTTATATCCATGTTTGTTTATCATTATGCCGCGACAACTACAGTCATCCTGGTCACGACACCAAAGCAGTATTGTCATGTAACAACAATACAGATGAGTTTTATTAACATTTTTATTCACAACATTTGTACAACATTTTTCTATGTGAATTCATGACCACCTTGTTCGGTGTCTAACTAAAAACTGTCCTTATCTGACCAGTTACAAGACTCGATAGCATATAATTAATAACAACGACAGCCGTATAAATCTCTTCAGCGAGGAATGACCAGTGTGGGATATACTTTAAATTACAACTGATCCTCATAGGATAATAACTGATCCTTGAAAGATACACTTTGATTAATAATTGATCCTCGTATAATACAGAGATTAATAAGGCGATTTCAGTCTAATACAAGGGCTTCTGGATGTATCAAAAGCTTGTTCGTGATTAATTATATTTGGACACTGGGAAAACCAATACTAAATGAGGAGTATAGAGTCACTACATAACACCATATACTCGTGTTATTAAAATTGTTTCAATGTTTAAATTGTGGTATTTCCTTCAGAAAATTACGAAGGTCGTTTTCATTAACGAGGGAGGTAATTGTACCAGCTAATAAGCCACTCAATTTCATCGTGGAATTATGTTCAATGTCAAATGGGTGAAAATGGAATGCGCGCAGTTAAATAGTGCGGTATATCATCGTATTTAGAATCGAAATAAAAACTACTCTCTGCCGTGCCCCTATGCCAGTGCAGTCTAGGGAAATACTGCTGAAACCCTTCAAAATATTATGCTGCCTGTCTTACCAACAGGAGGTGAAATTATCATTGATGAGATAACTGATTACAGTCATCCATGATCCTATGACTAAACACTCAATCGTCGAAAATCCGTAATCTTTGCAACCTGTGTAACATTTAATGTATACACACTGTATCGGCAAAACGAGCTAGATCTGGTGCAGCGATCCCGCTACGGTTAACGAAGCGAAGATAGTCCGGATAAAAATGGCGGATATCAACAATAATCAGCAGGTTAGTGTAACATTTTTGCGTGTTTCATGTGCTTAATCTTGAATTCTGAAGACAAGAATACTCTTACGGAATGTCCACGACCAACATGCATTCCCGTAGCTAGTTGGCATTGGCATGCATCAATTCGTATGAACGTAATGCACGTTGAAAATTAGGTTTCAATGGTAAACACACCAAAACACACACGAAATTCGTACATTTTCGACAAATAAGCCCAATTAAAAGCTTACCTAATCAAAATTTACCTTATGCCATGTATTATTAGGTAACATTTCTTGCACAGCTGCTCACCTTGTATCAATACTTTATTCCATTTGACCAAAATCTTACGTTTTATATGACGAACGAGTATGAGTCCGGTTGTCCATACAACGGAAATGGTACGACTCGAGTTTTACAGAAAAATTCGCAACGGCTAATGTCACATACTATGGACGGTAAAGTTTCACCAATTGTTAAAATAATAGTATCACTGCTCTTTGGTATGAAAGGTGAGTTATATAACCCATCAGGTCATAACTAATATTATGACAACAAATAAAGCATTTAGTGTATAATGTATATCACTTCAGATACATAAACGTATCAAAAAAGCCATACTTTGTAAGCTGGCTAATTTTAAAACATTGACGCAACAAAATTTATGTTTCAGGGGATTCTGCGAATGAAAACATCCAGGGCATCTGCGTATCCAATAATGCAGGTCAAGCAACCGAAAATGACAATAATGGAGCAGTTGATGCTTGTGAAATAGTTGAAGATCAGTCCATCGTTCCAAGGTAAATTTTATATATTCGAATGATAAACTTGGGTTTCTTATTGTTTATTTGGCTTATGTGTTGGCATTACTCAGGGTAGTTGTGTTGTGGTGTTTCTGATTTCTGTGCTCGGCTGGTTAGGTTGAGTGCTACCTTCCCTGTCGGATTTTCTCATACCTCTTTTAACCATGCCATGGTTCGTCGTTGTATCTGTACATTCTACATGTTCATATACATCATATCAGTTGCATCATCTTGTCGATTGTAATTGATTATCTATGTCCAGAATGTTTAAGTCTGTAACAAACGCAGTATGTATGGTTTCAAGCAAATGCCTTATGAATTGGACAACTTTGATATCTTTCGAAAGGCGTTTTCAAGGTCTCGTGGATAATACAATATCGACCCTTATCTAAAAGTGATTAAGCTTTATTTATGTAAAACCTCATGTTCAGCATTGTGTGTTTATATTTTGAAGGGACCACAGCTTAGATGGGTGTAATAGACGAAGAATCAAACCACATAGAAAGTCTGGAATCGTCAACAGTAGATGCAGCCTTGTGTGGGACGCAGCCAATGCTGAAACACTGTTTTAATTGCGATGAATCCAAGATTGAAGGAAGCGTGCAGGACTTCAACTTGGAAATCAAATTTAATGTGTGCATGATGTGTATGGACAGAAATACTGAATAAAGATTAGGAGTTCACATATTGTTTATTGCATTCATTGCTTTGATTGCAAAACTACATAAATAGAATCACATAAATATAAACACTTCTTCACTGGAGAAAACGTGTAATAAAACATGTATAGAGCTATATTGGAAGATTTTGTTTTTAAAATGTTTCAAAAACTGAAAAACAATTATGCTTTCATATCCATTAGATCATTTTTCGCTTCAGTTTTAACAGAAACTCTCTGTGATTTATTGGACATGCAAACTGTCCATTTTCATACGAAGGTGTTCTAGAACACCCTATGAAACTATAAGAATCGTCCTTTTTTCGACGATTGAATCAAAGTACACGGAACCCATTCAAAATTTTAATTTGCAATTAAGGTAGTTTAGTATCATACTAAAAACGATGCAAGTAATTATTTCAACATTGAATGACTGTTAGAATATAACTCTATACACTTTAACAAAGGATACATATATTCATTTCCTGCTAAAACATCGCTTCGACACAAATTCACAAAAAAGTTTCTATTTCTGGCATCTTCCAAACTAAACATTTCTGACAGTATTCATATCAACAAGAATCTATCAATGTCCGGCCAGACATATTTAGGATAAACAAATATTCAGCACACAATCACTATGCCTCCCTCACCTTCAACCATTGCTGGATACAAAACAACAATATAAATTGAACGACAAAACAAAGTGTAAATATAAACAATAGTGACTGTAAGACTTACAAAAATAGTGTCGATTACCGATTAACGTAGTAATATACAGCTCAAAGTATGATATATTAAAACCAGCATACATGTCTCTTATAATAAAAGTGCCAAGCAAAATGTTACTACAAAAAATGTACGATGAAAATACATACAAGATGATTTTTTCCTTTAAAACGTTTTCAGAAATCTCAATATTATTGAATGAATACGTGATTAGAGTATGCATGATAAACTATGAATATATTTTCTAAGAATCTCCACAATAAAACATAAACAAATAAGTTGTTAGAGCTCTTTACTGTAGTTACTGTCAACAATGTTCAACCATGTTATGATTTACAATCAAACGGCATTTACTTAATGATACGTTATTCCATGAACAACACATCTGTAAAATTCCCCCACGTGTATGTGCGGCAAAACAAAACGAAATACAAATCCTCATTTTGCTATTTTGATTAGGGGGTATATTGCTTAGCACAAGTCAGTCTGTTGGTATGCCAAAATGGTTTTCGTTCAATGACTCAGGAAAGCTTTGCTCTTAGATCTTCAAACTTTACATGGAGATTGACCAACAACGTTAGATGACACCTATTGATTTTGAGATGAAAATCTTATTTGGAGTATCGGTGTCGTTTACTCATGACCCATCTGATGATATGTGTGATGACAATGCATCTTAGTGTACGAACGCTTCATCACACTCTGTGGCATTGTGGGTAAAAATACATTCGTTTGACATGCCACTATGACAACAAACAACAAACGTTACTTCATAATGTAAAACACTATGACCTGGTCGGTATGCCGTTGTTATAAAGCTTTTGGCACATTCAGTGCATGTGTAATATTTATCCGTTGCCTCGTAGCCCAGTTTTTGCCTTATTAATGATGAAATTGTAAGTCTTCGGGAATTAGCCACACTGGAATTGTCCTGAAAAATAAACAAAAATAATAATATGTTCATTGGTTCTTTACATACACACATTCTGAATTAATGTATAAACATGTGGGCATCATGAACGTGTTTCTCAATACATACCATTAGTATTTGCTACCAGTCAAAATATCTTTACAGACCTACAACAACAACTATTAAACTTGCTATTGTGACATTTAGGATAATAACATTACTTTGTCAATAAAAAGAGTTAATACTCATATTGTTATGAGCAGACAGAACTTAGAAAGTGCAAAGGGTGAGGTAAGTTATACTATTTGAAACACACTGTCTTACATGAACAATAAAAAGTAGAAAATAATGATAAGATAACTTAGAACATTGCAAGCCAATGACATTAAATTTGTTGTTCTGGCGAGTCAAATTCGAGTCGTGCCATTTTCGTTGTATTGAAAACCGGACTAAGAATCGTTCAATTTGAAAACGTTTGATTTTAGCCTAATTAAGTACAGTATTGAAACAAGTTGAGCACCTAGGCAAGACATGTCAGTACAAAGATTAGACTCGGTATGCTCTTGTTTGGACTTATTTGTCGAAAATGCCCGCATTTCATGTCAGTTTTGGAGTGTCTACCGTTGATTCAAAACATTCAACGTGCATTACGTTCATACGCATTGATGAAGACCTATGTCAACTAGCTACGGGTATGTTCGATGGACGTGTACATTCCGTAAGAGTAGTCTTGTTTACAGAATTAAAGATTAAGCACATGAAATACGCAAAAGTGTTACACTCAACCGTTGACTTTTGTTGATATCCGCCATTTTTAGCCGGACTATCCTCGCTTCGTTAACCGTAGCGGGATCGCTGCACCAGATCTAGCTCGTTTTGCCGATACAGTGTGGTATATGTCGATGGCTTAGAACCAGAAGGTTGTAACTACCTCTTACGACCTTATAAGACTCATACATATTTGAAATCTGCTTCACAAGACGCTTCTTATGAGCATATTTTCATGAAAATCTGAAATTGTCATGTTGACTAAAATGAAGTTTTAAAAACGTGTTTGCCCATAGGTAAAGAGTAAATTACAAACAGTTTTCTCTTGTTTTCTCACTATATCGATTTGGTAGTTACGACCTTCTTGTTCTAAGCCAGCGATGTGGCGTCTAGTTTTCTCTTCATTTTGGTGATTTCATGTTTTATCACAATAAGACTATTGTGAGCAGACGTCTATTCACATTCAGTCTAAGGAGACTGAATAATGCATCAGTCATTTGCAACCATGCCCCACCCTGGGGATGTGCGGTGGACAGTCGGGGGGGGAATGACCGTGTTTTACCGTCCAGCTTCCCCCGCACTATTGGGGGATTGTTTGGGACTTGTCTTCGAACCAATACACCGGGGACAATATTTAGCCGTCAGGGACCGGGGAAATACATTTTTGCCACAAGCATCTCCCACAGGACGGGGGAATGGTGGGGGGATTGCGCGGAATGGCGGTGGAATGGCGGTGGATTGGCTGAGGAATGGCGGGGTTGACAACCCAAAAGTAAAATTCCAAGTCCTTCCCCGGGGTGGGGGCCGTGGATGCAACTGACTAGTGCATACTACTCGGAAGAGGCGTTGACAATAACCATAGACAGATAGCACAGCGTATAAACGACTGTATGTATATACCGGATGTTGTCGTTGGATTTCGATTGTTGAAGAAAAAAAACCCGCTATTATGTTGGTAAAAAACTCGAAATACTTAGCATATATACAAAGCAAAATTGTAACTTGTACATATTTATTATCACGATTAACTTTGCCTTCGTTCGCATATACTCGATTCCGTAACGTTTGCTCATATTATTCAAAATCATTGAAAATCGTTTGACTTTTTTGGAGAAAAATGTATATCGGCCACTTTTAAACATTATTTACATCGTGATTCTATACGCTTCAGTTAACTAATTGTACATATTATAGTAGAAAAAACTTTCATACATAATTTGTACGTTTCAAAATGTCTTCAAGTTGTGTTTTTATCGAGATTGAGCCCAAAAAAGAGCTGATTATGCGCTGCCATCACTGTATCCTTTATTACATCGTTTATGTATGTTTATTGCATTTGTCAAAGTTGGATTTGTATCATTCATTGCACTTTTTTATCGTGATTTGTTCAAAGTACAATGCTTTACTTTTGTTTCTTTCAGATACAATGGACGAATTTCGGTGCTTATATTGCTCGTTTTCAACAGTAAACTTCGGTACCTGCATTATCCATTACACTGCATTCCACGAAGACAGTACTTTGAAAATCCATATGAATACCCAAGTTTTACTTACGTTTCTTCTGTTTGTAGACGTGCTTGCAAGTTCACCTGGATGTAACCACCGTCGAAGTACATTTGAAACATGACAGACACGACGTTGCATTTTTGTATATGAGACACTAAAGATGCGTACACACAGTAAGTTTTAGTGTATAAGTCGGGGATGTACACTTTGTCACGTGTACATCATGCCCGTCGGTTCCCTCAAACTGCTTGGTAATAATGAAGGCGTACATCTCGAGAAAATGTATGGTAAAGGCGTACTACACCTAACTACACAGTACATCTTGACTTGTAGGTCGAGATTTGTACATCAAAACTTACTATGTGTACGCAACTTAACGCAGCTTTCGATCTGCTTTCGTGCCACTGATTATGTACCGTACGCGCGACGCCCATGTCTTCTACTGCCAACTTAAAATGTAAAGTACCTCAGCAACACTTGCAAATACAGTATCTAGTGTATGACATGACAAATACATGGTAGGGGAAAGTACGATGTAATCAAGTTGTAAGCACTTACAACTCAGTTGTCAGGATTGTGTGTGCGAAACGTGCGATGCGCGCAGTCACTTCGACCAGGTAAAAAGGGTGCAATGTGTGTCGACTGTTTCATACGGTACTCATTTCGCACACTTTCCAAACATTTATTCTCACCTTAACGTCCCAAAAGACGTATGTATTCATTCGTAACCAGGCCTTTATTGTAAATTGTTGGATACGTTGCTGAATCCCACGTTTCAAGTACTCAAACACAGAACATAGCATACCACTAGACTACTTCATTAATCAAAGTCAAACAGGTATGGATACTAAATTCCGCTGTACATATGGCGATATTACAAATAAATTAAGATATATGTAATTTCAAATAAACCTCCGTCTGAAGACAACTTGCTATCCTAAAATGTGCTGTTTTGTACTACCAAAATAAGAACTGACCGAGTATGCACGTGCAAAGCGAGACCACCGAGAAAGCGTAGCCGTCTATTTTCAGAACGGTACATTGGTACTGATTGAATGCTTGAACAACCTAAGTGTCTCAAAATGGCATTTCAAACTTTTAATTTAATAATTTACGAAATACACTGAAAAAAAACAAAGTCAAATCACTGCATTTAAATGACAGTAATGAATACACATTGATTGCAATAAACATACAAATCATTTATCACTAAATGTCAGTAAACATACAGTGACAGAATAACATAGCCGTGTCACTTTTGGCCTCTATCTCGATAAAAAAAACAATTTGTAGATTTTTTGAAACGTACAAATTATGTATGAATGTTATATCTACTACTATAATATGTACAATTACTGAAGTGAAGCATACTAGAATCACGATGTAAATAATGTTTAAAAGTGGCCGATGTACATTTTTCTCCAAAAAAGTCAAAAAAATTTCAATGATTTTAAATAATATGAGCAAACATTACGGAATCGAGTATATGCAAACGAGAGCAAAGTTAATCGTGAGAATAAATATGTACAAGTTACAATTTTGCTTTGTGTATATGCTAAGTACTTCGAATTTTTCTACCAACATTATAGCGTTTTTTTTCTTCAACAATCGAAATTCAACGACAACATCCGGTATATATGGTTAACGGATTTAAAAACGCGACACTTGGGTATGTTGATATATATTAGAAAAGCGAGTTCCTATATCAAATATTTCAGTATTTCCGTAAAGGTAAATTCAATTTCGTCATTTTGATACCAAATGCATTAAAATCCAACAGGTGTTAAATAAATAATAGCGTGAATAAGACATTGGTCCAGAAAACGAAAGTAACATCTTTATCGGCGTATCTAGTGCAGTGCTGAATAACAAAGTCGAATGTTTAGGCTACGTACGTAAGGACATTCTTACCTTTATACAAACATTCTGAATTAAACGGAATAAATGACATATACCCAATTATTAAAATGTGTCTACGCAAACCATGTTCCCAGAAATAGAAATCACCTTATGTTGCAATTGGTTATTAAGGATGCTTTAGCACATGGTGTGATTTCATTGAGTTTATTCCATAAAGATAAATACATTTGATTTCACTGAAATGATCACTGATTAACACGTGTGTAACACTTACATGTAACAACATGATGAGTATTTAATACAGTTCATCATAGTGTTAAAATAGACAGTGTCCTCCACCAGCGTTCCCAACAGCAACACATCGCTGTCTCATAGAACTGCACAATGTTCGAATAAATGCCTAAGGGATATGTCAACATTCTGTCTGCAGTGCAACTTGGAGGTCCTGCACTGTGTTAACGATGTCCGGGTGTAAAAACTCATAATTGGATCCATTCGGCCTGGTAGGTTTTAATTGTGTCCTACTGACATAATAACCGCTGCAAAAACATCGAACTAAATTTAACCAAACATAAGCCCGCACAATTTGAATGCATCGCTCGGCGCTATACCTATTGCCAAATGGTCAGAATGCGACTTTCTTTTTCTGGATCGACTTATTGATTGTACAATATATTTATCAATACTCATCTGATTTTTATTATTTTGGTACCAAAATGACGGCAAAATTGACCCTTAACTCGCATTATTCAAATATAGGCATTAACTTGAACCTTCTGCAATAATACAACATTCCCGAGTGTCGCGTTTTTAAATCCGTTTAGTATACATAAAGTCGTTTATACGCTGTGAATAGACTAGCACT
>CAVMCB010000037.1:0-47979 GCA_963678985.1 Spisula subtruncata | reverse complement strand
TTATCGCAAAAGATTCAATTAGTGTTAACATGCAGATAAAGCTATCAATTGATTTATTGCTTGTCAGAAAGTTGCAAGTAACCTTGAAATCCATCATAGGTGACAACTGAACGAAGTGTGTTCGTTATACATTTGTCTCATTTGTTCACTCGAACAAACCGATTGTCCATTATGTTAGTGATTTGTATTTGAGCCAGCTATGTAACAATAAATGCATTGATGTATGTTGCCTACGACTTATTGGAACACAATACACCATGTACAATGACATTCATACAAGAAAATTGTATTTTAGTGTGCACCGCGTCCCGGTTTCGATTCAAGTCTGTGTCATACAAAATATGAAATAAAAATGATACCAATAATTCTTATATTAGATGTTAAAAGGAAAGTTGTTTTTTTCCCATTTTCTTGTGCCGATGCTTGTCATCAAAAATCAGGACACTTGTGTAAAGACTGATTGAAAGCAGTTGTTAGAATTTGTTTCGCAATCCACATGAATGACAAATAACAATAAACAACATTTATTGGTATTTGGGAAGGACCTAGAATAAAATTATTTCCCTACACTACATTCCTATTGGTCGATAGGTAAACTACAAAAGTTTTTATGCAACATTGTTTTCTCATTGCTTGATGTTATATTTCAACAAACTGTAGACAAATGCAGACTGATTTATTGCTAAAACATCCATCTACTTCACTGCTGACATATGGTTGGAAACACCACACACCGTCATGATAATATACGAACATGTAAACGAATGACGAAGAATGCAAACCTATCCTTCCAGTACGTGTATATCATGTGTACATCAGTGTTACAAACTATATCTGTTATGTTTTATCATCCAAACTGATCCCGCTGATTGATACTTAGTCAGCATCATATATTTCCTGAAGAATTAGGAACATGTTACTCATAAATTGTCACCAGGAAAGAAAAATGGGATAATGTCCGTTGGGCATTAATTAGTTCCAGTGAGCAAACGAAATAGTAATACTCGTGATGCAGAAAAAAAAAACTTCAATTCTAATTTGAACGGACTGACACGATGACCCTTGGTCCTAAACCACCGCACATTCTATTCTTTTTGGCGTGATTATTTTATTAGGACTGGTGGCATTTGTTTTATTTCTTATATACTCGATAACGTGCTTCCACAAATCTCACAAAGTCCTATATGTTATGTTGTTGTGTCGGTGACATTAGGTCAAACGGAATTAAAAATGTTAGTCTAGTTTGGATGTTATTTTAAAAGTGAAGAGTTGGTATTGTATCTAGAGTTGAGCGTATTGACAGCCATTATAATTGTATGTGCGTATACTATGTTGTTCATTTTAGGAGCAGAATCTGAAATTCACATAATATTATCCGGGGCAACTTTCTTAACAACTATAATTAATAATCAAGTTGGATGGACCAAAACAGTATACATTATACCAAAAGCAAACAAAAACACGTTGATACGCAACGATTGTAAGGAATATGCATTATATTCAAACAATTAGCATGATTCCCATGTGTATAGTTGAATACGAGCTTGTACATTATTCGAGTCAATGGAAACTTAAAATGTAAATAGTCTACATATTGCCATATCTAGTTTATTCATGACAGCAATGATACAACGAATATATACCTTGCTTCCTTGGTGGTTGGTATTGTAGTGTAGGTCTTAATTCTGAATACGTACTTTGTTAACTGTGGTTGGTAATACCATTCACAACAAAGATATGAGGAAATCGGACAGGGAATGATTCACGCAATTTAACCAGCCAAGAAAAGAAAACAGTAACAAGACAGCATAACACATTTACAATGAGCAATGACCACACATCACCTAACGACTTAATTGAAAACCCAAGTCCCCGCTGTAAAGAGATTAGGATGACTTAATTTCACAAAGAAATACCAGAAAAAACTGGTTACCGCATACATTTAAGCCTTTTACATATTCTTGCATTTAAGCCTTTTACATATTCTTGTCAACAGAAGGAATAGCAAGCATCATCCAATGCACAATCTATACTCGTACACTCACGTTGAAGCAGGAAGAACTCTTAAATAATCCCTGTCCGAATAATAATTAGTTCCAGTCGTATTTTGTGGCGTTATATATTACACATTATTG
This sequence comes from Spisula subtruncata, assembly GCA_963678985.1. Taxonomy (NCBI): domain Eukaryota; kingdom Metazoa; phylum Mollusca; class Bivalvia; order Venerida; family Mactridae; genus Spisula; species Spisula subtruncata. The sequence goes on along the minus strand of CAVMCB010000037.1, from coordinate 45,844 downwards.
AAACTTGTAATTTGTTCTAGGCTGAACTGTGTTGTTTGTGTTATTTTGTAATTCAAGGACACACAGCCACCTGTCTCTTGTCCGATTGAAACAATAAAACATCAAGCCACAATAATGTTTCCCAAGATAAACAATTCTTCAACAACACATCTTGTTTTGTTTTTAAGCAGACCAGCTTTCACGTTCTGCTTCCATTGACATTGTCTGGCTACCCACGGGTAAACACTTTATATTGTGTCGTGTCGCTTGACATTCGGCTGGTATTTAATATAAAATTCGACTAGAGACCGCTACATGTGAACGCTGTATTTGTTTCTCGGATTTCTTTATAAAAAAGACATATTATGAGGAAATGGTACTCGGTTTCTATTTGCTACATTCTACTCAATTTACATACTCGTACATGTTATCTCAGATTTTTGTCAAAATTTCTTATTTCACCTTCTTCAGTTGCATGTTGATAAGCTGAACATCACAGAAGAAGAAAATATATTTCCATTGTAAAGGTGAATCATCAGATATTGTATTGTATTAACGATAATAGACAGAGGGATATGTATAGAAATATCCATCACATATACAAGGTTGCAAGCACAGCTCATCTCCGTTAATACAAACTCCAATTATAGATTTTACAAATGAATCAAACATCAATTCAATCAGATAACTAAGAAATATGTATCCTATGTATTAGCAAAGGGCCTACAGTATGTGATGATTCATTTTTGCAATGGAAATAGTTTTTCTCCTTTTAGCATTAACTATGTGTGTAACACAGCCTATTTTTATGATATAATCAGATTGCCGCCTTGTAATCGTTTAACAGCAGAACATGTTTCGAGCAATCATCATTCACTGCAGTTCTATCGAAACAATGCAAATTCAAGACCCCATAACAAAGGGCTGGAAAACGAAGTGAGCAAATGAGGCTTTGCTGGGACTTGACCTAGTTAGCCAGGATACCATTGTAAAATCCCTTTCGTTTGAATCCAAACCTCATAACCTTTCATTTTCAATTATTATCACATAATACATACTAACACTCCAGCACATTGATAAGATACGGTTGCACACAGTTTTAACCGATTACTTCACCCTTTGCTTTATCTTATTGTATCGAATTGATTCATTTTCCAACAAACAGCATAGTAAATAAATAGATACGTGACTTGGCAATGTGTTTTATAACGAAATGTAATTAAGATATTGAGCATTTGAAATTATATCGGCATTTGTGAATGTAAGATATCATAATGTTATGGTTATTTTATCCAGCAAATTTCAATTTGTTGAAAGAAGGCTTTTGAAAAAGCATTCACTTTCACAGCGAAAAGGAATGCTTGTAGAAGTGATACGCGTACTATGTTTCGGGTTTGTCCTGTTTTCCTTTGTATTTGATTGCTTTAAACTATATCCTGCAATTAATGCATATCAAACGTATATAGAATATATAAACTTCTACAGCTAATATATAAATGTCAATTAACATGAGCTTCTGGAAGCTAAATATACATTAACAACACTCAATATTTAATATATACGCGTACTTATACGAGGAATAAATAATTGAACGAGTTACTACCTCTGTCGGATAGAAATTTGTGATACGCGTACTATGTTTCGGGTTTGTCCTGTTTTCCTTTGTATTTGATTGCTTTAAACTATATCCTGCAATTAATGCATATCAAACGTATATAGAATATATAAACTTCTACAGCTCATACATAAATGTCAATTAACAATAACTTCTGGAAGCTAAATATACATTAACAACACTCAATATTTAATATATACGCGTACTTATACGAGGAATAAATAATTGAACGAGTTACTACCTCTGTCGGATAGAAATTTGTTGAGGTTGGCAATATTTTTTAGATTCAATGACTGGACTAGTTAGAATCCAGTAATGATCATTCTTTGTTAAACAAACAAGACCACAAAAAAACAACAAATGCACTTCGTGGCGTTTAGCAAAAGTACAATTACTACTTACATCAGAAGAGTAAACACTTAACTTTGAAGCACACAGTGCATTCATGTTGGGAATGCAATTATGCTTAGAAACATACTGTATGCGCTTCAATGCAGCATAATGAAAGCGATATATTTAATTACCAAAACAAAAAATAAAACCAAAAGTTTCTTAATTATTTAGTAATAATCATGTTGTAAATAAATTGTCTGGCGACTTATGTATGGCAAAACAACATGTTATACGTGCAGTCATGCATATACCAGAAGCAGCAAACACTACTATATTATAATTGCACATGCAGTTCAGTGTTTACATACACTGGCAAATAGACAGACCTGATTTTATTGACGTATAGCCTACAGTTTCGTGTCGTTTCATAAAGGTTAATACAAGTAAACATGAAAACGAAGGTGGGGTACAATAATACTTTGATAATCTGCCTCAAGCAAAAAAAACCATACATTTACTTAATCAATTTTAATGGTAATATTCATCAGCTGCTGTATACACGATCTGTCTCTGATGTCGAAATCACTCAACATCGATGTTCTTGAACCTAACAAGTAAACTTACATTGTTTTATCATGTTTGTTTACCGGGTTCCTTCTGTAATGTTTGTAGATAAACATTTGTCATATGGTAACAATGGTAGATAACAAACAAAAAAACAATACTGGCAAAATAAATTGATTGAAACATGTACTGAAATATAATACAAATAAATTGAAAACCTTCAATACTTCATTCACCGACACAATATCTTGAAATATGAACCATGTATTGATTAACATTATTGCTTATGCATTAACATTAATTCCCAACGAAGCATTTTTGTTCAAGTTTTCCTCTGTACGAACCATTATCATTTACACAGATTAAATGTTTTCACTCAAATAGACCTTATCATTGATAGTACATTTCAATTATAGAATACTCGTATGGTAACAATATGTTTTATTTATTGACGGAACGTAAAACACCACTTGTAATATTTGAATAAAACATATTTAAAGCATTTGGAACAAAAACACCTCACACCATTTGTATACCACATATTATATCGCATGAATTATACATCTTAGAATGGATGACTATTTTGGATGACTGTGTGCCTATATTAGGTGTCGACTTTTCATATTTTATGCATAACACATACATTATTTTGAATTTAAGGTTTACAATAGGCTAAAATGCAATTAACTTTGTTGTTTTTAATGTAACGTAATATTCCTGTTAGTCTATGTGAGGACATTGGCATTCTACTTGGAATATACACACATGACAATAGTCCTGTCTTTTTCTGTTGTGTCTATTGTTGACATATTATGCAATATAACAAATAACATAAGCGGCATCATGCCACCACTATTGTGCCAGTGTACGTCGTGAGTGTATGGATTAATTACATAACTGTGTCATGTTGTTGTACTCTCTCAGGTTAATGTTATGTGTATAACTCTGTCACTTATTATATGTCACTGCAAAGGCAAACTAGCAGCTGATTTTACTGAACCTGTTCTACATGATTACCGTTTTACCTTGTAGGTAAAGAACCACTAAATGCCTCCGCGGACCAAGTGGTGATACACTCAAGTAGTCCTTAAAAAAACTTTGGTTTGCCTGTAAATGGAGATATTTCTTGACAAATGTGGAGTTGAATGATGAAATTGAGTTTAAATGGTTGGTAAATATGCATTTGGTGTAGTAAAACTGTAATATTTGTATTATTCCACTATTTTGTTCGTGATACCAAAGTGAAAGTAGACTAGGCTAACACCCAGAACTCATAAATCCGGACATGCGTAAAAACGGATAGACCGTGTTTGAAGGACAAAAACTTTCTTAGAAGATACATGACCCCCTTTTTTATTTCATTCTTTTGAAGCTTAAATGCCCCTCTTTACAATGATATATGTGGTCCAGGTGGCCATAGACTAAAAAAAGTTGAAAATTGGGGCCTACTATGGCCAATTTACATTGAGCTATAGAGCAAATCTATTTGGTGGTTTCTAACCTAAAGAAGGACAAAATTCTAGTAAATTCATGTTTTCATTTTTTTGCATTCAAATGTATGGAAATGCATGCCAGATAGAGTTTTGACCACTTTTATCTGTTTAAATTGTCTAAAAAAGTGAAAATTTGGATTTTTATCATGAAAATCTAGAAAATTTCAGATTTTTTTCTTCTAAAATTGACATTTTTATGCCAAAATTGACCTTATTTTAGTGTCAGACAGGAGTAATTGTGATTAAATATGAAAAATAGACACATTATTAGGCATCTAAAGCATAATTAGTGTTCAGTGAAATATTTTTTCACAAATACAACCCAATTTAAAATCACTATTCATAATATTTTGCAGGTGCTGGCCAAAGTTCTCCTTAAAGGCGCATATGCGTGTTTGTCATTTTTTTTCTAGAATTCATGCACAATTTGTCTAGAATTGATTGTTGTGTGCTGCATACACATAGTAGTATTGAAAAAGGTGCAAAAATCACCTTAATAAGTAAAACTAGGCTGTCTTAAGGTAAAGAACCACTAAATGCCTCCGCGGACCAAGTGGTGATACACTCAAGTAGTCCTTAAAAAAACTTTGGTTTGCCTGTAAATGGAGATATTTCTTGACAAATGTGGAGTTGAATGATGAAATTGAGTTTAAATGGTTGGTAAATATGCATATGGTGTAGTAAAACTGTAATATTTGTATTATTCCACTATTTTGTTCGTGATACCAAAGTGAAAGTAGACTAGGCTAACACCCAGAACTCATAAATCCGGACATGCGTAAAAACGGATAGACCGTGTTTGAAGGACAAAAACTTTCTTAGAAGATACATGACCCCCCTTTTTTATTTCATTCTTTTGAAGCTTAAATGCCCCTCTTTACAATGATATATGTGGTCCAGGTGGCCATAGACTTAAAAAAGTTGAAAATTGGGGCCTACTATGGCCAATTTACATTGAGCTATAGAGCAAATCTATTTGGTGGTTTATAACCTGTAGGATTACAACGTAATTGAAACAATGGCTATCGATGAAGGTAATTGCTTTTAGTTCTGCAGACTTTCCCTGTGGATACAATCTAAATTGTACTTGAATCAAATTACCAAGCCATATAAGGTATTTATGACTTCTATTTCTTGAACCTAAAATCACATTTTTGTAGGAAGTGATTTATTTCTTCTCATATAATTTCATTATAAACGAGATGCTTGAAAAGACCGCTGATATATTGTACTGCAAAACATTGGTTTGTAACATTTCGCCGCATAAATTTTAAACGTCGATCATAAGATAGAACCTAAATGGCATCATTTATACACTTAACCGAATTTCTTATTGGCCACTCAATGAAATATCAAATTATGCAATATATTCAATCAATATTTCTAAAAATGTGGTTATTTTCATTCCATGCAGTTATCTATTGATTTCAATAAATTACGCATGCATGTTTAAAATCGTCCATGTGGAACAGTTAGTGCAAAATGGCTTACGTGGTACGTAGTACAACAAGCATGGTTCACGTGCCCGACATGTTTCATTTTTGAATTTAGTCAAAAAAAATTCTCTGTCGATTGGCTTAATGAAAAGCATTAGTACTGGCAAGAATAAGTAATACGGTGGTCGTTAGAATGACGAGTACCAGCAACAAAATCCAGACATGTACGTCAAAACGTCATTTAAAAAAATCGATATCTATAATAACGTGGATTTTAGCTCGAATTACTATTTTACATATTTTCTCATTCCTTAAAAACTAATTTATTAAAACGTGTGGCCAATCAGAAATTCGTTCAATGTATGCATGCATATGACGTCATGAGCGCGTTCTACATGGCTCTTTTTCACAAATAATAGTGTTTTAAGAAAAGTCAATCAACAGGGACTAAATTCATACCAAATACGATACTATTCCAAGCTGTGCACGAGGCCAACGTGCAAAACAGCAATTTCGCACCAACCGTTACGCATGGGTGATTTTATACATCAATACGCAATTTTATTCCGGAAATCGATAAATTAGTGCGTGGAATGAACAAATAACACAGCCAAAGATTTATTGATATTCTATATCAGATGATATAATATTTTTTAGGGTGGCCAATTAGAAATTCGGTTAAGTGTATTTGTATTCTATTTGAGCATTGGAGTAAAATTTATTTAGTTGATCGTATTATATGTGTAAGTATTTTCAACTGCAGACAATTCAAGTTTAACAACTTTGAGGGATAGTCTACACTTGTCACCTTTTAAGTATTTTTGTCAAGATAGATATTCTCATTATTGCGTAATTGAATTAAATTTCAATAGGTTTAATCGTTGGCAGTAAAACAACTCCCTGAAAGGGCAAACACATTTAATTTGATTTTTTTCTTAGATAATAATTAAGTTGACGTTTGTACAGTTATTGACTCAAAGTGCCGTTTATGTGGTACCATTTGGACACATAAGATCAGTTCAACTATTAAGGAATTACAGCTATTATTATCTCCGACTATCTCACGTATTATCTATACAAGTAAGTATTGTACGAGGGGACTAGCACCCCCGAACAGAGGGAAATCTAGTTTCAAAGTATACAACTTAAACATGAAAGCAAATGTTAAAATCATGAAAAGGGTACAGAAAACTTATGTCCAACTAAACCGCCACCGACTGCTCGTTAGAACCACGCAAGGAAACGACTGGCTTCAAAACAGAGTAACGTAGCTGAATACGGGAAATGTAAATGCTACCGATGGGCGCTCGTGTTTAACCGATTGTTTCACGGGTTCTACCGAAGCGACCCTTCACACAAGAAAGTGCTCTGCAGCGCTTGCCTAGCAAAGTGCTTAGAAACGGTAGCTGTTTGGTAGAGCGTTGGTTAGGTAACAGCTTCTTCATAAGAAACATATATCTTTTTGTAATTACCTCTTGTAGTATCTAGTATCTACACGGTATCAACAGATCAATCTGACGAATGTAAAATCATAAAGCTCATTGACTGATAATTTAAGAAACAAATATAAATTTCCATAAACTATACATGCATATTGGAGACGTACGTACATACTCGAGATGCTTTGGTAACTTAATGACCCCGAGTAGACTGTGCGTTTCTCTTCAAATAACAAATCAATTGTGTTGTGACTAACATATATACCATGTATTACACCAACCATACATGTCACTCTAAATTAACATCACAGCAGATAACATCACAAGAATATAAAAACCAGCGGCTTTAATAATCCTTATTTATTCGTGCTCAATCGGTTCGCCAGGTTTTAGTACTTTAGATAATAAATACAAAACTGTACACTGAGCGGCAATGAAAACGTAACACTTTTTAAAATTGAATATTTCTGTAATCTGTCAATTTATAAACTTGAAATTTCGTATGCTCAATGCGATATATATTATCTACATAAGTCAGCTTTTTCCGTGAACATACTTCAAGAATCACTCGTCCATAGCGGAATAGCCTTAAACCGCATTTTCCCGCGTGCTGATAGGTGGCTAGAGATTTGTTCGCATATTGTGCAAGCATTTTGCAAAGTTTCGTTGATTTAAGTTAGCGAAGTCATTATTTCATTTATCTAACACAAGTTTGAATACATATACACCTGTTAAGAAAGCTAAAAATGCATTAGGAATCATAGGATGTAAGAAAATTGTATTCGTCAAGTGCGATAACTCTTGGATAATTATCCTCACTTTTTTAGATTAATCACCAAACTTTAACACTAAATTATATTACTGGATATTACTGAACTAGTCTACATGCTCAAGTTATGGTGTTCATTAATATTTTGCCGTAAATTGTGTTTTGAAAATTAAGCACGCAATTCAAAAGCGCATTTGTTCTCCAATAGTGCAATAATCAGTCTTAAAAGAATACCTATAGCGTTCATGCAATTTATTTTCAGTTACATATGGTGGTTCTTTCACAATCCTTGGGACAAATATAATACGATTTTATTAATCTCAAAACGAGCAGTTTCGAAGATGCGTTTTAAGGCGCAAGATTCGAAACAGTGTTATAAAGAAACTAGCAAGTTAATCATTTAATCCTTTTATTACTCCAACATTATCTCCCTTTGATCATAGAAAATACACCATGCATATAATTGACTATGTTTTTGAATTTTAGTGGTTGTGCGCGAAATAGTGTATAGGACCCTTAAAAGTACCTGAACTTCACATAGCCCTTCTGCAATAACGGAACAGCACCATACTAGCATTCAATGAACGTTTCATATGATTAATATGTCGTAGACGCACACGATGGATCGATCCTGGCAGCGGTTTTAAATGATTAAAAATTGCGACTTTTTGTTTTATACTGACCCCAAAACAACTGGTAAAAAGCTATGTTGCTAAACAAATTGTTCTTATTCGAAGTGATATTCATGTGTCACTTGCATATATCTATTTTATGACAAAATTTCGCGATGCTCACATACTTAGCAAATGTGTTGCTGTACTATGTAAGTGTTGCGTTTTCATTGCCGCTCAGTGTATATATACTATCACAATTACCGTGGCAGTAGCTTGGACTTATTCCAATACTATAGTTCTATTTCGAGCATTGAGCCGTGACTGCACATTTAAAGTTTAATCCATTTGCCCATAAACTGTCAATCGATAAATAACACACAGTAGTAAATAGCATATCTTTAAATAATGACTATTGAATAAATCACGGGTTATCCGCCCTAATAGACTCGTCTGAAAGTTCATGGCTCAGGGTTCAAAATTGAACTATAATACTATTGTTTACTGTTATTTTTACGGTTTTGGTCAATGCACACACTACAACAATATAATACACAAACATCAACCAATATGTAGTACATTTTGAGGTGAATAGTTCATTAGATTTTCGAAGCATACACTTAAGATGTTTTATTCGAACCCATCCACTGTTTTGTTAGTTGAAGCTTCGTTTTCACCTATTTGGTTTGTTTGCGCTATCCAGTTTGTTTGTAATTCATATAAGTAAGTAGCTATGGGGTTATTACATTTTTTTTGTACATTAAGACAAAGACATTTTGTTTGTGTCGATACAAATGTAATCTTGCCTGTGTCTATTCGACCCTGCTTTTCTCATTTTGTTAACTATCATCTTAAAATAGTTTTGTACATAATGGTTAATTAACTTAATTTAATTCAAGTTTCGAACTTCTCCGGATTTTTTTATATATGAAACCTCGCGTCAGTGAGTTTTGTATATGATTGTGTCGTGTGCTTTTGGTCTTTTTATTGCGGTTTTGTGTTCCCGAATGTTTTTGTTGAGTGTTGCCTTCCAAATATACATTATGTTCTAATATCAGCTAATCTACACACCTTCGGACTTCTCCATTATTGTACTTTTTACTTCAATACAAGTATTAACGATAATCATTATCTTAACTTCGCTATGTCCCTTTTCCTACTTTTGTCAATCTGGTAATCATACGTTCGAGTTATCACATTCATCAATTAAAATAATAAAAGTCGAGACGGATTTTATATTTTGAATTATTGAAATGAATGCTATAAAAACTATTTATGAATAGGAATCTCTTAGAACGTACAAGTGTACAATTTATTTCAATATGTAAGCAAGTAATTAGTGATTGCCGTATCCGATTTTATTGGACATCCCATGTGCATATTTAACCTTAATTTGTTCTATTGGTGTGAATTGGATATAGCATGCAGTGATAATTGAGAACTACGTTCGTGCAAATGTCTCTCAAATCTCTATTGTGGGACTTTCGGTACATTTTCCCAATCAGACTATTTTCACTAATGCTGTCCTAAGTAATGAACCTTTGCTGGAAATGTGCTTTAATTTATTCCATATTGCAGTCATGAGAAAGACAATTCGTACTTGCTTAACTCGCACAAAACTTGCCAAATCTTATTATCTAAGTTAGTCAATTAAACTATGTTGTCAGTTTTGCTACATATTTGTCATATGGGTAGAATTGAATGGTACCGTATAAATTAAATGGCAGGGTTTATTACTAAGAAAAGTTAACATGCTAAACGATATGTCATATGAGGGGATTGTCAAAATATTTCGCTGTTTGCAAAGCCGACGTTTTAATGACTTAGTGAATCTTCCGACCATATATAATTTAAATAGCCCCATACTTAAAGAAAATACTCATACCAACTATTATATGATTAAAATAAGTTTCTTAATACAATCTTACGCATTATCCGATTGATCTCGAGTACACCGAAGATGAGCATTATTCATTCAGCTCAATAAGAACATATCGCTGACTTAGAATGCGACCTTATAAGACTATTGCATATTTGAAATCTACATCATATGGCGCTTCTTATTTGCCTATTTTTATGAAAATCGGAACTTGTCAAACTGAGATTGAAAAAGATGTGTAAAGAGTGATTGCAGCCAGTTGTTCTTGTTTTCTCAACATATTGTTTTTGTAATTGGGACCTTCTCATTCTAAGCTAGCGATATGTGATCTGCATAGACACAGTTCGTGTTATTTTTGAACATCCCATGTACAATATTAACCTTTATTTGTGATATTGTTGTGAATACGTTGTAACATGCAGCAATAATTGAGACAAACGTGTGTGTCTCAAATTTCCATATTGACAGCTCATGTACATTTCCCTTATTAAACTTGATCAAGTAATGAAGTCCTTACGAGATGAACCCTTGCTAAAAGTGGTTTTAATGTTAACAATATATACTCATATTATATACAGTCCTGAGAATGACTTTTCGTACTGTCTCCACTCTAACAAAACTTGCCTAGTCCAATTATCGTATTAAGTCAATGAAGCTAGCTAGGTTAGCATTTTTGCTACAAATTGGTCATAATAGTCGCATTAAACAAGCAATCTAGAAATTACCATATGAATGATATGAAATGGTTGATTACAAAAAACTGGTAAGCATGTTAAATGTTACGTTATATGAGTGGCGTATCAGAATGTGTTGGTGCTTGTTAAGCCGATGTGCAATATGTCTGGAACAGCACACATGCCACACTCTGCCAGATCGATTGGTATAATGCCTAGACTAGAAAAAAGTTATTCGGAGATTCTACCAACATAATGCGCATTGTGGGTGAATCTACCAACTGGACACGATCGTAGAGTAATTTAACAAGTATTAGTTTTCATTAGTCGTATATAGTCGTGGAAGTTACCAACACACATTCAAAAATTAAAATTATTTGCTAAAAATGCTTAACTTCATTAGTCTAAGCAAATGCACAAGCCAGAAACGGTTAATTTGCACGACTATTATTCACTAATGGCTGTATTTTACGAAGATATCAGTGTACACGTGGGCGATTTAAACAGAAATCACGAGAAATTTTACAATATCCATTGGTTTCATAAGACAACATTCATACATTTGCAGCTAACACATCTTGTTAATTGCGATATGTCTGCGCATAATTGAAAGGTTACTGTTACCGCAGAGCAAGAAACGACGTTCCTGAAAGGCGTATTTTCCACATTTACTCGGTTAATTAAAGCCAATTACTGTTCGAGAGGATACAATTATGTGCATCTATGTGCTTAATATATGGGAACCTTAATGGAAAGACATAGAGTCTGTGGTTTTAATTGCAAATCTTAGTAGCATTTTAGAGAACCGAAAAATGTATATGCAGAGCATTCGAACTGCGTTTTCGTCCTCTAAGAAACTAGCATGTGCACTTACGGGGAAACGGCGAATTGAAGTAATTGCAAGTATCGCTAGACTAGTATATAAAAATTATCAGATGATTATCCTGCTGTTTAACATAATTATCTTGTCAATCAAAGGTGACAAATCCTAAAATATTCTCCTAAAACGCAATATTAGTGTCCAAGAATATAGATTTTATGAAGATTCCCTTTGCCTATAAACTAGCAAACTCCAGTGACGACATACTGATAACACTTCATTCAGGTGTTATTTATACGACATCAACTACATTTTAACTAGCTAAATAGTAGGGCATAAACCAAAACCACACAGCTACGACGGCAGCGCCTAGTCACACACGCAAGAGTCAGACATAGTTCAAGCCATCCACATCCTTAAAATTGCATGCTTCAAGCGAGCATTACATTCTCACTCCGCAATGAATGACACACTGCGGACTTTGAATTTTGTGCAAAATTAGCGAAAAAAGAGGTAATTATAAGTGATAACTACACTGAAGTGAAGTACGGGGCGACTTTTTACAGCCGCCACACAGCACCTGCTGTAGTAATAAGTAAATAGTAGGGCACAAATCAAAGCAGATTATCTTAGTCGTGTAGCGTCTTTTGTCATACGTGTCCAGTAATTGGGGAGTCTGGTACTAGTGTAGCCACATTTGTAACTGTATGAGCTGCAGGCAAGTGATCGAGATGCTTAAAATCGAACTTATTTATATGATAATATTCACACGGATTTTTATTGCGCACTTCTTTGGATGTCCTTACATTATATAACTTGTGCTTGAAATATATGTATTTGTCATTTGTTGGTGTTATAGACTTGTTCCTTTCCTGCTACCTTCCCTCTCTATTTATTAAACGCAAGTTGGTGTTGGTAATTTCAACTGCATAGTGTGTTTTCATCAAAACTGTATTAGTGTTATTGCTGTAACAGTTCGAAATAACAGTTCAATAGCGATTCTTTGATATTATTGTCATCACTTTATTGCAAAATGCGCAATTCTTTCGTATGATATTCTGTTTCATCGGCCGACCTTTATCCTGTCACTGAGCTGGTTTTTTGAGAGCAACATCCTAAGTTCTATCGTGGAAAATTTCTTACAAAGATTTTCTCCCACCATTGTCCCATATTCGCCTAATGGAATTCATAATTTGGTTAGATGTGTTTCATTAGGACATACAACATTAACTTAGTGCTATCGGAGTTAATCAGGTTTAAAGGCTGTTGACATACAGTAACGTTGTAGTTAAACACGATTCCCTGTCATGTAATAGTTGTCTTAATCTAATAGAAACGCTAAAACAGTGTTCAAGAAAACACACATCGAGAATTTATTGTTGTTTTCCAAGAAAGAATAAAACGTTTCATTTATTGACAGTTTTAAGGAGATGAATGCATTTACGCCATACTCGTCATAACGTCATAATATAAGGAGTCGAATTCACTCCAAACTCCGTATCAAACGGACTACAGGAGATGTATAAATGGTAGCAACCCTGGTCTTCCATATGCAACAGTTAGTAATGGCCTCTCATGCCTCAACCGTTTGGAATCGAGAATGACATGGCCCGATGTCCCTCTGTGCCACTGGTAAATTTCTCACACCAAAAGAAGAACCCTCATTGCCTCATTCTTTACGGTGGATAAATTGGCGTCTAAGAAGGTCAAAAGCAAAGTTTCGGCTGGTGCCGTGTTAACAGTCGACTTGCGTTTCAATGATAGGGAATGTGTGTTTTTTGATGATTTTTAAGTTGAAGTATCAAATTGTAACATAGTTAACCAAAAAAACATGATTCCAATACCTTGATTGAGGAAACACCGAATGCTGAGTCAGTATCAATAAGCAAGATTAGATCGGGTGATTAAAATCTAGTGCCAACGTTTGTGACACTAAAATAGTTTTACATATTCAATCATCAGGATGGGTTCGTGTATTCGTCATCTATTCACGTGTTGCTATAGTATCATGCATGTGTGCGTTTTTACAACCATCTGTCAACAATGAAGTTTGTGGACGATTTTGCAATTAATCAGTCGGCAATATTCCTACAATTTGTTGGAATATAACACCAATCTATGGGAATGCACTACTCCTATACAATACGTAGCATACTTATCAATCAAGAGGAATGTAGGGTAGGGGAACAATTTGAAGCGTGATAGAAAATAACTGTATGTTAGACTAATTCATGTTTCACTCGTGATCCTGCTAAAAACCGGAAAGCGCTCACTCAATACAGATTTTCAGCTACTGTTTATATAAAACTTGTTTATTCAAAAAAGGCGATGACCTACATCACGCATTATTATATTTTTATCCTTACAAAACAACTAACCGACAAATCGCCAGTAAAGTGGGCAATGTGTGTGTTACAAATGGCGAAGATGCAATACTGCTCTCTGAAGACAAACATGTCCTAGTTAAATAGTGCACCAGTCCATTAAACCTTTTAAGGTTGAACAATTCCATTCGCACCGTATCAATGATATAGTTTTAAGTTACGTCAGATTTAAAGGTTTCTTGAATGTTTCAGATAAATCACCAATTAATCAATCATCTTATCGTTTTGTAAACAATAATCTAATCGTTTCCGATAAACATCATATAAAAGTTTTCGTTTGAAGATGTTAAGCTATCAGATTGTTACATTATAAAACTTGCAATACATGTGTCTTCAAAAAAATAGTAAATGTTACAATGACGAAAATTTCCGTAACCTATCCAAATAGGCCAAAGCTTAAGACAGAACATCAGAAACATATCTTTGTCAAATGCATGTGCGCAAATATTATCGTCGTACGCAATATTTACGGAAAACGTTAACGCTAGTGTAAAACTTTTGTTTAACAAAATGTTCGCAGTGTGTATTTTTTTTGGATGGTAGGTGAAATAATGTAGCTTGTATGTCAAGAAATAAATTCTCCGACGATTGGTAAAAATCGGCATACGATATTTGCAACAAAATATAACGTGACAAAATGATTTTCTGAGACGATCTACGTACAATTGACCGTGTAGTATTTCACAATACTTGTACAATGTAGCATGACGAAACATTTCAGTGAGAGGATTGTCATTCTGTTCTGCAATTTACACACTCGTCAGTCTTCTTGATTTGCTGTTGTTGTATTTTAGTTGACGTATACTAGTAATGTAATGCATTCTAAGACAAATAACTTGAGTGGCATCATAATGTTACTGAAACAACGGCTATCGATGAAGTTAATTGCTCCTAGTTTTGGAGACTTTCCCTTTGGGTATAATTAAAATTTCACCTGAGTCCAATTACCAAGCCATATAAAGTATTAAGGACTTCTTTTTCTTGATACATTTATCACATTTGTGATTTATTTCTTCTCATATAATCTCGTAACAAACGAGAAGCTAGAACAAAACAACGATACTGCAAGGCATTGGTCTGTGATAGTTCGCTGTATAAATGTTAAACATTGCTCGTATGCTAGAACCTAAATGGCATTATTTGGTATACTAGTATACTATTTGAGTATTGGATAAAAATCGGATAAGTTAATGGTATTATATGTGTAAGTAGTTTCAACTGCAGACTTTTATTTAATTACTTTGAGTCATACGGTGTAATATATAGGGATAGTGTATCCTTGTCACCTTATAAGTCCTTTTGTCAAAAAAGACAATTAGTTATAGAAAGAGAACGCAAACGCGAGGTTGCCTTATTTCGTCGAGGGCGGAGCCCGAGACTAAACAAGGAAACCGAGTGTTAAGTTTCTCTTTCTGGCTTATATCATTGGCTGTCAACTTGTATTGGGCGTGGCTAAATATCACATAACGGTACATTGTCCTCTCTGACCTATTTAAATTTCCAATACCACGTTGTGATATTAAGGGCACGGAGTATAACTTGGAGATTGTGCATGTTTTTCAAGAAAGTTTCACATTTTCACGGTTTGCAAGGTCATTGAAGTTTTGCATGATACAAGCTCATAAATGTATTTTGTAATCATCTCTTTGTAAAATTTCGTTCCTTGTAATACTGACTAAATCCCCGACAACAAACTTGGACTTTTAATGTCATGTTTACTTTGATTGTGAACGAGCAAGATTTGCAATCCTATTGCTGTCATATGCTTCAACAAATTTTGCAATTTATTTGTGTCTAACCTCAAGTGCAAATATAATATGATCATAATACAGAGCCTATTTTATCCGACAAAATAAACTTGAAAGAATTTTTTTTAAACTTTACTTCACTATAGATTACACTCTATTACCTTAAAGTTGTAGACCCCAGTACGTACTTTTCAAGCACGGACATCACGGATTATTTTACGGTTAACGTATAAACAATGGTACACTGCAAAATCATTCAATTTCGTTGGGATGGAATTTCGTGGTTTTGGTAAACATGACCATTTCGATGGGACTTTAATTCGTGGATTTTGCATCTTAGGTAATAAATACAAGGGTAAAGTTTATTATTCGAATGGATTAGATTTCTAGGTTGAAAGTAAACCATTAAGTCCGATAAATTTAATCGCCCACGAAAATTAATGATTTACAGTATGCGTGCGATAACTTTCAGTGCAGGATAATATTATCATGCACTGTAGTTATTGCACTCATTCCTTTGAAATTTAAGTCCCACCCCCTCGATTATCATTGGATTTAGCGCCTCCCCTTCAGTTAACATCACGTAGCCATGATATAATTCTTATTATTGCGTTATTGAATTACAAAGTGTCATTAATTTATTAAAACGTCAATAAATTTCGATTATGGCATGTAATTCTCATCGCGTATGTGTGGCAATATTCGTATACAGACACGATAAACAACGTTTCTACTATGAGGGTATTAAAGATATTAATTATCACTACGACTCTCTTAAGTATACGTGTGTATACAACCAAATATTGCATACGGGTACTAGCAAACCCCATTGGAGGCGCATGTCGTTTGGAACTGAACAACTTAAATAAAGCAAAGCTATTTTGCGGTTATACAACTAACTAATTGCAACCGAATTAAACGTAGATCCTCATATTGGTAAGTGAAAGGCTCTCGTAACGTAATGTACCCGAGCAAACTGTATGCTTCAGGTAGTACACCAACGATATGTACAGGTCACTCTTAATTAACATCACAGTAAATAACGTAACATAATTATAGAAAAACAACGTCTTTAACTATCCGAACTTATACATACTACATTTGTTTGCCAGGTATTAGTACTTGAAATAATCAACAGAAAGTTTCATAATCCGACAATCACCACAACGTTGGATTGATTCCAATACTAACACTGTCGTTTACTATTGTTTTTACGGTGATTGACAATGGACAATGTTTTATAGAAACAACAAAACAATATTAGTACTTTTCGAGGTGACAAGCTCATTAGTTTTCAAAGCAAATAGTTACAAAAATCATCTGTGAAGATTAATCGTCTTTCTAAACGGTCGTACTTTCGACTTTCATCCCTGTATTTTTAAAAAACCCAACTTCATCAATCGTAATAATTAGACATTCTAGTGTTGATAGTAATCCATTGTTACGCAGACTTACAACCGCGATCTCACAGCTGTTGTTATTTTGTAAATAATTTATTAAACTTGTCATTTTAAATTGACTAAATTATTTTGTTTACTGTATATATATACTTCATAAGCGAAATGGTTTCAACATATTTTCCGTTTATATTAAATCAGCTTATAATGTACGCAGACGCGATTTATTTGTGAAAGTAAGTCATCCCTCTCTTTTGTAGTGGGGACTTGTTTTGTTAGGCTATGTGTGGCTTTGCTCCGTGTAATTGTGTTATGTGGTGGTGTTTCTGTTTTCTGTGCTCGGCTGGTTGAGTGCTGTCTTCCCTGTTCGATGTCCTCATTTTCGTGGTAGATAAGAACCCGAAAAATATCTGAGGAATCATTACCTAAAATAGTAACACAAAAAAGAGTATTGAAAAAACATTGGGCGGTACCGGAAATGGTTTTAAGCATTGACAAATCATGACATTCATTTTTAAGTTATAACGTACATGCATGAGAAACTGGGTAAGTTATTACGTACATACACTTAATGTAGTGAAATTATGTTGTTTAACATTTAGGCCTAAATATAAAAGAAGAATGTGGATGAAATGGAATCGATCCATGCAAAATGGAATTAATTATGTTCTTCAACTTTGAACATAATTGTTTTTTCTTAGACGATACATGACCCTCTTATTGGTTTTGTTTGAAGCTCAAATGTACTTCATTCGGGGTTTACACTGGAATGTGATAATTAACTAAAACTTGTTGAATTTTGAGGCTCACGCAGAATGTTAATTGGTGGAAGTTAATTTATATCGAGCCCACCGGATATCAACTGTGTCGTATATCAAGCGCAATGTGAATGAATGATACATACTTGCACTGTACTCCGTTATACGCTCACAACTGAGGATACTGTTTCACAACGTTGTAATACAAAATGTACATTGCAGTTTATTATTGAACATTGTACCATGTTTAACCTTACATGTAACCATTAGCATGGAAACTTCTCAACATGCAGCGAGACATAGGTTGGTGCAAGGTGTCTCAAATCTCCAGAGTGGCAGTATAGGCAATCAAACTGTATTAACTAATGAAGCTCTTACGCAATGAACCTTGCCTAGAATTGGTTTTTAATTTATACCATATTATAGTCCTGAGAAAGACAAATCGCACTTGCTCCACTCTTACAAAACGTGCCAAATCCAATTATCGAGATGAGTCAATAAAACTTGCTAGGTCGGCATATTTGTTACATATTGGTCATAATAATTGCATTAACTAAGCAATCTAGAAAGTACCGTATGAATTATATGACAGGGTTAATTACAGAAATTAGTTAACATGCTAAAAGAACGTGATATGAGGGCGCGTCAAAATATGTTCATGCTTGGAACATTAACTACACTCTGTTATACATATATCCAGTACACAGTCAATAACACAGTTCTTTACTAACAAGACAAGTCTGTGGCTGTCCCGCCCACTTACGTTTAAATAATCAAATATTTCTCAAAGGTATTGGTTTACCAACTCACATTCAATGATTAAAACCATTTTTACATCAATGTTTATGCATATGGCTGAGCAGTACAAAAGCCAGGAACGGGTTATTTGCACGACGACTACCCAATAAGGACTGTATTAAACAAGGGTACCAACGTACGCGTGTGCAATTTAAACAGAAAATCACGAGCTATTTTGCAGTTTGCATTGGTTTCATTAAAAACGTTCATACTATTACAGCTAACATATCTCGTTAATTACGAGACGTCTGCGTGTAATTGAAAGGTTACTGTTACCACAGGGAAAGAAACGACACTACTGAAAGACGTATTTTCCACATGAGTTTGTCCAATTAAAGCCAATTACTGTACGAGAGGATACAATTATGAGCATTCGTCTGCTTAATATACGAGAATGTTGGTGGTTAGACATAGTCTCTGGTTTTAATTGCAAATGTTAGTAGTATTTAAGCGAACAGAAACATGTATATGAAGAACATTCGAACTGCGTACTCGTCCTCTACGAGACTAGCACAAGCTCTAACGGGGAATCGGCAAACACGAGTTATGCCAAGTATCGCTAGACTTGTATATATTTATCTAATGATTATCCTGCTGATTAACATAATCATCGTGTCACTCAAAGGTGATAAATCCTGAAATATTCTCCTAAAACGCTATATTAGTGTCCAAGAATATTATAGATTTTACGAAGATTCCCTTTGTCTATAAAGCTAGCAATCACCAGTGACGACACACTGTTAACTCTTCATTCTGTTTTTATTTATACGACATCAACTACATTTTAACTAGCTAAGGCGTGTAGCGTCTTTTGTCCTAGGTGTCCAGTACTTGGGTAGCCTGGTACTAGTATAGCTACATTTGTACATGTATTTTATCACGTCTCTTGTAACCACAGGTGGCAGTATCAGTTGTTGGAAAATAAAATAAAAAAACGAAAAAAAACCGTCACTTAACTAATACATTATCAAGGTATAAAGCGTACTATATGTATATGTCCAAAGATTATGGAACATCGCATCTAAAAATAGACCTGGTTCCTAACAATAATTACGATACTGTGAGTAAAGCGGGTACCCAGTGCGTAAATAAAATCGCCTTGAGCGAAGTTAAATAACGAAAAGAACATTGTTTTGCCGTTTCGCAGTTAAAAAATACAATTGCACGAGACTTCCGGTAAGAATAAATATCCTATAGTTTATTTGAATGACTTGTGTAGCGATTTTTCTTTAGCGCCCGTATTTTATGCCGAAACAACGAGATGCGATGTTCCACAATCTTTGGTATTTGCCATATAGTACGCTTTATACCTAGAAAGTAAATAAGCGCAGTGACAGATTTTTTAAAATATGTTTTTTATTTCATTGTTTTAATCGTTTGCTGACAAACACTGATACCGCCACCTGTGCTTGTAACTGAATGGGCTGCAGGCAAGTGGTTGTGATGCTTACAATTGAACGTATTTATATGATAATATATACACGGAGTTTTATTGCGCACTTTTGTGATGTCCTTGTAACCTGTGCGTGTAATATATTTGGGAGTCATTTGTTGGTGAAATAGACTTGTTCCTTTCCTGCTATCTTCCCTGTCTTATATATTAAACGCAAGATGGTGTTGGTGATTTCAACTGCATAGTGCGTTGCAGGGCTGTTCATTTCAGCATTTTTTTATCAAAACGCAATTTGCTGTAAAAGTTGGAAATAACAGTTCAATAGCGATTCTGTTGATAGTATTGTCATCGCTATATTGCAAAATGCTTGTATGATATTCTATTTTATAGGCCGACCTTTTGACCTGTCACTGAGCTGGTTTTTTGAGAGCAACATCCTAAGTCTTTCGTGGTCATTGTCCCATATTCGCCTAATGAAATTAATAATTTGGTTAGATGTGTTTCATTAGCACATACATGTACATCATTTACCTTAGTGCTATCGGAATTAATCAGGTTAAAAGGCAGCTGCCATACAGTAACGTTATGGTTAAAAAACGATTTACTGCCGTTCAATAGTTCTTTAAATCTAATAGAAACGCTAAAACAGAGTTCAAGAACACACCCATAGAGTGATTTAAATGTTGTTTTTCAAGAACGTATAACACATTTCATTCATTGACATTTTCTACGGAGATAAATGCATTAACTTAAGACTTTGTCATAATCTAAGTTTACATCCAATTCCACGTACAACGAACTTTGGCAGATGTATAAATGGAGAGAATCGGTCCTATACATGAAACAGTTACTCAAGAATACAGGTCGAATGGAACCCGATCAAATATCGAAACAATACTACCATATTTAACATAAAGTTAAATGTCACAACACATTCTATATCCAGTGGGAACCAGACACTATAAATCAAACATGAAAGCTGTGAGCGTCAAGACGCAGTACTGCTTCATAAGAAATACCAAGATGTGCTGGTGTAATTACTTGCGACAACATTTGATAGAGCATTAAGGATTGATTATCGTGTGATTTAATGTCGAGATCAGGCGTGTTATTGTAACTAACATCCCACGGTCATGTAGATGTTTGTCTTAGATAAATGAATCATTAGTTAAGATATGGCAGTCCTAAATACTAAGTTCTAAATGCTGTGTTTCAATGCGATATAACGTTAGAACATATGATACAACTCATCCCTTTTCCAAAGCATGGCACTGAATAACTTCCCTCTAATACAATGTTCAATACATAGTGTATATGGGACGGGTCACGCCATTCATGCATGAACTTTATATAATTATATCATATTTCATTCCAAATTCTTATTTCTACAATTATGGACCCTTTCTTGAATTGTCTGTATTGTTCTCATGACGCACAGATATAAAGAAATGATAACTGCTTCAAACCCTGCATGTGTCATTCTAGAATCGCGCAGACAAAGTCAAGAATGTTTTGACATAATCAGAATTCCCAAAACCCACTGGACGATTTTAAAGAAGTACATTATTCTTATAATGCACAGAACATACCGTTTTGTTAGTTGTTGATTTGATGATTTCTGTGTGTAATCGTACTTTTCAGCTGACTTGTATTCAAGATATACATTGTTTACGAATTTTAAAATAGAAATGCCGGGTGCTATCGACAAAAGGATATTGACTATCATAAGTATAAAGTCTTTGTGGTACATGTAAAGACATACTTTACACTGGCTTTTCAAATTATAAATCGGCTCAAAATACTTTCAGCACAGACAAAGATTGGGTTTGAAATTCTACTTTTAGTCAGCCAATAATTACAACTCTGCATACTCTTTATACTCCAACAACGGATCTGGAACCGGACAAACGTTGTATATAGGGTACGGTCATGTTATTTCAATTATTTCTTCTAACTATGCTTTAACTTGTCCAAAGGCAATGCCATATGGCGTCAATAATGAGCAACATCTGTCAAATGTCAACTGTCAGGACGACAGGTAATGAACTGGAAACAACACCTAGTCCTACCGGATATGTATCAACTTAACCAGATAATATGTATGTTGATTTGGTGAGAATACTGTAAGGGGAATGCTGAAATCGATATGAAATATTGAAATATCAGCTAAACGTGTAAATTAACCATCTAACAATATAATTAGATTAGTATCATCCAAAAACATTAAAACACGTACAATGATGTGTGGCTTTTTTAGCACGACTTGATTTGATCATTAAGCATAAATTATAACAAGTTTGAACAGCTTGTATGGCGTGTCAGACGTTGCAAAATTCAATAACTATATATTTATGTGGTATATTTGCATATATATGTTCTATAAACTCATATATGTATTGTAACATATCATATGTATATGGTATTTTATCATATATATGCTGTATAAAGTCATATATGTATTGTAAAATATCATATTTGTATGGTATTTTCCATATGTATGTTCTATAAAGTCATATATGTATTTATAAAAACATATATATATGGTATTTTTGTATATATATTTTCAAAAAAGTTATACATATTGCCTAATAGAATATATATATGATATTTTTGCGTATATATGTTCAACAATTCATATAGAAAGCCCGGTATAGGCTCGACGCTTCAGCGCCATCCATTTTCAGGGCTAGTTGATTCGGCAGGTGAGTTGTTACACACTCCTTAGCGGATTCCGACTTCCATGGCCACCGTCCTGCTGTCTATATCAACCAACACCTTTTATGGTATCTGATGAGCGTCAACATCGGGCGCCTTAACCGGGCGTTTGGTTCATCCCACAGCGCCAGTTCTGCTTACCAAAAGTGGCCCACTTGGCACTAGGCATTCGAGGCGCGGCTCCAATTGAGCGAGTCGCGCTTCTTACCCATTTAAAGTTTGAGAATAGGTTGAGGTCATTTAGTCCCCAAGGCCTCTAATCATTCGCTTTACCGGATAAAACTGCAGCGAATCAGTGCCAGCTATCCTGAGGGAAACTTCGGAGGGAACCAGCTACTAGATGGTTCGATTAGTCTTTCGCCCCTATATCCAAGTTTGACGATCGATTTGCACGTCAGAATCTTTGCGGACCTCCATCAGAGTTTCCTCTGACTTCGTCCTGCTCAGACATAGTTCACCATCCATCGGGTCCCAACGTGTGCGCTCTTGCTCCGCCTCGCCGACGATGCGGCTGAGACGGGCCGGCAGTGCGCCCGCCGCCACGAGGACGACGGGATCCTGCCTGGGCAATCGGAGACTGCCTTCACTTTCATTGCGCCTTTGGGTTTCGTAAGACCCCATGACTCGCGCACATGTTGGACTCCTTGGTCCGTGTTTCAAGACGGGTCGGGTGGAGGACCGACCGATTCGCCACAGACCCTTAACTCCCGCTTCCCGCTACCGCTGTCCAATGAAATCCTTCGTTTCAAATCATTATGTAAACACTTCCCAAGATGCAATTATAGAACATATATATACGATCAAAAAAATTATATATGCAATTATAGAACATATATATACGACCAAAAAAATTATATATGAACAATTTTTATATATATATATGAATAAAAATATATATATGAAAACTTTTACAATAAATACGCCTTTATAGAATATACATACGCTAATTTACAATATAAATAACTTTATACAACATATATATAGAAATATACCACATACATATGGTTTTTGCCAAATATATATAACTTTATGGAACATATATATGATAAAATACCATATATATATAACATTCTAACACGATTCGCGGATTAATCCAATACACAAAGAACGAACCGAACCATGTTTTATTGCCCCATAAAACATACCTATCAAATTGGCTGTTTCTATTTACGCCCAGTATCACTTGACATATTTATGAATGAATGTAGTAAAATTTACTACGAGTCACGATGACAAGACGAGTTGCACGAGAATCCAGTGTTACATATATGACGCATCTATTTTTAGAAACTCCAATGTACTCTAGAAACCAAGTTTTATTAAAGCTTCTGATAATCAATCCATTTATATTTTTCATTTTATGAAAGAGATACCATATACTCGTGTTATTAAAATTGTTTCAATGTTTAAATTGTGGTATTTCCTTCAGAAAATTACGAAGGTCGTTTTCATTAACGAGGGAGGTAATTGTACCAGCTAATAAGCCACTCAATTTCATCGTGGAATTATGTTCAATGTCAAATGGGTGAAAGTGGAATGCGCGCAGTTAAATAGTGCGGGATATTATCGTATTTAGAATCGAAATAAAAACTCTGTTCTTGTACATTGTCGGTGAATAAAACACGGGCACTCGTTCGGATGCGGAAAATTAAATCACTCGTGCTACGCACTCGTGATTTAATTTTTCCGCAACCGAACTCCTGCCCGTGTTTTATTCACCGACAATAAACGCGAACAGATTTTTATTTCTTAATTTTACAATGTATATATGAGTTTATATAACATATATATACGAATATACCACAAACATAGACAGTTATTGAATTTTGCAACGTCTGACACGCCATAAGCTTGTATTACTCATACAGTTTTACAAAGTTAGTATATTTATTTCATTTTTTTTTCAGATATATACATACACTTCGAAAATAAAAACCAGTGCAATACACACAGAAACAACAGCAATTCGTATTAACACAATATAATATAAACTTCAAATTATATGTCTGTGGTTATTAGTTTGTGTATAGATCTACAACGACCTTCGAAAAATGACCCCTGGACGAGTCCATATGCCAAGGTTGAAACGATATTTACCGTTATTTTATAAAAAAAAAATATGAACACTCATGAGAAAAACACAGTTTACTTCAAGCTGGCAACGTGGCTTAGTGGATAAACTCTTCTCTTGGCAGAAACATACTTTATATATGGGTTGTGGGTTCGAGTCCGCTGCTATACTCTTTTTCAATAATTAAATTTCTATTTCAATAGTTTTTATCGTATTACGTGTATATTTCAATTCTTAATATTTTATAAATTCACGTTTTATAACTAATAAAAAATATTTTGTTTCCATTACATTGATTTAGTCTTTATATTGTATTTATTGCTCAATTTTCATCTTCATGCTCAGGTGACATTTTAAGAATTTCTGTAGAAACGTCAGGATTAGCTAATGATGTATGTCTGTGTGGTGCAATGGTCATAGTACATCGCTTACAATTAAGTCCTATTTCCTTCTCCTCCATGTACATTCTCGACGAGATCGTTCGCGCCGTCGCTATATCTATGTACCAGCTATGACATATGTGCTTCCTACTCACTGAAACTTTTATAATTATGCATCTGCGTGTAATTAGACAATCACGAAACATGTTTGCTGAGCAAAATTAAAAAATATATATAGCTGACTGCGATTCGTTCAGTTTTGAAGTACTAGTATGTATAGTAGCTTAGCCGACTGCGCTATGCGCATTACCTGATAATTGAATTCTTAATGCATGCTTTATCGATAAATACACCCCTATAACCTGGATTACGCAAATGTTAAAAGTACAGTTACGCCCGAGTGCTTGTTGTAGATTTATACTGACTTGCTTTTAGAGAAGTGAAGAGAAGAAAGGCGAAGAGAGGTGAAAAGGAAAGAGGGTGTAAGAAGGGTGTGAGCCTTTCAGTCAATATATTTTTCTATAGTGATGTGCTAGTGATATGGTATCTAGATATTAAATCTATTCCATTTTGTTTCAAACAATTCTAGTTTGTCTTTTTTCGTTGCAATGATTCTTTCGATGCATATGCGTCTTGTAAGATTATGTTTGAAATGTTTTATTGAAGGAGTTGAGTTGTCGTATTTACAATAGCTGATGAAGTATTTTGCCAATATTAATATAACTTTGGTTATGGTTTTGGTCCTGCTATCTTTTTCGTTTTCCAGCCCTAGTGTTATGGTTCAGTAGTTTAGTATATTTACTAATATGTTGTTACTGTTCAAGTATTCTCGTATGTTAAGCCAAAAATGTTGGATTGTTTGACATTCCCAAAAGAGGTGTTTTTGTGTTTCCGTGTTCATTAAACAGAAGTCACACAATCTAGAAGTTGTTAATTTGCATTTATAAAGATAGTCATTATTAGGTGTTAATTTCATTTATAATTTATATTGATACTCAGTTACTTAGTTTGGTGTCTATGGTGCAATGTAAAGGTGTAGTAAATATATTTTTCCATGTAATTGTTCTTTCTTGAAATTCGTTTTTTGATTTATGGAACGTATGCGTGTCTACCACATAACATTGTAGAGTAAGAGGATATAAAAAACTACAAATTATACAGCAATGTTTCACTAATTAATATTTCTTTTATAGATTTTACCTGTTTGGTGAGATGCAAAGATAACACTTTATCGAACGGTTTATTCCGCTTTGTAAACTGATTGTTTCGTTTCCAAGGGAAATACATTCATTTAAATAAAGCATTTCTTTAACACGCAATGTACTTTTTAAATGTGGTTGGAGACGGATCATAGGTTTAGAATTAAATCATCGGCTGCTGAATTTTAGACAATGACATAAAATATTGGTAGTGCAGTTGCAGTTTTCTAAAATCGGTTGTATAATATTTATCATTTTGTATGATTCAGTCAGTGTTTGAAGTATCATTGTCCAATCAAAATGTTTCTTCATTGCATACATGTTTGTCTCTTCTTTTATTCTTACGAAATCATAAATCCAAATTAAAATCTAGTAAGGTTCCCTATTTGTAAAAACAACATGTGCTTCATGCCATTAAGCAAACCATTTTGAAAGCCCGATTACTACTTAACATCAGAAGAGTAAACACTTAGCGTTTAAGCACAAAGTGCATTTATATTGGGTATGTAATTATGTTTACAAACTTTCTGCATGTGCTTAAATGCATTGTAATGAAAGCGAGATATGTATTTACCAAAACAAACAATAAAGCCAAGCGTTTCTTAATTATTTCGAAATAATCATCTTGTAAATGAATTGTCTGTCGACGTTTTTATGGCAAAACAAAATGTAAAACGTGCAGTCATGCATATACCATTATTTGATTGCGCATGACGTTCAGCTTTTACATCGGCTGGCAACAAAGATAGATACTTTTTTATTAACGTATGTCTTACAGGTTCTTGTCGTTTGATAAAAGATAAAACAAGTTAACATGAAAGAGAAGACAGTGTGTTTGAGAAGATGACGCAAAGACAATAACTGGTTGTACGAGGAAACTATCCTATACACAACCGGAAGGCAGTATGAGTATTGACTCCACAAATAGATGTTATGAAATCTTGAGGAAACCAACCGTTATATGTTAAGGACGTGTACAAGAACATGTATGGGTGTACTGTGGTAAGGTAGATATTTTGTCCAATCGAACATCAGAGAGATGCTTACACACAATGGGGATGATTTAACGCATGGCACCTATCATGTATACTTCTGAGTATCTCTACCTCAAATCATATGACAATGTACGTCTTGCTGCGTGTAGTAAATAAACGGTAAAACCGGATGCGCATATATAATTTTGTACAATTGAAAGTGTTGTTACCACTTTTGTTTTGCAAATATACACATCGTGAGATGGACTACATCGATGATCACTATCAGTTTCTCTCAATCAGTTTTGTGTTTGTTAGTATGGCGTGTACTTATGGTCCGTAGTGGTTCTTGTCTCTATATTTCCTTCTGTGTCTCGAGTGGTACTTCTGTTGAATGCTGGGGTTCATGTTCAGTTTACATGTATTTACAATATTCAGTACACATATACATGTATAAATAAACAATACAGCTATTGCAGCTCACCATCACGTTACAGGCTATATGTACAATAATACAGTGATCATATGCCTCAATCAAACAAAACATACATTTACTTAATCAGTGTTAATGGGTAATATTATACAGCTGCTTTATACACGGACCCGTCTCCGGTGTCAAAACCAGTCATCGACCGATGTCCTTGAATCCCTGCTGAACCTATCAAGTAATCTTGCATTGTTTTATCATGTTTAATATATCTGGTCTTTTATCAAGCGTGTAGATAAAACATTTTTCATATGGTAATAACGATCATTAACCAACATAAGAAACATACTCATATAATATAAATTGATTAAAACCTCATAAATAGTTTATTCACCGACACAATGCCTTGGAATATGAACCATGTATTGATACTGACTATTTATACCCAACGTAATCAACATATTACCTTGATACAATGGTTGTCCTGTGTCCGAGTCATTCGATAACAACAAAACATTTTCGCACTTGTTGTTATAACTTGTATGTGCTTTGAATCGAGTAAACGTTCCTTTGTCCTTATCTTTATAGAAGATTCAGATGTAAACAATGCGTTGGATTTCATGAATGGTACGTTAACACACCTCGTGTTGTATCGGAACAAAACATATTTTAGCATCTGGAACAAAACACCTCAAACCATTTGTACATTTGAGACATGTTTCAACCCTCTGTTAAATTTATCTTTAATAAATAATAATAAATACAAGCAATGTTTTGAATTTAAGGTTTACAGAAGGCTCATTCTGCTCAGCAGAAATCTTGTAAGGTAGTGCACTGAATGTAGTAAATTGTAGCAATGTTACGTAACATTGCTGAGATGTCATTGTAATTCTACTCTGCAATTTACACACTCGACAATATTCTTGTTTATGTTGTTGTCTTTATTGTTGACGTATAACGCATCTTGAGACAAAACACATATAATGCCAAAATATCAGACAGGGAAGGAAACACTCAACGTAATATATAACAGACAACATAAACAACATCACATAGCACAAACATGTGGCATAATGTCCATACATAACACACCAAAATATAAATGCCAAGGTCCCAGATGTATTACTGTGTCACTCAATGTGCGGGCAAATATACCAATGCTACCAAAGCAAATTAGCAGCTGTTTTTACAAAACGTTTACTGAATAATGACCAACGATGCAGATGTTTGTAGCTCTGGGGTACAATCAAAATTGATCCCGAGGCATATTTTTCTGTTATATATAAGGTTTAAATAAATTCGCTTCTTGAAAATAAAATGATGTTTCATAGGAGGTGATTTATTTTCCCACTTATTAACGAGATTCTAGAACAAACGCCGGAACTACAGGGCATTGACCTACACTATTTATCTGCATAAATGTTAAACGTTGCTCATAAGCTATATAGGACAAAATGACGTTACTCGATCGATCAAGTTTATCGTATTTGAAAGTAACTGTTGTACACTGCAGATACTGTAAGCTTAACTAATTTGTGTCAAGCTGTGTTATATATAGACATAGTCTCGGACTGTCACAGTCCTTTTTGCAAAAACAGATATTTTTATTATTGTGTAATTGTTTATATTAAAGATTGTCATTTATTCATTTACCATTTCAATAAGTTTCAATGTAATTCAATAATTTAAAAGCGTTTCTCAGAAAGGTCAAACTTATTTTGATTAAATTTGTGTTGATGTTTGCAAAACGTAAAAACGTTACATGTTAATCGTTGCTCTGAAAATTGACGCCATGTGGTATTTGTTTGCAGTAAAATCGATCAAGCTAATCGTATTAGTCAGTACGAGTTCTTGACTGCAGACAATTTAAGTTTTATTTAATTTTGTCAGCGGAATAATAAATAGAAATACAAATGTTGTCGTGAGAAACAACATTATAAGTCTTTTTGCCGAGATAGATATCCTCAATATTGCGTAATTCAGTTAAAAATGTCATTTATTAATTAAAATGTTCAATTTAAGATGGCAAGTTGCCTCTCCAAGGAGAGTTAAAACACCTTTTTTATTTGAGTTTTGTCTTAGAAAATGTAGACATTTGTAAGTCATTGACATCCAAGGCAATATTTGTACAAATAGGATTAAATTCGTTTCAACTACAAACGTATGAGGGAACGTTACCGATAGGTTTTGTTATCTTAGAAATTTTCTTAAACATTGTGTATACATGTAAGTATACAATGGAGAGATATATTGTTTCTGATAGGCATAATGTGGACAGCTTATTTCGCTACAAATTGGCAACCTTATGAAAATAAGGTCATTGCTTATCATCGACTGTGGGAATATCTTCGATGAATTAAACGGCGTGTTTGTAAGCACATAACCTAGCCCCTAAAACATCAATAAGATTTTTCAATCCTTGATACGGGAATGGAGTACTATGTACCAACTCGGCATAACACACATTGTTCTGTCAATGAGGCAGACATGCTCAGCGCACATCGTATCTGGTTGGAATTAATCATACTATCACTTGTGACTTTCGTACTTACGGAGTTGCTCATTGGAACCAAAAAGGTTTTGATTATTATTACTCTATGAATTTTTAAGACATGTTTTAGTTCTTACAAATCGCACCAATCTAACTTATTCATAACGATCAGTAACTGATGATTTAACAAATAAAATAATGTCAATTTGTCGAATCTGGATATAAATATTGAACACGAGTATTGCAGAGAACATTAACTAATAGTTACATCATATTAAATATACTGATAATGTAAAGTCTCTGATAACGTAATGCACCCGAGTCGACTTTGTGCTTCGAGTTACTAAATCGCTTCACATGATGTGACTTACACGAGTGTTATGATGTACGCAAACGATACATACAGGTCACTTTCAATTAACTCCATCGTAGATAGAATAACACTCAAATAGAAAAACACCGGGTTTAATCAGCGGTACTTATTCATAATACATATGTTCGCCAGGTTTTGTTACGTTTGATAATAATCTCCACAAAGTATATATTAAAACAATTACTATGACAGTAGATTGGATCAATTCCAACACTAACACTATTGTTTACTATTATTGTTCGGTAGTTGGCAATGGACAGTGTTATACAGAATAATAATAACATATGTATAGTACGTTTTGAGGTGAATAGTTTATTACATTTTCTTAGCATAAGCTTATGCAAGTGTTCGATTTACTGGAATCCTGTTAACATTTGAGATGTCACCGAACATTGCCACCATGTGTTCAACGAAGGATTGTGTGAACGACACGTTGCAAACATGCTTCGTACATGTTATTCGTTAACAACATGTTAACAACAACAACCTTGTTTTCATTTGAACGAATTCGGTTACCCTTAGACCGAGATGGCTCGCCTAAATAAGTGCATCGTACCAAAGTGGCGGACAGAGTCAAACAATGGTATGTAAATATCAAAAGCGTTCATCCGTACATATTTCGAATAAGACCAGAAATAGCGAAGTTTTCCAGCTAAATTGTTTGCCACGCACACAAAGTCCAACAAATGGTTCAAACGACAAAACTCCGTGATTTTTCTACTAATAAATATACTTAGCAACTTTTCTAAGTCCACACTTATATTTTTGAAGATAATTTTGTCAACCGTGTATGTAGCCCAATGAAATTTGGCTATTACTTGCGTGTGTTATATGTTTGCAGAATCGTACAACAAAAAGTCGATTTTGATTAAAATTTATATAATGAAAACACTCATGGCATTAGAATGAAAGAAAGTAAAAGTTGCAAATACAGATTTTAGGATCTAGGATGACCATCATTTAGTCGGTGGTCTCTATTGAAAATCAATTATCGGAGTGGGAAGCATTGCTGAACGAAGAGGTTCATTGAATTTCACCGTCTTTACTCAAAAGTTGGCATGCGTCTTTGACGTATAGCGATTTTACGTCAAGACGTCACAATAAATACTAAACGCTCTCGCTATTAAATCGACAAGCAAACGATACGTTTACTTTAAGATAAGCACTCATGATAGTAGGCATTTATAAGTTGAAAGTCGGTCAGACGTGGATGTTTAGGTAATTATTTTTGATTGACGACACAAACTACTACACTGTACTGTGATGACGTCACTTCCTATTTTTCTGACATCATTAGACGCATAAATGTGATATCTAATTTACTTACAAACTGTTTTTCATACGTAGTGCGTGATTAGACATAAATTGAAAACAATTGGAACTCACTCCAGGGTAATGTAAACACGTGGCGTCACAAAATCACAAAACGTACGTCAATCTCGTAACTAAAAAAACACGTGTCATTATGACATTTCGTGACGTGGATTATTATAAACTTGCTGTACAAACTTCACATGCGAAATTTTGTCACTTTACTGCATAGAATAAAAGAGTTATGGATAAATGAAAATGAGGACTTAGAAAAGTTGTTAAGTGTAGTATTGTAGTTAGCTGACGTTGACAGACAAATTCGTTGCGAACATTATTAACATTACAAGATATTGAGCACAATTCTTATCAATGCAATAAATATATAGCACACTGATAATGTACGTGGACGATATGGCAGATTAAACATATTCTACGATGTAATTTGCTCTTCAAAGCGATTTGAGTTTCCACTAATTCACAGTATAAATGTACGAAATTATATGTCGACGTTTCTCATAGTTTCTCATAATAACATTGTTATTAAACAGCCCACGTATAACCATAGTTGGAAAATTATTGCATGGATCCATGTAGTGATAACTACTTTATACTTGGGTACAAAGGTGTTCAAAATCACTAGAAAGACAGAACAGTCACAATGTATCAAAGTTTATCAAGTAATGAAGTTTCTTACGCAATGCACCTATCCTCGAATTTGATATTTAAATTTATACCATTATTGCATTTCTGAGAAAGTAAAATCGTACTTGTTCCACTCTTACAAAACTTGCCAAGTCCAATTATAGAAGTAAGTCAATAAAACTAGCTATTTTGGCATTTGTGCTACATATTTGTCATAATAGTTGCATTTGCACTACATTCAAAATCATGCCGCATTAATTATATGACATGAATTACCACAACATTAAGTTAACAAAATAGACAATTAGACAAATGAGGGGGCGTAAATACTATTTGTTGATGGTTATAAAGCCGAAGTTTTAATGTGTCTAGAACAATAAATATGCTATACGTGCAAAACATCATCATGATACTTATCACAAGAGTTTGTGTATAATTATTAAGACTATGGGTGTGCTACATATTGTATTTCAAGGTCCCTTTACCTTCCAGGGCACATCGTCAAAATGAGTTAACACGGTAATATTTTGTACTTCTAGTATTTGGTTTTTAACTAGGTCACGCCCCTGGTGTTGTTGTGCCTCATTTGGTCGCCGTTTTTGCATGGGTTTGTGCTGTTGGCGCCGAACAGCGGGGCCTTAGGTAACTTGATTGAGTCTTGGCTGCGTTTCATTCGGTCTTATGTAACAACTGCTATTCTATAATTTCTTTGTCAAATTGGGTCATCCTGCATTATTTCGGCGGGGAATTTGATTTTCGACGGTTTCTTTGGCCTGTGTGTGGGCATTGCTCATGGTAGTTGTGTTGTGGTGTTTCTGAAGTCTGTGCTCGGCTGGTAACGTTGAGTGCTACCTTCCCTGTCGGATTTGCTCATACTTTTTTTGCTGTGTTGTGTTAACCGGTTTTCAGTGTTCGGCTGTTTCATTTGATTGCCGTCTTTGCTAACATGTTTAATCATGTACAACCAGATTAAAACATTCTGTATAAACATATAATTATGCTTATCTGCTTATAATATCATGTATATGACTTTGTATGCACAATTGGATACATGATTCTTTGTTGCTGATATAAAATTGTTTTTTTTTCTTTTTTTGCGGTGGAGTATTAGTTTATTTTCCTCGTCAATAGGTGTGTCTGGGTCGAGGACATCCCAGTACACACCTTACAAGTTCTGAGTTAGTAAATACCTGGATTAGTACATAATTATGATACTATATAATGTATAGTTGTTTACACATAATTGCACTGTCAAATTTACAGAATGTCAGAAATATTAAACAATTTTACACATTGTAAACATGTTGCTATATAAAATACATGTATAGTAAAAGATGGTGCATATGATACATATAAACTAACACTCTCTCCTCAGTTTTTAGGGAAAATGGCAAGAACTCAACTTTGACAATGGGACATTCTTATATTTTTCTTATAATATTCTGGTTCCGGTTTGGGGTATGTTATTTGTTTATTTGTATAGGTGTGTTACCTGCTGATATAATTTTACAAAGGTGTACTTGGGTAGGTACATGTTATTTTGCAATCGATACAAGAAACAGCTTAAAGTGGATATATTGCGCAATAATTACAGACGTCATAGTTTGTTTATTTTTTGTTTCGTATTTAAATATTTTTGTCATTATACCGGTATTGTGCACATACAGTACATATCAAAATATCTGTAAACATCATATACCATAAACCTTTCTTAATCTGACAACGTTAAGTGTATACTCTTCTGTATATGAAGTACATGCATTACTTTCTCAATCATTTGCAAAACTTCAAAAATCATAAATACAAACACATGCAATTATATAGTTAGTGATATAAGCTATGAAGTAAATAATATGGACAATATAAAATTGGTAAACATACATATTGAAGGGTCTATCTTTTATATGACTACTTTTGATATTGTTAACGATCACCAAATTAACTCTGAATCCAGCACTGATTGTGACCTGGTTAATCATTTATTTCCTATAAACCAATATGTGCATTTCCTGATTTTTGCTGATATATATAAAGACATATGGGCTCATGTGAAACTAGTACATTCTACATCGGGGGCTCGGGGAACTAGGTCGGGACTTAGTTTCATTCGGTCTGTGCATTGTTTGGGGATATGGCTTTTAATCATTTATTTGGGATGTATACCGAATGTGAGTGCAGCACTACCAGTGCTGGAATGTACCTGATGAAAAGAAAAGAAAGTAAGTAAACATTGCGCCGAGTAGTAATGTTGTGTTGTTACTGTATGTGTGTTCGGTTGGTTAAGTTGAGTGCTGCCGATCCCTGTACGATTTCCACATATATTTTTTATATGTTGGGCAGTACATTATATATACATATGCTTGTTTTACACACTATGCGTACAGCTGCCAGATCAGTCCAAATGAATCACACACTGAACACGTGCCTATTACCTTTAAATATTTCAAATCCCTTGCAAAGGTTTCTCAATATACGTTCAACTGCTAATCACCAATTAGTATCAGTTCAAAGCATTTGGACCGTACCATTACTGAAGAGAAAATTGCGTGCTTATGTTTGTTACTATTTTCATTCTTTGATAGCTAAACATGGTTAATTGAATAACTTGTATATGATGTTTATCGCAAAAGATTCAATTAGTATTAACATGCAGATAAAGCTATCGATTGATTTATTGCTTGTTAAAAAGTTGCAAGTAACCTTGACATCCATCATAGGTGACAACTATACCATTGATACGAAGTTTTAAAAACTATGCACCTTTACTTTGGTTTAAATTGTTGGTTTAAATTGAGCGTGTTTGTCTTCACAACTGAACGAAGTGTGTTCGATGTGCATTGGCCCCATTTGTTAGCTCGAAAAAAACCGATTGTCCATTATGTTAGTCATTTGCATTTGAGCCAGCTCTGTAACAATAACTTCATTGATGCGTGTTGCCTACGGCTTATTGGAACACAATTCGTACACTACGTACAATGACATGCATACAAGAAAATTGTATTTAGTGTGCACTGCGTCCCGGTTTCGATTCAAGGCTGTGAATATGAAATAAAAACGGTACCAATAATTCTAATATTAGATGTTAAAAGGAAAGTTGTTTTTTCCCATTTTCTTGTGCCGATGCTTGTCATCAAAATTCAGGACACTTGTGTAAAGACTGATTGAAATAAGTTGTTAGAATTTGTTTTGCAATCCACATGAATGACAAATAACACTAAACAATATTTATTGGTATTTGGGAAGGATTCTAGAATAAAATTATTTCCCTACACTACATTCCTATTGGTCGATAGGTAAACTACAAATGTTTTTATGCAACATTGTTTTCTCATTGCTTGATGTTATATGTCAACAAACTGTAGAAAAATGCAGACTGATTAATTGCTAAAACATCCATCTACTTCACTGCTGACAGATGGTTGGAAACATCACACACCGTCATGATAATATACGAACATGTAAATGAATGACGATGAATACAAACCTATCCTACCATTACGTGTATATCATATATGTATCAGTATTACAAACTATATCTGCTAGGTTTTATCATCTAATCTGATCCTGCTGATTGATTCTTAGTCAGCATTATATATTTCCTAAAGAATTAGGAACATGTTACTCATAACTTGTGATGAGGAAATAAAAATGGGATAATGTCTCTTTGGCATTATTGAGTTCCAGAAAGCAAACGGAATAGTAACACCCTTGGTGCAGAAATGAAAAAAATACCTCAATCCTATTTTGAACGGACTGACCCGGTGCCCCCTGGTCTTAAATCACCGCACTTTCTATTCAATTTCGCGTGATTATTTTTTTGGGACAGGTGGTATTTGTTCTATTTCTTATATACTGTTTTTTCGACGATATAAGGTCAAACGGAATTAAAAATGTAGTTTGGATGTACTTTTAAAAGAATTGTATCTAGAGTTGAACGTATTGAGAACCATTACAATTGTATATTGAATGTGCGTATACTATGTTGTTCGTTTTAGGAGCAGATTCAGAAATTCACAAAAAAGTATCCGGGGCAACTTTCTTAACAACAATATTTAATAATCAAGTTTGATGGACCATGTTCGTTGGCGAAAACAGCTTGATACACTATCCCTAAGCAAACAAAAACACGTTGACACGTAACGATTGAAGTGAACATGCATTGTATTCAAATGATTAGAATCATTTCCACGTGTATAGATGAATACGAGCTCATCTCCGTTAATAGAAACTCCGATTATAGATTTTACAAATAAATCAAACTCAATTAAATCAGATAACTAAGGGATATAAATCCTACGTATACGCAAAGTGTCTACCGTATGTGATGATTCATATTTGCAATTGAAATAGTATTTCTCCTTTTGGCATTAACTATGTGTGTAACACAGCCTATTTAATTGATAGAATCAGATTACCATCTCGTAATCGTTTGACAGCAGAACATGTTTCGAGCAATTATCATTTACTGCACTTCTATCGAAACAAGGCAAATCCCAAGTCCCCGTTACAAAGGGCTGGAAATGAAGTGAGCAAATGAGGCGTTGCTGGGACTTGACCTAGTTAGCCAAGATACCACTTTAAAAACCCTTACGTTTGATTCCAAACCTCATAACCTTTCATTTTCACAAAATATCACACAATACATACTAACACTCCAGCACATTGATAAGATGCGGTTGCACACAGTTTTAACCAATTAATTCACCAATAGCTTTATCTTATTGCAACGAATTGATTCATTTTTCAGCAAACACCATAGTAAATAAATGGATTTGTGACTTGCCAATGTGGTTTATATGAAATTCAATTAAGATATTGTACAATTTTGAACGAACAATATTTAATGTGAAATTACTGTTAGCTTTCATAAATGCTGTTTTTATTATCGGCATTGGTGAATGTTAGATGTCATAATGTTACGGTTATTTTATCCAACAAAGTTCAATTTGTTGGAAAAAATGCCTTAGAAAAAGCATTCACTTTCACAGAGAATAGGAATGCTTGTAGAAGTGATACGCGTACTATGTTTCGGGCGTGTCCTGTTTTCCTTTGTATTTGATTGCTTTGAACTAGATCCTGCAATTAATGTATATCAAACGTATACATTATATATCAACGTCTACAGCATAATACATAAATGTCAATTAACGCTTCTGGAAGCCCAATATACATTAACAACACTCAATATTTAATATATACGCGTACATATACGAGGAATAAATAATTGAACGAGTTACTACCTCTGTCGGATAGAAATTTGTTGAGGTTGGCAATATTTTTTAGATTCAATGACTGGACTAGTTAGAATCCAGTAATGATCATTCTTTGTTAAACAAACAAGACCACAAACAAACAAACAACATGCACTTCGTGGCGTTTAGCAAAAGTACAATTACTACTTACATCAGAAGAGTAAACACTTAACTTTGAAGCACACAGTGCATTAATGTTGGGAATGCAATTATGCTTAGAAACATACTGTATGCGCTTCAATGCAGCATAATGAAAGCGATATATTTAATTACCAAAACAAAAATAAAACTAAAAGTTTCTTAATTAATTAGTAATAATCCTGTTGTAAATGAATGATCTGGCAACGTTTTTTGGCAAAACAACATGTTATACGTGCAGTCATGCATATACCAGCCAGCCGCAGCAAACACTACTATATTATTCAATTGCACATGCAGTTCAGTGTTTACATACACTGGCAAATAGACAGACATGATTTTATTGACCTATAGCCTTCGATTTCGTGTCGTTTGATATAAGTTAATACAAGTAAACGTGAAAACGAAGGCGGTGTACAATAATACCGTGATCATCTGCCTCAAGCAAACAAAACATACATTTACTGAATCACTGTTAATGGAAATGTTATACAGCTGCTGTATACACGGTTCCGTCTCCGATGTCGAAATCAATCAACATCGATGTCCTTGAACCTAACTAGTAAACCTGCATTGTTTTATCATGTTTGTTTATCGGGCTCATCCTGTAATGTTTGAAGATAAACATTTGTCATATGGTAACAATGGTAGATAACAAACATAAAAACAATACTGGCAAAATAAATTGATTGAAACATGCACTGGAATATAATACAAATGAATTAAAAACCTTCAACAGTTCATGCATCGACACAATCTCTTGAAATATGAACCATGTATTGATTAATATTATTGACATGCATTTACATTAATTCCAAACGAAGCATTTGTGTTATAGTATTCCTCAGCACGAACCATTATCATTTTCACAGATTATATGTTTTCACTCAAATAGAGCTTATCATTGATAGTACATTTCATTTATAGAATATTCGTATGGTTTTATTTCATTGACGGAACGTAAGCACGCCACTTCTTATATTTGAACAAAATATATTTGAGCATTTGGAACAGAACACCTCAAACCATTTTTACACGACATATTGTATCGAATACAAGCTTGTTGCTTATGCTTCTTATGTTAATCATAATCGATGTTAAATAAAGTTTATCTTATCTATTTTATCTTATCTTATCGTTTTGGGTGTTTGCCTATGTAAGGTGTCGACTTTTCATATTTTATGCGTAATACAGACAGCGTTTTGAATTAAAGGTTTACAATAGGCATTCTAAAATTCAATTTACTTTGTAGTTTTTAAATGTAACGTAACATTCCTGTTAGTCTATGTGAGGATATTTACATTCTTCTTGGCATATACACGCATGACAATAGTCCTGTTTTTTCTGTTGTGTCTATTGTTGACATCTTATGCAATATAACAAATAGCATGAGTGGCATTATGCCACCACTATTGTGTCATTGGACTTCGAGAGTGTATGGATTGATGACATAACTGTATCATGCTGTTAAATTATTTCAAGTTAATGGAACATGTATAACTGTGCCAGTCTATGTGCGGGCTAATGTAATAAGGCTACAGAATATTAACAAGCAGATGTTTGTTACGAACGTTTTGCTACCTAATTACCGTTTTTCTTTGTAGGCTAAACTAAATTGTTCTTGAGACACTTTTTTCTGCCATAAAATACTTTCTTCATGTTCGCGAGATGTTAATAAGAAAGCTGATTCTACAAGGCATTGACATATAAAAAGTCTCAGTATTAACGTTAAGCGATGCTCATAAGCTAGAACCAAAATGACGTTAGTTGGTATACAATCGGGTAAAATCGATTTCAACTGAAGACAATTTAAGTTTTATTTCATTTTGTCA
Source organism: Spisula subtruncata (assembly GCA_963678985.1). NCBI lineage: Eukaryota > Metazoa > Mollusca > Bivalvia > Venerida > Mactridae > Spisula > Spisula subtruncata. The sequence goes on along the minus strand of CAVMCB010000037.1, from coordinate 5,949 downwards.
AGCTATGTAATATATATAAATACTAATTAGGTCTCGAGTTGGCACCTTTTAAGTCCTTTCGTTAAGATAGAAACATGAAGTCTCATTATTGCATAATTGAATTACAAATTGTTATCAATTCATTAAAATATCTACAAGTTTATTCGTTGGCATTTAACACTCACCACAGAAAGGTCAAACACATTAAATTTTGATTTTTGTCTTAAGCAATATAGACGTATGTGAAGTACAAGTGGCAATATTTGGACAAGAACGATTAACAATGTTTTAACTATGAGGGAATGAATCATCCTTACGTATTGCTACTACAACCGTTTGCCAGGTTTTAGAATTTCAAATAATAAACACAAAGTATACGAGGGGTGTTTCATAAATAATGCAACTGTCCCGCGCACGCGCTCTGTGTGCTGAATAAGGTAGAACTGTTAATTGTTTTCAAAAAAGCTATACTTCATTGACAATATCCTAAAATATTACCAAAATCTGTAGGTATATAAAGCCAGGATATTACTCTATTTAAGGTCCACTCACACCCACTGTGGTAAATTCAGTAATGAAGAGATAGTCAAATCATGACGTTGCCCAGTTTTGAATGACCTTTAAATGGTGTTTGCATCGCACGATTTTATTGAAACTAGTCATGTGTCTTAAGTAGTGTCTGATGCATACTATGCATGATTTGCGCATGCAAAATCGAACGGGATATCAAGAAAAAACTGCATTTTCTAAGAAAAAAAAAATCAACCAAAAAACAACCCATTTTTGAAAACAATACTTTTCAAAAAGACTGAATAAATATTGAGCACATAGGATTATTTCTTTATTTTAGAAAGCTGAAAATATTCTCAACAACATTCTTAATTGCTGCATGCATTATTTGCACATGCGACTACAAAATATCATCTATGAAAAGCTACACGATATTTTTCATAGCTTAATTTTAACCATTATTTGCCCCATTGAGAATCTATAATAAAGCAAATAAGTTTTCTTCGACTGCATCAATAGTTTAAAATTGTTCATGTTGATAAAGTATATGTTGTTTTAGATATTTTAAATTTAACATATCACATGAAGCCAAAAAATGTAGTTTTATGGTACAATTAATGATTAGTCTATTTAGGCATGTACAGTGGCCTTAACTGGGGTCTATAAAATGCACTATAACTACCTTAATATTTGATCGAAAATCCTGAAAATTTGCCAACTAGCACTAGAAAGTTTGCTTAACATATATCAATTTATAAAACAACAATAATAGACCGCCAATAAATTTTACATCTTAAATTGCATTATTTATGAAACACCCCTCGTATAATCCAAGAATTATCATGTCACAGCGTTTGACCATCTCCAAGGTTACTCCAATACTAACAGTATCGTTTACTATTATCATACAGATGTTTTACCACTAAGACTTATGTATTCACGAACGCCGACATCACGCATTAATATATTTATCTAATGGTCGAAAGTATTCTTTGCTCTCAAGACAAACATGCCTAGTTAAATTGAACACCAGTTAAACATAGGCCATGTCTTGGTACAATGTACGCGATTTGTATGTTTTTTTTTATTATAGGTTAACAATTCAGCTTGAAATAATTTCTCTAAAGAGTGAAGATTGACTGCAATTTCGACAAACAATATTTATTGTAAGATATAGCGTGATAATATGCTTTTCTTGGACGATATACGTACAGTTATTTTGAGCAGCAGACAATTTAACTTATTATTTAAGTTTAATTTCTTTTTGTCAAGCGGTGTAAAGATGGAACTACTAAATTGGTCAAGATATATATTCTCATTATTGCGTAATTGAATTACAAATTGTAATTAATTCGTTAAAATCTTCAATACGTTAAAACGTTGGCATGTAATTATCATCATAGAAAGGCCAAATACAATATAATTTGATTTTGTGTCTTAAAAGATGTAGATTTTTGTACAGTAATTGAGAGGCATGTGACCTATATGTGGCAATATTTGAACAAACAAAATTAACATCGTTTCAACTATAAGAGAACTAAATCTATTATAACGAATATCTTATGTATAGTGTATACAAGTAAGTATATGTGTGAATGAAATCCGACTTAAAATAAAGATCGTATTGTATTGTGCAGGGACTAGCAATAAAGGTGAGAGGAAATCGGACGTGAAGGCAATACCCACAAATAAGCAAAACTGTATCAATAATTTTAGCCAAACACACTGTAGGTACATGTAGTTCGGAACTATACAACTTAAATAAAGAACATATAATTAGTTTGCGATCATAAAACTAAGTAATTGTCCCCGAATTATACTTAGCTCCCCAAAGTGGTAAGTGAAATGCTCTGAGAGCACCCGAGCAAACTGCATGCTTCAAGTTGCACAACTATTTCAAATGGTTAACTAACAAATGTACCATGACGTACAACAACGATACAGGTTACTCCCAATTAACATCACAGCAGATAATATAACATAACTATAGAAAAACTAGCGTCTTTAACCATCCGTACTTATTCATATTATACCTGTTTGCCAGATTTTAGTACTTGAAATAATAAACACAAAGTACACACTCCGCGAATTATGATGGCACCGTTGGACCAATTCCAATACTAACACTATTGTTTACTATTATTTTTACTGATTTGAGCAATGGACAATGTTATAAAGAATCAAACACCAACGTTTCGAGGTAAAAAGATGATTATATATCAAAGCCTAAATCTATGAAAATGTTCCAGATAAATGTTAGGATAAATGTTGTATTTTATATGCTAGAAATACCACCATTTTGTCGTTGGCCATATGTGATCGTTCTTTCGACGTTTATCCCCATTTGATGAAACTCCCCATTGTTTATTGCAACTATTACCATCGTAATATTTAGAAACTCGACATATTCAAGTAATTTAGGTTGTCGCGATCGTAAAATGATCGTACTCAATTGTAACTCAGACTTTCAACATGAACCTTTAAATCCACTGTAGTTATTTTGTAAATAATTGATTTAACTTGTTACCAAAATTCGACAAAGTTTATTGTTTATTTATACATATAGGTGGAATGGTTTCAACACCTTTTTCTTTTGTGTTAAATTATCTTAGAATGTACACAGTCGCAGCTTATAACCAATAACCTTCATGTACACATAGATGTACAAATGTTAAATGCCCATCAAAGTTGTACCAATCACAATGTCCATTTTAGTAGTATATTTGTAGATAAGAACCCCCAAAATATGAATCATTACATAAAATACTATCACAAACAAAGAGTCTTGAAAAAAACATTGGTCTGACCGGAAATTGAGTTGAGCATTGACAAATCATCAATGTAGTTATAACGTACACGCATGAGAAACTGGGTAAGTTATAACGTAGATACAAGTAATGTAGTGAAATGGAATCGATCCATGCAAAATGGAATTAATTATATTCTTCAACTTTGAACGAAATTGATATTTCTTAGACGATACATGACCCACTTTTTTATTTTGTTTGAAGCTCAAAGCCACATCGTTAAGGTTTTATACGGCTGGAAAGTGATGATATAATATATGTTGACATTCGAGGTTCAAATGGAAACTTATTTGGTGGACGCAAATTGACCTAAAGCACACACCGGATATCAACTTCGATCATATATCATGCGCAATGAGAGCGGCATACTCGCTCACCATTTTTAATCATTTTTCACTACGTTGTAATATATTCTAGCTTACTATTGTACATGTTTAACCTTTATTTGTGCCATTAGCGTGGAAACGTCGTAACATGCGGCGAAATTGCCATATGATTTGGTGCTAGATGTCTCAAATCTGTAGAGTGGGAGTATATGCAATCAAATTCTATTAACTAATGATTGTCCTTACGTAATGAACCTTGCCTAGAATTGGTTTTTAATTTATACCATATTATAGTCCTGAGAAAGTCTAATCGCACTTGCTCCACTCTTACAAAACGTGCCAAATCCAATTATCGAGATAAGTCAATAAAACTAGCTAGATTGGCATATTTGTTACATATTGGTTATAATAATTGCATTAAATAAGCAATCTAGAAAGTACCGTATGAGTTATATGACAGGGTTAATTACAGAAACTAGTTAACATGCTAAACGAAAAGTCATATGAGGACGTGTCAAAGTTTGTTCATGCTTGGAACATTTACTACATTCTGTTATACATATATCCAGTACATAGTCAATAACACAGCTCTTTACTAACAAGCCAAGTCTGTGACTGTCCCGCCTACTTACGTTTAAAAAATCAATGATTAAAACCATTTTCTACATCAATGTTTATGCATATGGCTGAGCAGTACAAAAGCCAGAAATGGGCAATTTGCACGACGACTACTCAATAAGGACTGTATTTAACAAGGATACCAATGTACACGTGTGCGATCTAAGCAGAAAATCACGAGATATTTTACAGTTTGCATAGCTTTCATTAACAAACGTTCATACTATTACAGCTAAAACATCTAGTTAATTACGAGACGTATGCGCGTAATTGAAAGGTTACTGTTTCCACAAGGAAAGAAACGACACTACTGAAAGACATATTTTCCACATTGGTTTTTGCAAATAAAACCAATTACTGTACGAGAGGATACAATTACGTGCATTCGTCTGCTTAATACATGTATATGAGAATCTTGGTGAAAAGACATAGTCTCTGGTTTTATTTGCAAATGTTAGTACATGTAGCATTGTAGCGGACCGCAACTGTATTATTATTGTTACAAGTGCTTGCTGTATGTACTTATTATGATTGCAAAGCATTTTGGAACTAGGTAAAAATAGGCGTTTTTTCTGCGTTTTGAAATTACATGTAGTACCGTAGTCAATTTGCTTGGCAGAGCTTTGCGATCGTTAAAGACGTTTGTGTTTGTGGTTGACATTTTGGCGTAACATCTGAACAGTTGTTTGAAATTATGTGTACTCTCACAATTAGCATCTCATTTGTATCGTGATAGTCGTCTTATATTCGCTTAATGGAATTCATAATAAGGTTGTGTGTGTTTCATTAGGAAATACGACATTTTGCCGTAGTGCTATCGTTCATAAGGTTAAAGGAAGCCGTCATGTCGTAACTTTACGGTTAAACACGATTCCACATCCTCCGATAGTTATCTTAATATAACAAAAAACTTTGTCATACTTTAAGTAGTCGATCCACAGTTCACATCACTCCGCTTCAAACGAACTTCAGGAGATGTATAAAGGTGTTAAACCTGGATATCCATAGGAATACTGATGATCTCTCAAGTTTCAATAGTGGACTCGAGTACTCCCGGGCACGATCCCCATATGTTCCGAATGTAATTTTTACAGCAAAAGTACAACCCTCATCGCCTCATTCTAAAAGGGGTATAAATTCGCGTTTGAGAGGGTCAAAGTCAAAAGCAAAGGTCGCGTGCTGTTTCTAGGAGTGTTGTATTTTCATTGAGCTCGGGGATGTGACATATTGTACAATTGGTTGCACGAATGCATACATGAAAAAAGACTTAACTTTGAGCTATTTTTATCAATGATACAGGTCGACTTGAACCAATCAAATATTGATAAAAAATACCATATTTTGTAATAGTTAAGTTTTCCTTGGTGTACCAGTCCAGAATACAAATGCATTGTGTTGAAAAAGTATTTAACAATTAATAAACACAGAGTGTATTCGAAACACTGTACAACTGGGTAAGAATATATAGGGTTAATTTATAGTGTCATCCACTAAGTTCACTAGTTAGGTTCAGAAGCGTTTCAAGGACATTGTCCGTTGATTAGTTTTGACATCGGAGACAGATCCGTTCATAAAACAGTTGTATAATATTACCCATTGAGTAAATGTATGTATTGCTTGATTGAGGCTGGTGGTTACTGTATTATCGGTCATATAGCTTGTAACATTGTTTGAGCTTTATATCCTGTTTATTTATACATGTAAAACCA
>CAVMCB010000036.1:0-71159 GCA_963678985.1 Spisula subtruncata | reverse complement strand
GGACCGGAATCATGAGACGCGACGAAATCATACTAATCATAAATAGAGTGTTTTGAAAGCAATAAATCGATTCCGCGACACCAAAAAAAAATCCACCTCAATTATAAGACCACCTCAATAAAATGACCACCTCAACATAAAGACCACCTCAATTACAATTCTACCCCACAATTGTGACCACTTCACTATTTAGGCGACTTCAAAATTTAGACCGGTCACAATTTCAAGGTCCAATTTCCGCGGTTTTGTGCTATATCGAACCTCTATATAAAGACCAACTTAGCGATAAGACTAGTTTTCAGGGTCCAATTAGTGGTGTAACCATGGAGGTTCAATTTATATTATTAAAAAAACACACACCATTAAACAAGAAATTAAGAGTTTGTCCACCAAATTGACCTGACAAAAATCCAAGGCCAAGGGCAACAACTCAGATATACCATTTGAAGAGGAATTGGACATATTTTTCATTTTTTTGAATAACATCCAAATTTCACAAACCTGAACAATTTCCTCTTGGCTACTAGTTTTTATGGTCCAGGGGTGCTTGCATGCCAAATCTCATTGGTTTATATCAAATAGTTGAAAAAATATTGAACTTCAAAAATCCTGATATAGGTGTCACACCGGTGAATTTTCTGCCATTGAAATTAATGCAAAATGACCCAAATTCGCATCTCTCCCTCCGTTTCACTGACATTCCGGGTGATTTTCTGTGGCCGTTTCCATAAAAAGCAATCCCTGTTATCCAAAATAAGCTGGAGAAAATGGCATGTCGATAGTTTCGTTTTTGAGCTACTGCAGGGATTCTGGAAGGACAACGCTATTTTCCATGCCTCAAAAGCTGACTTGACCGAAGCACACATACATTGTCAGTCTTCAGCCAGGGCAAGATAATTCAGAAAAATATCAATGAAACACTCTTTAAAGTTAGCATGCAGATCATATTTGATCTACATTCATGTAATTTGGTCAATAATCAGCATTTTCCACATTAAAACAGTGCTTCAACAGACATATATCAAATTTTTGAAAGGGACTATTTTAGCATACTACGACCCGGAAGTACTTTCCACCGGTGTGACACCAATATACCTCAAATGTTTGAAATTTGCTAACCCGAATACTTTTATTCTGGTTATTTTAAGTATTGCGGCATATGTCCTCCAACCGGTTTTCACATTGAGCCCCTTACAAGTTGGTGCGACCGGTTAAAACATGGTCCCCCCCCCTCCGAGAACTTGGCGCGGACTTGAAAAATTCCTCGAAAGGTTATTTTTGTTCTATTATTGCATTATTTTGGCAATTATGGAATGGATCTCAATAAACTAGATATTTTATTCAGTCCAGACACAGCAAAATAAGACCATAATAAGATGAATCAACAACAAATATTTTCAATCATGGACCGGAATCATGAGACGCGACGAAATCATACTAATCATAAATAGAGTGTTTTGAAAGCAATAAATCGATTCCGCGACACCAAAAAAAAATCCACCTCAATTATAAGACCACCTCAATAAAATGACCACCTCAACATAAAGACCACCTCAATTACAATTCTACCCCACAATTGTGACCACTTCACTATTTAGGCGACTTCAAAATTTAGACCGGTCACAATTTCAAGGTCCAATTTCCGCGGTTTTGTGCTATATCGAACCTCTATATAAAGACCAACTTAGCGATAAGACTAGTTTTCAGGGTCCAATTAGTGGTGTAACCATGGAGGTTCAATTTATATTATTAAAAAAACACACACCATTAAACAAGAAATTAAGAGTTTGTCCACCAAATTGACCTGACAAAAATCCAAGGCCAAGGGCAACAACTCAGATATACCATTTGAAGAGGAATTGGACATATTTTTCATTTTTTTGAATAACATCCAAATTTCACAAACCTGAACAATTTCCTCTTGGCTACTAGTTTTTATGGTCCAGGGGTGCTTGCATGCCAAATCTCATTGGTTTATATCAAATAGTTGAAAAAATATTGAACTTCAAAAATCCTGATATAGGTGTCACACCGGTGAATTTTCTGCCATTGAAATTAATGCAAAATGACCCAAATTCGCATCTCTCCCTCCGTTTCACTGACATTCCGGGTGATTTTCTGTGGCCGTTTCCATAAAAAGCAATCCCTGTTATCCAAAATAAGCTGGAGAAAATGGCATGTCGATAGTTTCGTTTTTGAGCTACTGCAGGGATTCTGGAAGGACAACGCTATTTTCCATGCCTCAAAAGCTGACTTGACCGAAGCACACATACATTGTCAGTCTTCAGCCAGGGCAAGATAATTCAGAAAAATATCAATGAAACACTCTTTAAAGTTAGCATGCAGATCATATTTGATCTACATTCATGTAATTTGGTCAATAATCAGCATTTTCCACATTAAAACAGTGCTTCAACAGACATATATCAAATTTTTGAAAGGGACTATTTTAGCATACTACGACCCGGAAGTACTTTCCACCGGTGTGACACCAATATACCTCAAATGTTTGAAATTTGCTAACCCGAATACTTTTATTCTGGTTATTTTAAGTATTGCGGCATATGTCCTCCAACCGGTTTTCACATTGAGCCCCTTACAAGTTGGTGCGACCGGTTAAAACATGGTCCCCCCCCCTCCGAGAACTTGGCGCGGACTTGAAAAATTCCTCGAAAGGTTATTTTTGTTCTATTATTGCATTATTTTGGCAATTATGGAATGGATCTCAATAAACTAGATATTTTATTCAGTCCAGACACAGCAAAATAAGACCATAATAAGATGAATCAACAACAAATATTTTCAATCATGGACCGGAATCATGAGACGCGACGAAATCATACTAATCATAAATAGAGTGTTTTGAAAGCAATAAATCGATTCCGCGACACCAAAAAAAAATCCACCTCAATTATAAGACCACCTCAATAAAATGACCACCTCAACATAAAGACCACCTCAATTACAATTCTACCCCACAATTGTGACCACTTCACTATTTAGGCGACTTCAAAATTTAGACCGGTCACAATTTCAAGGTCCAATTTCCGCGGTTTTGTGCTATATCGAACCTCTATATAAAGACCAACTTAGCGATAAGACTAGTTTTCAGGGTCCAATTAGTGGTGTAACCATGGAGGTTCAATTTATATTATTAAAAAAACACACACCATTAAACAAGAAATTAAGAGTTTGTCCACCAAATTGACCTGACAAAAATCCAAGGCCAAGGGCAACAACTCAGATATACCATTTGAAGAGGAATTGGACATATTTTTCATTTTTTTGAATAACATCCAAATTTCACAAACCTGAACAATTTCCTCTTGGCTACTAGTTTTTATGGTCCAGGGGTGCTTGCATGCCAAATCTCATTGGTTTATATCAAATAGTTGAAAAAATATTGAACTTCAAAAATCCTGATATAGGTGTCACACCGGTGAATTTTCTGCCATTGAAATTAATGCAAAATGACCCAAATTCGCATCTCTCCCTCCGTTTCACTGACATTCCGGGTGATTTTCTGTGGCCGTTTCCATAAAAAGCAATCCCTGTTATCCAAAATAAGCTGGAGAAAATGGCATGTCGATAGTTTCGTTTTTGAGCTACTGCAGGGATTCTGGAAGGACAACGCTATTTTCCATGCCTCAAAAGCTGACTTGACCGAAGCACACATACATTGTCAGTCTTCAGCCAGGGCAAGATAATTCAGAAAAATATCAATGAAACACTCTTTAAAGTTAGCATGCAGATCATATTTGATCTACATTCATGTAATTTGGTCAATAATCAGCATTTTCCACATTAAAACAGTGCTTCAACAGACATATATCAAATTTTTGAAAGGGACTATTTTAGCATACTACGACCCGGAAGTACTTTCCACCGGTGTGACACCAATATACCTCAAATGTTTGAAATTTGCTAACCCGAATACTTTTATTCTGGTTATTTTAAGTATTGCGGCATATGTCCTCCAACCGGTTTTCACATTGAGCCCCTTACAAGTTGGTGCGACCGGTTAAAACATGGTCCCCCCCCCTCCGAGAACTTGGCGCGGACTTGAAAAATTCCTCGAAAGGTTATTTTTGTTCTATTATTGCATTATTTTGGCAATTATGGAATGGATCTCAATAAACTAGATATTTTATTCAGTCCAGACACAGCAAAATAAGACCATAATAAGATGAATCAACAACAAATATTTTCAATCATGGACCGGAATCATGAGACGCGACGAAATCATACTAATCATAAATAGAGTGTTTTGAAAGCAATAAATCGATTCCGCGACACCAAAAAAAAATCCACCTCAATTATAAGACCACCTCAATAAAATGACCACCTCAACATAAAGACCACCTCAATTACAATTCTACCCCACAATTGTGACCACTTCACTATTTAGGCGACTTCAAAATTTAGACCGGTCACAATTTCAAGGTCCAATTTCCGCGGTTTTGTGCTATATCGAACCTCTATATAAAGACCAACTTAGCGATAAGACTAGTTTTCAGGGTCCAATTAGTGGTGTAACCATGGAGGTTCAATTTATATTATTAAAAAAACACACACCATTAAACAAGAAATTAAGAGTTTGTCCACCAAATTGACCTGACAAAAATCCAAGGCCAAGGGCAACAACTCAGATATACCATTTGAAGAGGAATTGGACATATTTTTCATTTTTTTGAATAACATCCAAATTTCACAAACCTGAACAATTTCCTCTTGGCTACTAGTTTTTATGGTCCAGGGGTGCTTGCATGCCAAATCTCATTGGTTTATATCAAATAGTTGAAAAAATATTGAACTTCAAAAATCCTGATATAGGTGTCACACCGGTGAATTTTCTGCCATTGAAATTAATGCAAAATGACCCAAATTCGCATCTCTCCCTCCGTTTCACTGACATTCCGGGTGATTTTCTGTGGCCGTTTCCATAAAAAGCAATCCCTGTTATCCAAAATAAGCTGGAGAAAATGGCATGTCGATAGTTTCGTTTTTGAGCTACTGCAGGGATTCTGGAAGGACAACGCTATTTTCCATGCCTCAAAAGCTGACTTGACCGAAGCACACATACATTGTCAGTCTTCAGCCAGGGCAAGATAATTCAGAAAAATATCAATGAAACACTCTTTAAAGTTAGCATGCAGATCATATTTGATCTACATTCATGTAATTTGGTCAATAATCAGCATTTTCCACATTAAAACAGTGCTTCAACAGACATATATCAAATTTTTGAAAGGGACTATTTTAGCATACTACGACCCGGAAGTACTTTCCACCGGTGTGACACCAATATACCTCAAATGTTTGAAATTTGCTAACCCGAATACTTTTATTCTGGTTATTTTAAGTATTGCGGCATATGTCCTCCAACCGGTTTTCACATTGAGCCCCTTACAAGTTGGTGCGACCGGTTAAAACATGGTCCCCCCCCCTCCGAGAACTTGGCGCGGACTTGAAAAATTCCTCGAAAGGTTATTTTTGTTCTATTATTGCATTATTTTGGCAATTATGGAATGGATCTCAATAAACTAGATATTTTATTCAGTCCAGACACAGCAAAATAAGACCATAATAAGATGAATCAACAACAAATATTTTCAATCATGGACCGGAATCATGAGACGCGACGAAATCATACTAATCATAAATAGAGTGTTTTGAAAGCAATAAATCGATTCCGCGACACCAAAAAAAAATCCACCTCAATTATAAGACCACCTCAATAAAATGACCACCTCAACATAAAGACCACCTCAATTACAATTCTACCCCACAATTGTGACCACTTCACTATTTAGGCGACTTCAAAATTTAGACCGGTCACAATTTCAAGGTCCAATTTCCGCGGTTTTGTGCTATATCGAACCTCTATATAAAGACCAACTTAGCGATAAGACTAGTTTTCAGGGTCCAATTAGTGGTGTAACCATGGAGGTTCAATTTATATTATTAAAAAAACACACACCATTAAACAAGAAATTAAGAGTTTGTCCACCAAATTGACCTGACAAAAATCCAAGGCCAAGGGCAACAACTCAGATATACCATTTGAAGAGGAATTGGACATATTTTTCATTTTTTTGAATAACATCCAAATTTCACAAACCTGAACAATTTCCTCTTGGCTACTAGTTTTTATGGTCCAGGGGTGCTTGCATGCCAAATCTCATTGGTTTATATCAAATAGTTGAAAAAATATTGAACTTCAAAAATCCTGATATAGGTGTCACACCGGTGAATTTTCTGCCATTGAAATTAATGCAAAATGACCCAAATTCGCATCTCTCCCTCCGTTTCACTGACATTCCGGGTGATTTTCTGTGGCCGTTTCCATAAAAAGCAATCCCTGTTATCCAAAATAAGCTGGAGAAAATGGCATGTCGATAGTTTCGTTTTTGAGCTACTGCAGGGATTCTGGAAGGACAACGCTATTTTCCATGCCTCAAAAGCTGACTTGACCGAAGCACACATACATTGTCAGTCTTCAGCCAGGGCAAGATAATTCAGAAAAATATCAATGAAACACTCTTTAAAGTTAGCATGCAGATCATATTTGATCTACATTCATGTAATTTGGTCAATAATCAGCATTTTCCACATTAAAACAGTGCTTCAACAGACATATATCAAATTTTTGAAAGGGACTATTTTAGCATACTACGACCCGGAAGTACTTTCCACCGGTGTGACACCAATATACCTCAAATGTTTGAAATTTGCTAACCCGAATACTTTTATTCTGGTTATTTTAAGTATTGCGGCATATGTCCTCCAACCGGTTTTCACATTGAGCCCCTTACAAGTTGGTGCGACCGGTTAAAACATGGTCCCCCCCCCTCCGAGAACTTGGCGCGGACTTGAAAAATTCCTCGAAAGGTTATTTTTGTTCTATTATTGCATTATTTTGGCAATTATGGAATGGATCTCAATAAACTAGATATTTTATTCAGTCCAGACACAGCAAAATAAGACCATAATAAGATGAATCAACAACAAATATTTTCAATCATGGACCGGAATCATGAGACGCGACGAAATCATACTAATCATAAATAGAGTGTTTTGAAAGCAATAAATCGATTCCGCGACACCAAAAAAAAATCCACCTCAATTATAAGACCACCTCAATAAAATGACCACCTCAACATAAAGACCACCTCAATTACAATTCTACCCCACAATTGTGACCACTTCACTATTTAGGCGACTTCAAAATTTAGACCGGTCACAATTTCAAGGTCCAATTTCCGCGGTTTTGTGCTATATCGAACCTCTATATAAAGACCAACTTAGCGATAAGACTAGTTTTCAGGGTCCAATTAGTGGTGTAACCATGGAGGTTCAATTTATATTATTAAAAAAACACACACCATTAAACAAGAAATTAAGAGTTTGTCCACCAAATTGACCTGACAAAAATCCAAGGCCAAGGGCAACAACTCAGATATACCATTTGAAGAGGAATTGGACATATTTTTCATTTTTTTGAATAACATCCAAATTTCACAAACCTGAACAATTTCCTCTTGGCTACTAGTTTTTATGGTCCAGGGGTGCTTGCATGCCAAATCTCATTGGTTTATATCAAATAGTTGAAAAAATATTGAACTTCAAAAATCCTGATATAGGTGTCACACCGGTGAATTTTCTGCCATTGAAATTAATGCAAAATGACCCAAATTCGCATCTCTCCCTCCGTTTCACTGACATTCCGGGTGATTTTCTGTGGCCGTTTCCATAAAAAGCAATCCCTGTTATCCAAAATAAGCTGGAGAAAATGGCATGTCGATAGTTTCGTTTTTGAGCTACTGCAGGGATTCTGGAAGGACAACGCTATTTTCCATGCCTCAAAAGCTGACTTGACCGAAGCACACATACATTGTCAGTCTTCAGCCAGGGCAAGATAATTCAGAAAAATATCAATGAAACACTCTTTAAAGTTAGCATGCAGATCATATTTGATCTACATTCATGTAATTTGGTCAATAATCAGCATTTTCCACATTAAAACAGTGCTTCAACAGACATATATCAAATTTTTGAAAGGGACTATTTTAGCATACTACGACCCGGAAGTACTTTCCACCGGTGTGACACCAATATACCTCAAATGTTTGAAATTTGCTAACCCGAATACTTTTATTCTGGTTATTTTAAGTATTGCGGCATATGTCCTCCAACCGGTTTTCACATTGAGCCCCTTACAAGTTGGTGCGACCGGTTAAAACATGGTCCCCCCCCCTCCGAGAACTTGGCGCGGACTTGAAAAATTCCTCGAAAGGTTATTTTTGTTCTATTATTGCATTATTTTGGCAATTATGGAATGGATCTCAATAAACTAGATATTTTATTCAGTCCAGACACAGCAAAATAAGACCATAATAAGATGAATCAACAACAAATATTTTCAATCATGGACCGGAATCATGAGACGCGACGAAATCATACTAATCATAAATAGAGTGTTTTGAAAGCAATAAATCGATTCCGCGACACCAAAAAAAAATCCACCTCAATTATAAGACCACCTCAATAAAATGACCACCTCAACATAAAGACCACCTCAATTACAATTCTACCCCACAATTGTGACCACTTCACTATTTAGGCGACTTCAAAATTTAGACCGGTCACAATTTCAAGGTCCAATTTCCGCGGTTTTGTGCTATATCGAACCTCTATATAAAGACCAACTTAGCGATAAGACTAGTTTTCAGGGTCCAATTAGTGGTGTAACCATGGAGGTTCAATTTATATTATTAAAAAAACACACACCATTAAACAAGAAATTAAGAGTTTGTCCACCAAATTGACCTGACAAAAATCCAAGGCCAAGGGCAACAACTCAGATATACCATTTGAAGAGGAATTGGACATATTTTTCATTTTTTTGAATAACATCCAAATTTCACAAACCTGAACAATTTCCTCTTGGCTACTAGTTTTTATGGTCCAGGGGTGCTTGCATGCCAAATCTCATTGGTTTATATCAAATAGTTGAAAAAATATTGAACTTCAAAAATCCTGATATAGGTGTCACACCGGTGAATTTTCTGCCATTGAAATTAATGCAAAATGACCCAAATTCGCATCTCTCCCTCCGTTTCACTGACATTCCGGGTGATTTTCTGTGGCCGTTTCCATAAAAAGCAATCCCTGTTATCCAAAATAAGCTGGAGAAAATGGCATGTCGATAGTTTCGTTTTTGAGCTACTGCAGGGATTCTGGAAGGACAACGCTATTTTCCATGCCTCAAAAGCTGACTTGACCGAAGCACACATACATTGTCAGTCTTCAGCCAGGGCAAGATAATTCAGAAAAATATCAATGAAACACTCTTTAAAGTTAGCATGCAGATCATATTTGATCTACATTCATGTAATTTGGTCAATAATCAGCATTTTCCACATTAAAACAGTGCTTCAACAGACATATATCAAATTTTTGAAAGGGACTATTTTAGCATACTACGACCCGGAAGTACTTTCCACCGGTGTGACACCAATATACCTCAAATGTTTGAAATTTGCTAACCCGAATACTTTTATTCTGGTTATTTTAAGTATTGCGGCATATGTCCTCCAACCGGTTTTCACATTGAGCCCCTTACAAGTTGGTGCGACCGGTTAAAACATGGTCCCCCCCCCTCCGAGAACTTGGCGCGGACTTGAAAAATTCCTCGAAAGGTTATTTTTGTTCTATTATTGCATTATTTTGGCAATTATGGAATGGATCTCAATAAACTAGATATTTTATTCAGTCCAGACACAGCAAAATAAGACCATAATAAGATGAATCAACAACAAATATTTTCAATCATGGACCGGAATCATGAGACGCGACGAAATCATACTAATCATAAATAGAGTGTTTTGAAAGCAATAAATCGATTCCGCGACACCAAAAAAAAATCCACCTCAATTATAAGACCACCTCAATAAAATGACCACCTCAACATAAAGACCACCTCAATTACAATTCTACCCCACAATTGTGACCACTTCACTATTTAGGCGACTTCAAAATTTAGACCGGTCACAATTTCAAGGTCCAATTTCCGCGGTTTTGTGCTATATCGAACCTCTATATAAAGACCAACTTAGCGATAAGACTAGTTTTCAGGGTCCAATTAGTGGTGTAACCATGGAGGTTCAATTTATATTATTAAAAAAACACACACCATTAAACAAGAAATTAAGAGTTTGTCCACCAAATTGACCTGACAAAAATCCAAGGCCAAGGGCAACAACTCAGATATACCATTTGAAGAGGAATTGGACATATTTTTCATTTTTTTGAATAACATCCAAATTTCACAAACCTGAACAATTTCCTCTTGGCTACTAGTTTTTATGGTCCAGGGGTGCTTGCATGCCAAATCTCATTGGTTTATATCAAATAGTTGAAAAAATATTGAACTTCAAAAATCCTGATATAGGTGTCACACCGGTGAATTTTCTGCCATTGAAATTAATGCAAAATGACCCAAATTCGCATCTCTCCCTCCGTTTCACTGACATTCCGGGTGATTTTCTGTGGCCGTTTCCATAAAAAGCAATCCCTGTTATCCAAAATAAGCTGGAGAAAATGGCATGTCGATAGTTTCGTTTTTGAGCTACTGCAGGGATTCTGGAAGGACAACGCTATTTTCCATGCCTCAAAAGCTGACTTGACCGAAGCACACATACATTGTCAGTCTTCAGCCAGGGCAAGATAATTCAGAAAAATATCAATGAAACACTCTTTAAAGTTAGCATGCAGATCATATTTGATCTACATTCATGTAATTTGGTCAATAATCAGCATTTTCCACATTAAAACAGTGCTTCAACAGACATATATCAAATTTTTGAAAGGGACTATTTTAGCATACTACGACCCGGAAGTACTTTCCACCGGTGTGACACCAATATACCTCAAATGTTTGAAATTTGCTAACCCGAATACTTTTATTCTGGTTATTTTAAGTATTGCGGCATATGTCCTCCAACCGGTTTTCACATTGAGCCCCTTACAAGTTGGTGCGACCGGTTAAAACATGGTCCCCCCCCCTCCGAGAACTTGGCGCGGACTTGAAAAATTCCTCGAAAGGTTATTTTTGTTCTATTATTGCATTATTTTGGCAATTATGGAATGGATCTCAATAAACTAGATATTTTATTCAGTCCAGACACAGCAAAATAAGACCATAATAAGATGAATCAACAACAAATATTTTCAATCATGGACCGGAATCATGAGACGCGACGAAATCATACTAATCATAAATAGAGTGTTTTGAAAGCAATAAATCGATTCCGCGACACCAAAAAAAAATCCACCTCAATTATAAGACCACCTCAATAAAATGACCACCTCAACATAAAGACCACCTCAATTACAATTCTACCCCACAATTGTGACCACTTCACTATTTAGGCGACTTCAAAATTTAGACCGGTCACAATTTCAAGGTCCAATTTCCGCGGTTTTGTGCTATATCGAACCTCTATATAAAGACCAACTTAGCGATAAGACTAGTTTTCAGGGTCCAATTAGTGGTGTAACCATGGAGGTTCAATTTATATTATTAAAAAAACACACACCATTAAACAAGAAATTAAGAGTTTGTCCACCAAATTGACCTGACAAAAATCCAAGGCCAAGGGCAACAACTCAGATATACCATTTGAAGAGGAATTGGACATATTTTTCATTTTTTTGAATAACATCCAAATTTCACAAACCTGAACAATTTCCTCTTGGCTACTAGTTTTTATGGTCCAGGGGTGCTTGCATGCCAAATCTCATTGGTTTATATCAAATAGTTGAAAAAATATTGAACTTCAAAAATCCTGATATAGGTGTCACACCGGTGAATTTTCTGCCATTGAAATTAATGCAAAATGACCCAAATTCGCATCTCTCCCTCCGTTTCACTGACATTCCGGGTGATTTTCTGTGGCCGTTTCCATAAAAAGCAATCCCTGTTATCCAAAATAAGCTGGAGAAAATGGCATGTCGATAGTTTCGTTTTTGAGCTACTGCAGGGATTCTGGAAGGACAACGCTATTTTCCATGCCTCAAAAGCTGACTTGACCGAAGCACACATACATTGTCAGTCTTCAGCCAGGGCAAGATAATTCAGAAAAATATCAATGAAACACTCTTTAAAGTTAGCATGCAGATCATATTTGATCTACATTCATGTAATTTGGTCAATAATCAGCATTTTCCACATTAAAACAGTGCTTCAACAGACATATATCAAATTTTTGAAAGGGACTATTTTAGCATACTACGACCCGGAAGTACTTTCCACCGGTGTGACACCATCTGGCGTTCTTTGGTGATGGCCTTAGGGGCAAACCAGTCCGAAGAGGGTAATGTAGGTTGGTAGACATATATTGTCCTCGTGCGCTTAAAGATTAGAAAGAACATGCCAATTATGTACAAGATCTAAACTTAACTATAGTTGTACTAACGAAACATTGGATGAATGTGTACATGTTTCTAACTGTAGTATCCGAATAATTGGTCCGAATTTACGTACATTTATTTCTATTAAATTGATTTTGTGGTGATTAACAGTCAATATCTGGACGTTTATATGGCAGTGACTCGAACATTCGTCCGAATTACAGGTTCAATAAACATAATCAAGAAATACCGGACAATTTCAGTGAATTAGGATCTGTAATGTGTATATAATAATTACCTTTTAACTCTGTAAAGGGAAGCAACCGCTATCGTATCAATTACATTAAATGGCTGTATAAAACACGGCCCCTCTACAACTCCTTTATAAATGCATGAAGCGTGACAAATGCTTGTATTTGAATTTAAAATCAAATAAATTTATTACTATCAATTTAACATATTGATTTATGATTGCATAACAGGAACGACAAATGTAAATAATTATATTGTTTTCTGTGTGTTCGCGGAGTAAACTAATTATTCCAAATGGTCCGGAGATTGGTATTTAGTGTTGCCACTTAAACATTTTTTAAATGCAATGGCGCCTAAGTTTTGTCAGGTATTGTAGCAGGCCAGATTCCGGACATCAGCCAACGTTATCAGCCAAGGCCATTTTTTTTCATATTATACACAAAAAAGATTGTTTTTGATTTATGAACATGCTTTATGCATTATTTTAGCATATTTTCGATAATATATCAATTTACATCATTGTACTTCGTGTATTTTAGTAGCGTAAGACAATTGTACGGATTGAGGGATAAGTTATTTTTCTTAACACTTGACAAACGGTGTTACAATACATTCCCTCTTCATTGTCGCAAAGGGCAACTGTAGATTTCTTGATGAGTGACTGTAATACAGTCCATATAGTTAACAAATTATGAATACATGTCTTTTTCAGGACAATACAGATATATCGTGTATTAAAGCAATACAACGTCATGGGTATGTGATTTTTTTAACACTAATTTTTCTCCTAGGGTGTATGTTAGTGAGGGGGGTCTTGGATAGATTAAAACTATATGACACCCGGTATTTGGCTACCCCAGGGTTAGGGTTAGGCTTCCAATGGGTTAGGGTTAGGGGTTAGGGTTAGGAATCGCCTTTTATTGGATGTCATATAGTGCCAACCTCTTGGATAGGGCCACTTGGATAAGTGTTTTGGGTCATTTATATAAAATAACAGGTTCCTGTGTCCTGATGATGATGAATAACATATGTGTGTATGTGTTTGTTGTGTATTGTTAGTCGGAATGTGATAGGTGAATAATCCACTTGCCCGAAGAGGCGGAGACTCAATCTACTTGCCCACGAACACTTAAAGAGCAACCAAATTTCAGTTTCAATAATTCATTTGTCTTGCCAAGCTTGATAGTACTGTGTAACTGTTATTTAAACCATTTTCAGTCCGGATTAACAGATTCAATTTTGTGAATAGGGAAAATAGGACACTTAATTTTTTTTTCTCATGATCATTTTGCACTTGCCTATGATCAAGCCATATGGAAAATCCACTTGGCCGTAAGTCAAAAAGCCCAAGTCTGGCAAGTCAGGCACAGGAATTTCACACCCCTGCAGATTAATATAGCACCCTTCTCATGCGAATGCACTTTACATAATTGTTTTGCAGCCACAAGGGCGCATGCGCATGTAATCATCCTCTACCAGTGCAGATACAGCGTGATCTGTCCAGAGGCGCAGACTGAGAGAAAGCTCCTGAAGGGAGAGAGAGACATTAGATACAGGCATGTCCGGTGCTGCAGAAGTGCGCCTAGCTCTTATTTCGAATAGACAGCCTGCAGGGTTCCCACGGTCAGGGAAAAGTCGGGGAAAAACATGGCCTTGTTTTCTAGAAATGTGCTTTTCTTTTCTATGCAGAAATACGAGAAAGAGCAATTGTTTTGAACGATGAGGCTCATTATGAGTTTGTTGCTGCCCCCAAGAAAAGGAGACAAGGCTCCCAGAATCAGAAAAAAAAGTATACATATAATTGATGAATTGATAATCTTCGACATGAATGACAATCATGAAATGCAAAGCTTCTAAGTTAAAACTCAATAGTGATTTTTCCATTGAAATCATAAGGAAGAATAATTTTCTTTATAATATTTTTTTAAAATGTTATTAACTTAGATGTTGAGGCAATCAGTTTATTTTTAATTACGATCAATTTGATGTACTAAGCTTGTACTAGTAAAATGATATAAAAATGTATAAAATAGTATGTTATTAATTTGCCTTTTTTCAGAGCAACATCCTCAAAATTAGTTACGAAAAAAAGGAAAAGAACATCAAATGTGATAACAAGTGTCCCAGAGTTTTTACCCCCATGTTTGCCGACAACAAGTTCAGATCAGAGTGCATCCAATGATTGCAGCTCCTTTACGGTGAATTTTGCTATCATCCTTTTCTCTGTAGGTAGCTTCTGTAAAGAAAACAATCTGAATTTAAGTGGGGCTGTTTGGATGTAGCGATCAATGTTAACCTGGTTTTTGTATTATTTTAGCTTCTTGCAGATTTTTTTGTATGTATTTGATATAGAGAAAACTCTTTTTATGCCCCCTTATCGATAGATCGGGAGGCATATAGTAATGCACCTGTCTGTCCGTCCGCCCTGGTTAACCCAAATTGACCGTTTCTTCTAGCATTAATATATGGCTTGCTATAAAGTTTTCAAACTTGCATGGATTTTGTATATGACCACTCTCCACGCGCCTGTATCACCTGATTCCATTTTGACCTTCACCTTGACCTAATTTTGGACTTAGACTTATTGAAAGGCCAAATTCTTGGTTAACCCAAATTGACTGTTTCTTCTAGCATTAATATGGCTTGCTACAAAGCTTTCATACTTGCATGGATGTTGTATATGACCACTCTCCACACACCTGTATAACCTGACTCCATTTTGACCTTCACCTTGACCTAATTTTGGACTTAGACTTATCTCCCCTTTAGTATATTTACAATAAAATTTTGTCTGGAGCGTATCTTCAAAACTATTTAACATATTGACTTGAAATATGAAATATAAATAGATGGCAACTTGGAGAAGTGCATTGACAAAGAACCATAACTCTGTCTGTCTTTAATTTTGAATTATCTCCCCTTTAGTGTTTTTTATAGTCAAATTTTGCTCTGAGTAAATCTTCAAAACTTTTTAACATATTGACTTGAAACTTGGAATACAAATAGATGGCAACTTGGAGAAGTGCAATGACCAAGCACCATAACTCTGTCTGCCTTAATTTTTTAATTATCTCCCCTTTAGTATTTTCAGAATCAAATTTTGACCGAAGTGTATCTTCAAAATTGTTTAAGATATTGCTTTAAAACTTGATATATAAATAGATGGTAGCTTGTAGAAGTGCATGGACCAAGAACCGTAACTCTGTCTGTCTTACATTTTGAAGTATTTCCCCTTCAGTATTTCCATGATAATTGTTTGTCCGGAGCGTATCTTCAAAAGTATTTAAAATATTGACTTCAAACTTGGTATATGAATTGGTGGCAACTTGGAGAAGTGCAGTGACAAAGAACCATAACACCTGCATTACCAGATCACACATGAAGTCAATCAAGGCACTGCTTTCAAATGTGGCATATTTGTTTACCATAATAAGTCCCTTATAGTTCAAAGCCATGTAACACTATCAAACTTTTTAACTGAATAATGGCCCCTGATTGACTTAGCTTTTTATGGACATGGCTTCCACGGGGGCATAAGCGTTTATTGAAGGCAGTCTTGTTGCATCTCAAGCATTTGTCATTGAATTGAAACCAAACTTTCACATAATTTATTTTAATTTTTATTTAGATTCAATCATTTTTGGCACAATGTTTCTGCATGAGATGTGGCTGTCTGTGACTGCTTCTTGTTAAATCATCCAATTTTAGCTCTATGTAAATTTTATAACTACATGTATATATCAGAGGTATTAACTCTATACATTTTGTCAGGGTCATGGTCAAATATTGTACACAAGAGAAGGTAGGGATGTAACAGTATGCTTACCTCACGATATGACACATGCTGTCAATTTTTCTAGCAGTTTGGTATATTTCGTTATGATACATTGTTCTCTAACAGCTGCTTAAATATTTCAATTTGTAAGTGACAATAAATTTTTTGCTTCTATAACATCAATTAATATGCGCCTATCAACTATTAAAATGAATTTTGACAATATAAAGCATATCTTAATACAATTTAAAAGAGTTATACATGTTAGTTATACATAATTAGTAGGCTTTCATATGTTATATCATTTTGCTCTTAAAAAAGCTTAGTATACTGAACCGTACCGAAATTTAGAAATCTTGTACCGTGAACCGCGTTGGACTGTAGTCTGCGGTGTTTCGTGTACCGTGGTATACCGTTACAACCCTTAGAGAAGGTAGCAGTGTTTTGACCTATTGTTCAATTTCTTAATACCGATATTTACATAGTAATGTCATGAATTGAAAACAGCTATGATTGATCAAAGTAAGGACCTCATATAATGATAATAATTGCAAAGCTATTATAAATAACATACTTAGAAGGTACCTAATAGATTGTTACAACTACAATTTAATCAGTACAGTACTTAAGCATTGCAGTCAATTTTGATGGTTTTATCTATTTAATTATGATTTATATTATATAATTATGTTATAGAGACAGCTTGATGATGATATGGGATATCTCCATTTGCTGGTGACCCAGAATGCAGTGACGCCTGTTGATGAATTTTATAGGGCGTTTGCTGTTCAGGATATTGACCTCAGAACAAAATTATTAAAGGTAAAATCAAACAGCTGTTGTGAGTTGATTCCTTATAGTTTAAAAGTCTTAATGCTTTGTAAAACTTATAATGTATTACTGCAACAATGTAAGCATTCAGTAGTATATTTTACCCCAAATACCAAGTATAGTCATCCTAAAAGTTCGTTTGTTAGTTACTTAATCATTACATTGAGGTAATTTTTCTGAAAATTTGTGCTCACTTTTAACAGATAACAACAGGCTGAATTTCAATGAAACCTCACAAGAACTATTTGTACCAAGGCTTGTTGTGCATTCTGGCAACTTGGTAACTTTGATACTTCTTTTTTATTTCCGGTGTGTCAGGTTCCATGAAACTTAAATATTCCATTAGTGCTTATTCCAGCTGTCCACATATGAGGTATTTATATTTGGACCCCCCCCCCTACCCACTTATTGCCTGTGGATTACTTTTACACTGTTTTTATCTGCACTCTTATTCAGGATGAGTTCCTGATAGTTAACCGGGCAGCCACAAAAGTGCCTGATGACTATGTTTGGCTGTATGGATGTAGCTGTAATCGAGCCAGACAGAAGCTGCTGGACTCCTTCTCGCCGACATTGACGGAATCAGTTGAAGAAGGTGAATTACTGTATACTTTAGGCGTACATGTGTGTTTGTCTCCCTTCAGCCTGCAAATTTTCATTTGCACATTTCTGTCGGTCTGTCTGTCGGTCGGTAGACCATATGGTTTCCTTTCAATAATTAAAGAAATTTACATGGAGGTTGATTATTATTATTCTATGACCCTATTGATGTTGAGGTCGGTAGGTCAAAGGTAAAATTTCAATTTGACCTTTACCATTTCTGACTATTCATTTGGTTTCCAATCAATAACTCGAGAATGCTTTGCCCTAGGACCTTCGAACTTTACATGGAGACTGGTCATCAACATTGACCCCTTTTCAATTTAGTAGGTCAAAGTTCAATGTTACTATGATCTTTACCATTTCAAACTAATTGGTTGCCATCGGGGCATACATGTTCTATTTAATCTTGAATTTCCCTTAATTGTTTCCATTCCAAAGAAATAGTTTCAGGCTTTGCAGATTACCAGGCCTGTCTCTAATCTCTGCAACACCAATACTACTGAAACATATTGCTGACCTGATATTTTTTTTAATAAGTAGTTCAAGTAGCATTTTGGTTAATGTATTTAAGTTTGATAAAGACAGCTTTCCTAGAACATGAATTTGAATAAGATATAGGCCATATAACCAATGAGGAATAAAAACTGCTTTGAAGTAAGATGTATAATATAATGCTTAATTGGACATTATACTACCAGATTTCGAGGAACCATATGGAAAGTGTCGTCACATTAAAGCGGTTGAAAAGCTGGCATCAAGATTTGGAGGTGTAGAGATAAAGGAAGAATATGAGCGACGTATGTCTGTTCAAAGTATTTTAATGTGATTTATTCTATAGGCCATTTTGATAACACTAAGGTTTCAACTTATAACACATCAAATTTATGGTTTCCTTACAATAATTCGTTAAAGTGTTGTTCAGATTTCAATATAATTTTGTATCTGTGGTAACAATAGCTGACAGACCTGGCATCGAGTTCAAATTAGAGTCCGAATTTTAGATTTTTAAGCTCTTCGAATTTTACTTTAATAAACTCAGAATGATGTTTCTGTTTTGTGATGCCAAATTTTGAGTTCAGCCTCCCATGGAAATCAAAGACACATGACAATATTGGAGATGAGATTTAATTTAAGTTGAGAGGCTTCAGAAGCTTGGTAAAATAGTTAATTTGAGTATACATATGACCTATTAAATTTGAACATACACATGACCTATTAATTTTGAACATACATATGACCTGTTTTAACACTAACATTTGGGGTCACTTTGTGACTCTTTTTTATGATTATGTCTCAAATATTCTTGCTACATGCTTCAGCTTGTAATCGAGGTCTTTCTCAAATTATTCATTTATGTTGAGATCATATTTGCATTGTCACATACTTCTAAAACATATTTTGATATTGCAATAATTGTTAATTCTTTAAATTTCTGAAGTATTGCTGTCCCATAAAATGTTTTATTCTATTTACCGGTAATTCTTTCATTTTTCGTGACCTTATCAGCTTAATAGTACCTTTGATGGTCTCTATCTCAGAATGTGGCTCAATTCAGTGGACTTCAAACACAATAAAGAAAGTTTTACCCATTTCATGGCTGCCTCTCATGGCAACATGTCTTCTTTTATATAGTTGAATGTGTCATGTTATTTTTAATCAGTTACCATTTCATCATCAATATGCTTGGTTTTCATTTGGACAGGTATAGAAGAAATGAATGGCACAACATTTGACCATTCATATCAAAAAATTGGTCCAAAGGTAATCTTTTGTCTTCTTCTAAACAAAATAACTTCAAGGGCATTCATTACGTTTTGGAACTATTGGTTATAAACTTTAAACTGAAATATATAGGTTCCATTTAGAAAGAATTATTATAATGCATAATTGTAAGTAATATGAGCCAACCAGTAGGAAAAGTACATTTATAACTGTGCTTTCACTCTTTCCACCAGTCAACAATTTTGAGTTCCGTTTTTAAGGATACGGAAGACGAGACCATACCATTGAAGCAAATGCAAACACACAAAGTTAAAAAAAATCAACCTATGCCAAATAACACAACCCTTTCTTAAACAGAGGATCATGTCTGTATCAAACATTATTCAAACTCTACCATAAAACTTTGACACACGTTGTTTTCCAATTACAATTCGTTAATTATGTAAACAAAGCTGATAAATGGGTATTGTGTCAATCACTTACAAATTTCGCTGGTAGTAGCATATTACAGCATGTGTGAAACCTATCTCTAACATATTCATCAAACACCAGCCTGTTTGCAAAATGTTCATATGCTCAGGATACAGTCTTATTCTTTATTGTTACACCATTATGCATATGTGCTTTATTCAGGTTGTGATTTATAGCATTGAAGGTCAACCAGCTGTTGTTATTCAATCTAGATCAACCGATGAAATAACATACAGTGTGGTGAAAGTAGATTTTAAGGGACCAAAACCAGTAATGAAGTGTTCATTATGTAAGTCACTTTTGCTGTTTTATGTTGATTATGCATTTGTTATGAGAGTGTGTACCCTCTTAACGCCGTATGCATATGTGACGACCGTAAAGCCAGCTACTCAGAGAGTGAGCGTGTGATGTGCAGAGTACCATATATTGGAAGCTGAATCTTATATGTAATCTGTAAAACAGATGAAAAGTCTTATCTTAAGTATGACTTTTATTTCCAATGTCCAAATAAAGAATGGTACAGGACTTATTAGTTATTAATGGTCTCATTTATTCACATGTCTGCTGTTAATATTATGTAAAGTGCCATAACTATGACACAAAAATCCAATAATGAACCCTCTTGTTTATGAATTTAGTATAACCTCAATACTTTAACACAAGTGAAAGCAATTGTCACTTGTAAAAGCAAAACATTTTTCCTTCAGGTTGGAACAAAAGGGAATCATGTGACCATACAAATGCTATATTGACACAGGAGCAGTGTGTATCTGATGTGTCACAGCCAATTATTGAGCTCCTGAATTCAAAGCCTAAATGGCGCTCCAGATACATACCTGTTCCTGTGTCAATAAATGGCATTCCATTTTCTCCTGCACCCGAGGAGCAGAAGAAAAATCGCTTTCATTTGTCGGAAATGATAAAGGAAGATGGTTATGTCCATCTTATTCCTGGTATGTACATCTAAGTAACAAGCAAATCATCAAAACAAATTTATGTAATTATAATACATATGGCAGATGATTATTATATAACAAGAAAATGAAAAATCATTACACAAGGCTGCACCTTCACAATACCACCGTTAAGTATGTATTCGTTTTCTCAAATGAAGTCATCCTTAAATGCCTTTTACCATTTGTTTTATTAATCATTTATTCTGTATGTAAATCAGCAATTTTGACATGGCATGTTCATCAAAAGGACGTTGAAGAAAGTTTCATGCACGTTACTGTTGATAGGATTACAGCATTAGCTTTGGCTTAGTCTCTAAGAACACTGACCAAAGAGGCTCAATTATTTTGAATGATATACTGAAGAATTTCACTATGCTGAAATACTACAAAATCAACTGTTGGATAAATCGGATGTGGACTTTGGATTATTGGATAGGAAATATACTTGGATAGAGACCTACAAGCATGTATCGGTGTATCTTATGTTTGGTTGTTTTATTTGACTGATCAACATAATGTTATACTATTGCTTGCTTTGTTAATATTGTCTTGCATTTACTACAGCATCTTAGATGGATAAATGGGCATCTTGCAACTTTGAAGGATATACTGAAGAATTTCACTATGCTGAGATACTGCAAAATCAACTGTTGGATAAATCGGATGTGGACTTTGGATTATTGGATAGGAAATATACTTGGATAGAGACCTACAAGCATGTATCGGTGTATCTTATGTTTGGTTGTTTTATTTGACTGATCAACATAATGTTATACTATTGCTTGCTTTGTTAATATCGTCTTGCATTTACTACGGCATCTAAGATGGATAAATTGGCATCTTGCAACTTTGAAGGATATACTGAAGAATTTCACTATGCTGAGATACTGCAAAATCAACTGTTGGATAAATCGGATGTGGACTTAGGATTATTGGATAGCGAAAAAAAACTACCTCAGTATGGAACCCATCATTCTGTTTTGTGTCATCTAAATGAAATATGAGCATGTTGTCAGGCGACACATCAGTCTCATGATGCTTTAAATTAAATTAATTGTTGTTGATGATTATCAGAATGTCTTTTTGTAGCCTTATAGATACCAGTATCCAAATTGATAAGTACAATTCAGCTATACTGATTTGGCTGTAGCTTTGGTCATTGCGTCAAATTAAGTTTATGAACTTGGTTTGTTTTATGCAGATGACAAAGGGCAGTGTGACTGTGGTGGTGAGTGGCATATAGAGACCGTGCTTGAAACTACTTCGATAATATGCTGTACAGACATTATACCGGCAAAAGGTATATTTTCCTTGCTGATACTGTATTAACACTATTTAATAATACACACATTTCTTATCAAATTCCACAACCCACAACACAAAAAAGTGGATTAACATAATAGTATGCCTTCAAATGTACAGGGTGCAACACAATATGCGTGCAATTCATATATATGCAAACAACTTTTCATAAAAGCAAATTACAGTCAGTTGACATATTAAGTGATTTTCCACATTCAAAGTATGTAAAACATGTTTGGTAAATTTCCTTTGAATATATTTATCAAAATTTATCAAAATAAATTCTAAGATGACAGTTCAGTTCAAAATAGCAAACAGTGGTGATTCCAATTTAAATTAAAGCACTGAGAGTGCTGATGAGAGGCGATCTGGTTGCTGCTACTAAAGCTTAAACCGACTTTACACCTTAAATGTTCGGTTTCTTACTGCTGATCTTGTCTTGAATGTCAAAATATGCATATGTAACTATAATATTATAAGCATGTTGGATATCTAAATAATTGTAAAAAGGGGTCTTATTAATTTATATGTAATACGTGTATAAGTGACCCTGGTCTGAAGTTTCTAAAAATAGATATACAGCCAGGACATTTGATGAACATGTCAATGTGCAGACAGTTTGATATAATTAAATAAATAAAAAATGACTACATTATTCAGGGGTTTTATTGATAACCCATTGTACAATTGTCAATATCATCATTCAGTATCTCATTAATTCATTTTAGTTTATATTAGAAGATGCTCTCGGTGTGATCTATTTAAAGACTATGATGGGTTAGCAGACCAGGTCCTGAATATGGGTGTGTACCTGGTTACCCATACATTATTAAGGAGGTACCTCAGGCAGTTTGTGACAGAAGGGTAAACATATATGTCATACAAAAGTGTGTAATAATGAAATTAAGAATTGTGCTTTTGAATCTTAGTAATCTATTTAGTGTAATTACTTATCACATGTATTTAAAACACTTGACTTGTTACCATGAAACTTTTAATATGTGTGTAACTAATTGATACCATGCACATAATTCCAACTGTGTCAAACATATTTTTAAGATTACACTTTTGATTTTGTGTCTGTCAAGCCTTTTACCATCAAACTTATACTAATCACATATGTAACTCATGGAAATTGTATGACAAATTACAAACATGCTTTTAAAAAGAAAGTCATGTTAGTGCACAGGCATAAAATGTCTCGAACACCAATAAAGAATTACTATTTACTTTATGCACTTTTCAGTACACCTCTCATTAAATATTATCAAGAGTTGTGTTGGCAACAATTGGAAAGTGGGAATCTGGAAATAAGCACTTACTTTCCATATAATAGGTATGATTTATACATTTTTATAGGTCCTTTGAAAAAATATGTTCACACCCTTAGCCAATAAAAATTTAATTTCCCCAATCATTTAAGTATAAGTATAGTGAGTAGACAGTGTTAATGGACCCATCATTACAGCTACACTGAAGGGATTTTGAAATGTGAGGTAACAATTTGAAGCTAATACAATGATCTTTAATATACAGTTCATAGATAGTTATAAAGATTCAAGATATAGCATCACTTGCATTCCAATTTGAACAACCCTTTTGTATTCACTTTTCTCCTCTGACGCCCATGTTTTTTGGTTTTCATTTTTTTTCGTCATCAACTATTATAGCCTAGATCGTGCATTTTGTGACAGTTTGGCACTGAGGTTGTGTTTAAAAATTATAATTGATCAAACTGCTGTGGGCATTAGAATTCAACCTTTTAGAAATGTATTGTCACCAGAATACATGGAAGAGGTTTCATTAAATCAATAGTGGATTTAAATTTCTAAGTTTTTTTTTTTTAATTTCTTTTTAGATTTAGGTATTCATGGTATGGTTTTTTAAATCTGTTGGAAACAGATTACAATTATGGATTTTCATGTCCCATATGTGGAGACCATCCAGAGACTGTTGTGATGGATGGAGTGTCATTAGGAATAAGGAAATCCTTTTTTGCTTGGAAGAAGAGTGCAAAAGTAAAGCCTCCAAGTTCACTGGATGGAAGGTATGCTATAAATACAGAATGGTTTGGTAACATCAGACTTAAATCTTCATTAGGCCGGCTTTTTTTAAAAAGCAATAACTTGGTAGCCTATTTGAAGAGCCATGGATTTTGAGCACTTTAGTTGAGTCACAAAGGTTGAAAACACCAAGATGGAAGAATATGAAATACAACCTCCAGTTGGTTCATTTACTAAATAATGAATTGTAAACAAAAATGCAAAATTTAGAATCTAACAGAAGTAACTCTTGCAAAATTGGTATCTTGTCATGCATATATTTTACTTATATGTGATTTTTAGCATATTATGTTAACAGATACATTTAACATTCTGTCGTCAATTATTGATCATTTGTGAAAAATATCCCAAATCCTTGTTATTAATCTATTTACTAATTTTACTGGATGTTCGGAAAAAAGGTCTTGGTAGAGATAATGTAGCTTTAATATTATTGCTGTAGTCAATTTGAAATCAATAAATAAACTTTATATAGCTCTTACAAAGAAATTAATAACAATTTAACTTTTCAGAGGCAAACATATCTTGTGCAATCAAAGAAATTAAAACCTATGATTTTCATTCATGCAGTAGACAATTCAATCATTGCATTCCACATTAACATTTGCAATTTGCTTAATTCAAAATGTTTCAGAATCTTTACTGTATGCAAAAATCATGAACACTATAAATTGAATAAAATACGAGGGTTGTCCCAGTAAATCGTGTACTTTGCTAATGATTTTCTTACTTGACGTCGCATGATTATGATTTTTTGTAGTTACCTTTATGAATCCATTGTTGAACTAAAACAAGTGGAAAAAGTGAACGGATATGAACATGATGCATATTATCGGTGATTAACCAACCCCATGTACGCAAATGCGGCGCAACCCATAAAACGCGCTGCGATTATAAAATTTATGTTCAATAAAGGTGTTATTTCCCATATTTTCAAAAAGTTATTACGCATTATTTTCATGTCGGCATTACGCACTGTCTGTTTATGTCACCAGAGTAAATTTCAGATCAATTTCATTATTTGTGCGAGAAATACGCATGTTTGAATAGCCACACTGAAAATAAAAGCGTGCGAGAATTGTGACGTCAGGAGAAAAAACACCCGTAGAATCTCAGTACACTTTATATTTTTGGTAGGTATGCAGTCGAAAAAAAAAGGTTTAAGACTCTTAACTATACTGGCCGATATAAAGTAATGTTTCTAGAACACGTATGCATGCATGACAATGAATATGCAATGAAGTTTTGACATCAGCGCGATGTACATCTACCTTATCTATTGTGCCACGCACCACAAGGCTATTTCACTCGTCTCGCAGTAGAACGGATATGTTCAGGCTAGGTTTTATCCCACCATGACGGTTGGTTGGTTCGATCAGAGAGCTTTTCTGTGGTACATTCGATTGTGATTGGTTCGTAAATGCGTATCAGAAAAAAATTGATGTCATCGTAAGCATATTGAATACAAGAGACAATAACTTAAGATACAGAGCCAAAATGTTCCGCGGTATGACGTTCTAACTTTGACGTCACTGTGCGCCGCACTCGCATACCATGCATATTATTAATGTGAACTGACCAATTGTTTCTTGATTTATTTTCATGAAATTCCGGATACATTTTAAGAACATATTCATTAATCATCAGTGAAAATTTGACACGGATGTTTAGGCTACTTTTTGTGTAATGAGCAAAGTACACGATTTACTGGGACAACCCTCGTAGACAAGTTATGGCCATTGGTTTAGATACATGCATTTATGTATAAAAAGGCTTCCAGTTTTGGTATATCGTGACTTTTTAATTGTTCTATTTTCTTTCAGTTCCCACAACACACGGGTTTTCATAAATAATGCTCGTACCCGAACATTACTGTCTAAGTTCTGTGTTTCTGGTCTAACTGTTGACGAATGTGATGAGTTGAGACGAGCTATTGCTCTGTACCAACCATCCCTGTCTCCATTTTTTATTAATTTTGACAGCAATAAATGTCCCGATACCCTGGTTGATTTCTTTATGTGTCTTGCATCAAATTACCCTGTGTGTGGATGGATCCACTTTGATGAAGATCTCTTTGATTTAATGATAGAATTGTCTGCTGGATCAGATATGAGTTCCAGGGTATCGGACACCATGTCTATTAAAACAAAGTGCCCAGTGCTGGCTCAACTGTTGCTGGTCAATAAGTGGGTGCTCCCAGATAGCATGAAACCTGTTCTTGTGGAATTAGTGTCAAAGGCTAGGGCACCTTTTAAACATAAACATAACATTCCTTGTTGTGATGACTCCTGCCCATGTTCTGGTGAAGGTTTTTTCCCAAAAATGCCGAAATTGAGCCATCGTGGTGGGTATGTGTTGGATGATAAGAAGAGCGCAGCAAGGACAGGATGTCGTAAACTTGGAACCAGACATCAATCACTCATACCTGGCATATTTACGCTGTCCTGTCATCATGGTATGCAATACTTTTTGCATCAGTCAAAAAACTTTAATGTTCCTGCATTCATATAATGACACCTGCATTTTACATGGCGTCATTTTGGTCAATTTTTGTTCAACGGTGATGGTTATTATTTGATTTTAATTTTATCTTTCACTTAACTGATTTGCATATAAATTCTAGGCATGCAAAGAATATAATTTCATTCACATAAAAAAATTAACTACATTTGTATATCCATTGATTAATAGTCGAGAAATTCGGAAAAATATAGGTGTTGCGTTTGGAGTGTGTTTAAGTGTTTATCTTCAAAATAAGTAGAGCAAACATGGCATCAACAATTGATGCTTTGATTTAAAATCAACAAGGCTAGAGAATTTGTAAGTAATGTAACTGTAACTTTCCCCACCCCTCATTTCATATTCGACTTGATATAACATTATATCATGTTTGATGTCTTACAGTTTTGCCATTTGATAAATTATTGTGCAATTAGTATTAAGCAAAATTGTGGAGACAAATCACAGTGCAGGTAATAAAAAAGAAAAGTAATCCATAATACTGTAAAATCATTAATTTTCGTGGGGATTAAACTTTGTGGATTTCCTAGTTCACCTCAACCACAAACTTTAACAAGTCGCAAGACCCACAGCTCTACCATGGTGTAAAATGGTACCTGTGAGGGCACTCCCATATGTAAATCAGCCGTGCCTTGATCCACCCATGATATCATGATAATAACACTGTTGTGAAGACGTCCTACTCAATGTCCTTCTGCTTTTTGGTTGAAAACTATGCAGCATAATACAAGAATGTTCATTGAAAATAAGCGTTCTCCAAGGATATATGAAAAAGATGAAAGTTTGTAATATTTATATTCTGTTCATAATATATTAAGTTAATGGTTTTGTAAATCTGATATGATTTGCCTTATTAATTGACATATTTCAGGCATATGTTATGGATTCCAAATTATGGAAGATGTTGAATCTCCAAATGTCCCTTTTACAATATTGAGGACCCGATTCAAAAAAGGTATTTCAATCAGTCAATATAAGTTAAACCAATACCTTCACTTAATATGAATGTTTGCTCCATTTTCATATGAAAATTGGTACTACCAGTTATTGATGATCAGTGCTTAAATTTGTATGACGTGAATGTGACAAAGTAAATAATTATCACTGTATGTCGTTTCTGAGCTGTATGGCTATTGTATACCATACCTTCATGTCTGAAATGTGATTCATACAAAAATTGTGGTTGCTATGGCAACAGAAACATTCAAAATGGCTTCAAACCGGTAGGGGACTTCTGTATTGCTTGCAATTCTTAATGACTTGTTTATGATCATAGTCAAATGACATTTGCTGTACTTGTGTAATATGATGCAATGATACAGCGTTCTTAGAGTTGAGAAAAACTCTATGTAATTCTTAACTATCCATCTCAAGGTTATTCTGCTGTTTTATTATTTCTTGTACACTCACTTTAGCTATTTTTCTTTTACAGCTCCTAAGCTAATAGTGTATGACAACGCATGTAACCTGCATAATTATTGTCTCAACAGAGACCCAATCTTCTTCAGAGATAGTTGGTTTTTGGTGGACAGGTTTCACTGGGTAAATCATGTTGGTATGTGTATTTTTTCCACATCTGTTGCTATTATTATAGTTCATTGTTTTAACAGTATAAGACAATTCAATTAAAGCAGGTACATTTTGATTTATCACATAAAAACAGTGATATATTATGTGAGAACATATGACAGAACAATGTTTTCCAACACATGTGATAAAAAATGCTCGATTTCATCAGCTTTTGGGCGCGAAAACGTAAAAGAATCTGTCATTTGTTGTCTTTGAGATCAACATTTCTTAAACTTGTCACGAAAACAAAGGCTCGCTCAATAACAGTGTTTTCTAGACTCGTTTAAGAAATGTTGATCTCAAAAGACAACTCATGGTGGATGCTATATTTATCATATAAATCAATTTTAATGACATTCATTTTTAGGTAAGGTTTTCCCCTCTCAAAATATGCCACACTTGTTCACCATCAAGACCTAAATCCGTAATTCATTCCTTTTGGACTTAGAAAAAAGGAGTAGGCCATTTGGGCTTACCCTTTGCATTACTTATGAATGGGACATACATTTTAGGTGTGAATTTGAGTATAGGTTGATTAGCAACACAGGCTTTAGACATTTACTGTAATACTAGTTGTCTGTATTACAAGCACATCAGGTGATAATTATTTTTTGAGTAAAATCTGTACCTGCAATGTTTCTTGGTCAATCATTAAAAATAGGCGCTGCTCAATGTTAAATCAAAATATATCATGACATTAACCAATTGATGCCTTGAGAGCCCATAAAGTCAGTATAATACCAACGTCGTCAAGACAGCAAGTGTATTGTGCAGTTAAATTTTGGTTGAAATATATGTAACATAAATCATCTTATAAATACAATCTTTAATACATGCTCATTACATATGAGTAAAGCCTTGTCATATTATGTTGTCTACTTGTTTAATAAATCTCATATGTAATGAGCACTCAAGCAAGATTCTCTATGAAATCAATTAAATGTATCATTAATAAGAATTACAAGGCTTGTTTAATTGTGTATAATTTTGTGAATTTCAGGTTGTCATCAAGGTTACAACCTTTCTGCCTACATGCAGTTCAATACGCTCAATTCCCAAGTGGCTGAACAGCGAAATGCTACATTAAAAAAACTGAAATCAATGCTTTCCTACATGAATTTAGAAAACTTTAACAATCATCTTTCCTTATTCCTTTGGTTTAGAAGCATGATTTCTGTGTTTAAGATAGACCAAACTGTGCCTGCAAAGGATGCGACAATATTCAAAAGTTTAATTACAGTATATTCTAAATTAACATAAATGATAAACATTTTATGTTAATTTATAATATACAAATGTACTGCAATTAATCCAACCAGTGTTGACAGAATTGTTGTTGTTTAAATAATGAAATTTTATTGAACTGTGCTTGTGACACTAATAATTTCGTTGTTGTAATTATTTATTTCATTGTTGATATAACATATGATAAACATGAACAATAAACAAAGCATAACATGTATATTGATACAAAGCATGAATTTAACAAAGAATAAATAATATCTTATGGTGCGCCCAGGATAATTTTTGTATATTCAACAAAGTATAATACTGGCCTTATCTGTTTACTTTATTGATTTGTAAAACACCTTCTGCAATAGTTGAACAAACCCCTTCATGTTTGTAGATATCACATTATCCTTGAAGCACTACAGTAAGCTACAATCCTGTTTCAAATTTAAGTTTACAAAACACAAATGTTTACATGATAAATAGAGAATAAAAGGTAAGTGCCATGGATGAGTAAGTTTATCCGGCAAGGCGGAGGAATTTATCGGATGAGCCGTAGGAAAATGTGACAATTTCTGCAGCCGAGCCGGATAAACTTTTACTATCTCCATGGCACTAACCTATTATTCTATTTATCCAGTCACTACATCTGCTTTAAAAAGGTATTACAAGTCGGGACTATTT
This sequence comes from Spisula subtruncata, assembly GCA_963678985.1. Classification (NCBI taxonomy): domain Eukaryota; kingdom Metazoa; phylum Mollusca; class Bivalvia; order Venerida; family Mactridae; genus Spisula; species Spisula subtruncata. The sequence goes on along the minus strand of CAVMCB010000036.1, from coordinate 40,767 downwards.
ATTAGCTCATTTTAAATAGGAAAACCTCATCCATGGGTACAGAGTTTCAACTGGCGACTCCACTTTAATGATTAAATGATTAACGACACCCTGTTATGGGGCAGATTTTCCGAAGTGATTGGAAAAAATTGGTATGTTTACTCAGCTAAAATGGCCTAATAAAGGTATGTAAACTTTTGTCTGATTGTGTTGACTTGTCATGTAATTTTAAAGTTAAAAAAACTGTCTATTGATAGGGTCATATTATGGCCATGTATCAGCCAACGGTATAATAATATAGTAGCTTGGCTGATAGGGTCATATTATGGCCATGTATCAGCCATCTGTATAATAATATAGTAGCTTGGCTGATAGGGTCATATTATGGCCGTGTATCAGCCAACGGTATAATAATATAGTACCTTGGCTGATAGGGTCATATCATGGACATGTATCAGCCATCTGTATAATAGGGTCATATTATGGCTTTGTATCAGCCAACAGTATAATATTATAGTACCTTGGCTGATAGGGTCATATTATGGCCGTGTATCAGCCAACGGTATAATAATACAGTACCTTGGCTGATAGGGTCATATTATGGACATGTATCAGCCAACCATATAATAATATAGTACCTTGGCTGATAGGGTCATATTATGGACATGTATCAGCCAACAGTATAATATTATAGTAGCTTGGCTGATAGGGTCATATTATGGCCGTGTATCAGCCAACCATATAATAATATAGTACCTTGGCTGATAGGGTCATATTATGGCCATGTATCAGCCAACGGTATAATAATATAGTACCTTGGCTGATAGGGTCATATTATGGACATGTATCAGCCAACAGTATAATATTACAGTACCTTGGCTGATAGGGTCATATTATGGACATGTATCAGCCAACGGTATAATAATATAGTAGCTTGGCTGATAGGGTCATATTATGGACATGTATCAGCCAACAGTATAATAATATAGTACCTTGGCTGATAGGGTCATATTATGGCCGTGTATCAGCCAACAGTATAATATTATAGTACCTTGGCTGATAGGGTCATATTATGGACATGTATCAGCCAACGGTATAATATTATAGTAGCTTGGCTGATAGGGTCATATTATGGACATTTATCAGCCAACGGTATAATATTATAGTAGCTTGGTTGATAGGGTCATATTATGGCCGTGTATCAGCCAACCATATAATAATATAGTACCTTGGCTGATAGGGTCATATTATGGACATGTATCAGCCAACCCTATAATAATACAGTAGCTTGGTTGATAGGGTCATATTATGGCCGTGTATCAGCCAACAGTATAATAATATAGTACCTTGGCTGATAGGGTCATATTATGGACATGTATCAGCCAACGGTATAATAATATAGTACCTTGGCTGATAGGGTCATATTATGGACATGTATCAGCCAACAGTATAATATTATAGTAGCTTGGCTGATAGGGTCATATTATGGCCGTGTATCAGCCAACAGTATAATATTATAGTAGCTTGGCTGATAGGGTCATATTATGGACATGTATCAGCCAACGGTATAATAATATAGTACCTTGGCTGATAGGGTCATATTATGGACATGTATCAGCCAACAGTATAATATTATAGTAGCTTGGCTGATAGGGTCATATTATGGCCGTGTATCAGCCAACAGTATAATATTATAGTACCTTGGCTGATAGGGTCATATTATGGACATGTATCAGCCAACGGTATAATAATATAGTACCTTGGCTGATAGGGTCATATTATGGCCGTGTATCAGCCAACAGTATAATATTATAGTAGCTTGGCTGATAGGGTCATATTATGGACATGTATCAGCCAACCCTATAATAATATAGTACCTTGGCTGATAGGGTCATATTATGGACATGTATCAGCCAACAGTATAATAATATAGTACCTTGGCTGATAGGGTCATATTATTGACATGTATCAGCCAACCCTATAATAATATAGTACCTTGGCTGATAGAGTCATATTATGGACATGTATCAGCCAACCATATAATAATATAGTACCTTGGCTGATAGGGTCATATTATGGACATGTATCAGCCAACAGTATAATAATATAGTACCTTGGCTGATAGGGTCATATTATGGCCGTGTATCAGCCAACAGTATAATATTATAGTAGCTTGGCTGATAGGGTCATATTATGGACATGTATCAGCCAACGGTATAATAATACAGTACCTTGGCTGATAGGGTCATTTTATGGACATGTATCAGCCAACGGTATAATAATATAGTACCTTGGCTGATAGGGTCATATTATGGACATGTATCAACCAACGGTATAATAATACAGTACCTTGGCTGATAGGGTCATATTATGGACATGTATCAGCCCACGGTATAATAATATAGTACCTTGGCTGATAGGGTCATATTATGGACATGTATCAGCCAACGGGATAATAATACAGTACCTTGGCTGATAGGGTCATATTATGGACATGTATCAGCCAACCCTATAATAATATAGTACCTTGGCTGATAGGGTCATATTATGGCCGTGTATCAGCCAACCCTATAATGATATAGTAGCTTGGCTGATAGGGTCATATAATGGCCGTGTATCAGCCAACGGTATAATAATATAGTACCTTGGCTGATAGGGTCATATTATGGACATGTATCAGCCAACGGTATAATAATATAGTAGCTTGGCTGATAGGGTCATATTATGGACATGTATCAGCCAACAGTATAATAATATAGTACCTTGGCTGATAGGGTCATATTATGGACATGTATCAGCCAACGGTATAATAATATAGTACCTTGGCTGATACGGTCATATTATGGACATGTATCAGCCAACGGTATAATAATATAGTACCTTGGCTGATAGGGTCATATTATGGACATGTATCAGCCAACGGTATAATATTACAGTAGCTTGGCTGATAGGGTCATATTATGGACATGTATCAGCCAACAGTATAATATTACAGTACCTTGGCTGATAGGGTCATATTATGGACATGTATCAGCCAACCATATAATAATATAGTTCCTTGGCTGATAGGGTCATATTATGGACATGTATCAACCAACGGTATAATAATATAGTACCTTGGCTGATAGGGTCATATTATGGACATGTATCAGCCAACGGTATAATAATACAGTACCTTGGCTGATAGGGTCATATTATGGACATGTATCAGCCAACCCTATAATAATAGAGTACCTTGGCTGATAGGGTCATATTATGGACATGTATCAGCCAACGGTATAATATTATAGTACCTTGGCTGATAGGGTCATATTATGGACATGTATCAGCCAACCATATAATAATATAGTACCTTGGCTGATAGGGTCATATTATGGACATGTATCAGCCAACGGTATAATATTATAGTAGCTTGGCTGATAGGGTCATATTATGGACATTTATCAGCCAACGGTATAATATTATAGTAGCTTGGTTGATAGGGTCATATTATGGCCGTGTATCAGCCAACCATATAATAATATAGTACCTTGGCTGATAGGGTCATATTATGGACATGTATCAGCCAACCCTATAATAATACAGTAGCTTGGTTGATAGGGTCATATTATGGCCGTGTATCAGCCAACAGTATAATAATATAGTACCTTGGCTGATAGGGTCATATTATGGACATGTATCAGCCAACGGTATAATAATATAGTACCTTGGCTGATAGGGTCATATTATGGACATGTATCAGCCAACAGTATAATATTATAGTAGCTTGGCTGATAGGGTCATATTATGGCCGTGTATCAGCCAACAGTATAATATTATAGTAGCTTGGCTGATAGGGTCATATTATGGACATGTATCAGCCAACGGTATAATAATATAGTACCTTGGCTGATAGGGTCATATTATGGACATGTATCAGCCAACAGTATAATATTATAGTAGCTTGGCTGATAGGGTCATATTATGGCCGTGTATCAGCCAACAGTATAATATTATAGTACCTTGGCTGATAGGGTCATATTATGGACATGTATCAGCCAACGGTATAATAATATAGTACCTTGGCTGAAAGGGTCATATTATGGACATGTATCAGCCAACAGTATAATATTATAGTAGCTTGGCTGATAGGGTCATATTATGGCCGTGTATCAGCCAACAGTATAATATTATAGTACCTTGGCTGATAGGGTCATATTATGGACATGTATCAGCCAACGGTATAATAATATAGTACCTTGGCTGAAAGGGTCATATTATGGACATGTATCAGCCAACGGTATAATAATATAGTACCTTGGCTGATAGGGTCATATTATGGCCGTGTATCAGCCAACAGTATAATATTATAGTAGCTTGGCTGATAGGGTCATATTATGGACATGTATCAGCCAACCCTATAATAATATAGTACCTTGGCTGATAGGGTCATATTATGGACATGTATCAGCCAACGGTATAATATTATAGTAGCTTGGCTGATAGGGTCATATTATGGACATGTATCAGCCAACAGTATAATATTACAGTACATTGGCTGATAGGGTCATATTATGGACATGTATCAGCCAACGGTATAATAATATAGTACCTTGGCTGATAGGGTCATATTATGGCCGTGTATCAGCCAACCATATAATAATATAGTACCTTGGCTGATAGGGTCATATTATGGACATGTATCAGCCAACCATATAATAATATAGTACCTTGGCTGATAGGGTAATATTATGGCCATGTATCAGCCAACAGTATAATATTACAGTACCTTGGCTGATAGGGTCATATTATGGACATGTATCAGCCAACAGTATAATATTACAGTACCTTGGCTGATAGGGTCATATTATGGCCGTGTATCGGCCAACCATATAATAATATAGTAGCTTGGCTGATAGGGTCATATTATGGACATGTATCAGCCAACGGTATAATAATACAGTACCTTGGCTGATAGGGTCATTTTATGGACATGTATCAGCCAACCCTATAATAATATAGTACCTTGGCTGATAGGGTCATATTATGGACATGTATCAGCCAACAGTATAATAATATAGTACCTTGGCTGATAGGGTCATATTATGGACGTGTATCAGCCAACGGTATAATAATACAGTACCTTGGCTGATAGGGTCATATTATGGACGTGTATCAGCCAACAGTATAATATTACAGTACCTTGGCTGATAGGGTCATATTATGGACATGTATCAGCCAACAGTATAATATTACAGTACCTTGGCTGATAGGGTCATATTATGGACATGTATCAGCCAACGGTATAATATTACAGTACCTTGGCTGATAGGGTCATATTATGGACATGTATCAGCCAACGGTATACTAATACAGTACCTTGGCTGATAGGGTCATATTATGGACATGTATCAGCCAACCCTATAATAATACAGTAGCTTGGCTGATAGGGTCATATTATGGACATGTATCAGCCAACGGTATAATATTTCAGTACCTTGGCTGATAGGGTCATATTATGGACATGTATCAGCCAACGGTATAATATTACAGTACCTTGGCTGATAGGGTCATATTATGGACATGTATCAGCCAACCCTATAATAATATAGTACCTTGGCTGATAGGGTCATATTATGGACATGTATCAGCCAACAGTATAATAATATAGTACCTTGGCTGATAGGGTCATATTATGGACATGTATCAGCCAACCCTATAATAATATAGTACCTTGGCTGATAGAGTCATATTATGGACATGTATCAGCCAACCATATAATAATATAGTTCCTTGGCTGATAGGGTCATATTATGGACATGTATCAGCCAACAGTATAATAATATAGTACCTTGGCTGATAGGGTCATATTATGGCCGTGTATCAGCCAACAGGATAATATTATAGTAGCTTGGCTGATAGGGTCATATTATGGACATGTATCAGCCAACGGTATAATAATACAGTACCTTGGCTGATAGGGTCATTTTATGGACATGTATCAGCCAACGGTATAATAATATAGTACCTTGGCTGATAGGGTCATATTATGGACATGTATCAGCCAACGGTATAATAATATAGTACCTTGGTTGATAGGGTCATATTATGGACATGTATCAGCCAACCCTATAATAATATAGTACCTTGGCTGATAGGGTCATATTATGGCCGTGTATCAGCCAACCCTATAATGATATAGTACCTTGGCTGATAGGGTCATATAATGGCCGTGTATCAGCCAACGGTATAATAATATAGTACCTTGGCTGATAGGGTCATATAATGGACATGTATCAGCCAACGGTATAATATTATAGTACCTTGGCTGATAGGGTCATATTATGGACATGTATCAGCCAACGGTATAATATTATAGTACCTTGGCTGATAGGGTCATATTATGGCCATGTATCAGCCAACGGTATAATAATATAACACCTTGGCTGATAGGGTCATATTATGGACGTGTATCAGCCAACGGTATAATAATATAGTACCTTGGCTGATAGGGTCATATTATGGACGTGTATCAGCCAACGGTATAATAATACAGTACCTTGGCTGATAGGGTCATATTATGGCCGTGTATCAGCCAACGGTATAATATTATAGTACCTTGGCTGATAGGGTCATATTATGGACATGTAATATTATAGTAGCTTGGCTGATAGGGTCATATTATGGACATGTATCAGCCAACGGTATAATAATATAGTACCTTGGCTGATAGGGTCATATTATGGCCGTGTATCAGCCAACGGTATAATAATACAGTACCTTGGCTGATACGGTCATATTATGGACATGTATCAGCCAACGGTATAATAATATAGTACCTTGGCTGATAGGGTCATATTATGGACGTGTATCAGCCAACGGTATAATAATATAGTACCTTGGTTGAACGGGTCATATTAGGGTTAAGTATCAGCCAACAGTATAATATTAAGTTTATAAGTTTATTTAATTTTGACATGCAGGCCACCGGCTCATACACTATAATATTTACATTGCATTCTGATCTTCTTTTAAAAGCAAAATATAAATACATAGCAAAGTTTCTAATCAAATTTTCATTTTTGGAAGACATAAGCTTTTTGAATTTAATATCATAAGGAGGCATAATTAATGTAGATGGAACATACTTAGTGGACCTTATTGAAAATTGATATTAACTGTCAAATATGTAATCCACAATAAATATAGTCGTTTTTTTCTAAATCTTACAACATCAATACAAGTAGTATACAGTGTGGCTCAAGGCCAAATGTGATTTTATATTCTCTATATAGGCATAAGTTGGCATTTAATGAACAATTATTACTCCATGTTTGCATGCACTGGTCTTCAAGGCTTTGTTCATAGATAGATAAATAGATAGATAGATAGATAGATAGATAGATAGATAGATAGATAGATAGATAGATAGATAGATAGATAGATAGATAGATAGATAGATAGATAGATAGATAGATAGATAGATAGATAGATAGATAGATTCTTTATTTTCCTCCATAAATGAAAATTTATAACATATTTACAATAACAATATATGACATCATATAACAAGATACAAATTAAACAATTACATGCATATACAATTGATTTCAAGGAAAATGTTTTAATGTACTAACGTCTGTTATAGACTGACCTTGCCGAAACTAAAAGCAAGATACAGAGAACAGACTTAGAAACCTTGACATACACGTTTACTAGTTATGTACATAAACTTTATCTTGTCTGATAAAGTAGTTATGTAATTAGTAGCAAGAGTGATTTTAAATTTACAAACAGACATATATACACCCTTCTATTATACAATTATATATCACATTATCATTACCAACATAATTATCATACAAGTCAGTACATATATGAGGGCAATAATTACATATCTGCACACTTGAACATCTAGAGAAAACCACGCTTACTGAATACTGACCAATACAGGTCAATCAAGCACTAGGTACGTAAGACATTGCATAGCGCGTATGTAAGTGGCAGAGAGTACGGCTGCCCTATGTTATACTGCGTTCCGAGTCCCAATAAGTTGGAACACTGCCTTTCAATAGGAGATGTTATATATTCACCAAACCAGTCATATCCATTAACATCGATAAGCGCGTCCCATAACTTTCGTCGTACACTATCCCGAGCAACACAGAAACAAATATTATGCTCTACCACATTTTCCATCACCATGTTACATTGTTTACATGTCCTTGGAAACTGCCGAGATATAAAGGAACCTATGCTGTTTAGAAGAATTTTATACACATTGCAAAGATTCGGATTGTCCTTCACTCGTTGCCATAATGATGCACAGTTCTCAAGTGAAAGGTGGGTGCTATCTATACGATCCTGTAATTTTATTAAGGTTCTAGTTTTCCATGCTTCATGAATAGTTTGTTTCAATAACATTTTCCAGGCACCTTTGGATAAGAAATTTCCAGTAACTAGATACTCTTCGAGAACATAAATCAGGCTGTACTTTTGTAGAAGACGATATACATCAGGTATAAAACCACGCGATTGTTTATCGTAGTTAATGAAGCGTGACAACCTATTAACAAACACAGTCTTAGCTAAATAGTCCACTGGTAGTCTACAAAGTTTACCGAGCATTAGCAGATTTCTATAGTCAATATCTAGTTCAATTGGTGACATGTTTATAGTTACATACACAAAGTCTGAGTTTAAATGTCGTCCAAATCCTTGCATGTGTTTGATACAGAATCGATGGCTCCGTTCAAGAACGATCTCATCTGAAAGAGCACAATGAGTCCATGTTTCGCACCCGTGCAATGCTTTTGGTATCACAGCAGATTGAAATATTGTCCGTAGCACCAGTGGGTTCAAATGTTTTGATTGTAGTCCGTTTTTGACAATATTAATGTATGTTCCTCGTAGTTTTACACTCGCTTCACGAAGTTGAGTCTTAGTTGATAGATATGAGTCACACGTGATACCGAGGTGAACATTTTACTGTTAAATACTGACCTGTATAAACACTATTACACTTACTCAACAAAAAAAATCAAGATAAGATTCGGATATGTCGAGCACCATGCTTATCTCGAGCATTAGGCTTGTCCCGATGAGATAACAAAGTTTTACTGTATATGCATAGGGTATCTTCTTACACTGCATCATTAGATGCATTTAAATTCATGTTAAGATATTTTTACAAGCAAATATGTGTAGTTTGTCGCATAATTTACCATAAAAATTTCCCCATATTTCAGCCACATACAGTAGAATATGCGATTTTAGAATCATATACCTTGAAGAAAGTTTTATATGGAGCATAAGGCAAATTATTCAATTAGCTTAAGACAACGTTTAAGGCCACTGAATATATGAAATTATACAATATACAAATTATGAACAAGATTTCATCAGTTCTTGGATTTGGTTCAACAATTTCTTCCTGTTGCCACCTTCTCCAAGATTGTGCCAATCAGGCTCTAAGTTGCGTGCCTGAAGTGAAAAATACATTATGATAAAACTTAGGCATATGTGAGAGGACAAATACGTTCGGCATTGGCCAATGTATATATCATGAAGCTGTAAGCCTAGATAAGTAGGGGTTGTCTCCTGCTTCTGGTGCTACCAATACTCCTATATGGGGCAACTTTAAATAATTTTTACACAATGAGATTAAAAGCTTTATTGAGAAACCAATGCCACAGGATCAATGGCAAGTATAACTGTTACATACCATGATTAAAGAAACTCCATACTCAATCACAAACACCCCACAGTCCCTGCTGTTGGTTTGAAGTGGTACCTGAAATGAAATATTTAACTGAATGGTAGATCAATTTTCATATGTATGGGATGTGTTTGTTTATTCTAGTATTGTTTGAAATCAATGGAGACAGTTGTTGTGTGTGTCCTGTCAGTTTTATCCCTGCCTAGTTGGCCAATCACTTCAGCCTTCAAGGGATTGAAGCTGGATTTCAAGGGTGTATACGTCAATCACACTAATAAGCTGAGGTGTTGAAAGATTTCCAGACAGATATGATTTGAACCATTACAGAGCAAACTTTTAACATCTTTTAATTAATAATATTTTAACATCAGTTATACTAATGTGTACAAAAACTGCACATCAAGTTTGATTTTCCATATAATATTTTATTAAAACTGCCAATAATATTGTTCCTAAACTGGGAACAACTTATAGATACCAACCTTTGGATGTGATATGGTTATTGCCATCTCAAGCTTCTCAGTGAAGTACCTTAAAACATAAAATAAGTAGAATTGTCGCACAACAACAAGTAACCACCATACAATGTCATTGACATAAGCAGTCCTAAAGAAAAATGACATATCAAGATAGAAGGCAATGGCTCTTTCAAAAATAATTTCCAGTTGATAACAATGGAATAGTTGGGCCAATACTTTTGAAACTGGTTTAAGGAAAATGTTCACTATAACATGACACATTAGTGACAATTTGCCAATACATGTGTATATCTTTTCAAGTATCTGAAGTTCCATACATTCTTTAAATTGAGTTGATGAAACTTGATTGTGACTGTGTAACATTAAAAAGAAAAGGATAATATGAAGACAAATCGAAAAAAGGGGATAATGAATAAAATGATAAGAGTTTCCTTATTCACTATGACATATACATTAATTATGTTAATTAGACTAGTATGTGGTTGAGGATCAGGTTAATCTCTCTGTACTGTACCATTATTTATGTATATACCTTTTCAAGCCCATCTCAGCGGCAAGGTATGTGCAGCCCATGGAACACAAAATGTGCATTTTGCCTGTTTTGGCATACAGGGCAGCAAGGAACCAGTGAACACTGAAAGGGAATGAAAAAAAAAAAAAAATGAAACAGTTTGCAGTTTACAAACATATATTCTTATATGAGTATTTTAAGGTAATGAGAAAGTCAGTGGTCTTAAGTATTAGACCCAAATATAAGCAACACATTGTCATAATTTTGATAACAATCGTCAGCCATTTTAGTATGTAAGTCGCGCTCAGCAGTGGTGGAATGTTTCGTGTAGCGACTCAGGGTCGTGATAAGCACGTCAAGGGTTAAGAACAAATGTTTTATTAAGCGCTTAGAGATCTTATATACTTTTTATTTAAAAAGGCCAATGTTATGTACTATGTATAAAAAGTATGTTAAAACTTACTTGTTGCAAATTGGTATTAATACCAAATCAACTTTCCTTGTCACACTGTTGGCATACTTATCGGCCGCTTTAGAGTTGTAACCATCCATTGGAACTTTTGGAACTATTGGAACTATTGATGAAAAGTTCAGACATTCGGTCACATTTCCTTGTTATCTACTGGTTGAGCGTTCGTTCGAGTGCGGGAGGTATCGGGTTAGATCCCTGGCTGCATCATACTAAAGACAAAATAAATATTGTACCAGAAATGTCCTTGCTAGACGCTCAGCATGAAAGGAAACTGGTTTCTCTTCCCTCATACCCTCGAGGCGATGAGGAATGAGTTGTCAAGAGTGATAATATAAGTTGGAAAAAACTTATTTCAAAATCGACCTTTAAATAAATTAGTATAAACTAAAATCTTGTTTCCAAACACAAACATATGGACAGATGACTGTGACAGACAGAATTATCTTGTAATTATCCTACCTTGAAATAGCCAATTTCTCTGGAACTAGCAAGGAATATGCAAACATTGCCTCCAGTACACAAACATTTTCCTTGTTGGAGGTCCTCTTAGCATGACTGAAACCAAGATATGATAATGACAATCAAAGCCCAGAACTCTCTATAGTAGTGCGACTCTATGCAGAGGAAGTATAAACTAAAAATGATGTACCGGTAGCTGTTTTTTTTCACAATCTTAATTTTTCTTCAATCAATCTTTAATAACACATGATTGAATGCCTTAATGTATAGAAACTCAATTTGTACAGACAGATCCTTCCACTGATGGAAAGGTTCATGTCAGTATTGTACGAGTACTGAGCCGTGACTACACTTGTATTAACTATACACTGTATATACTAGGTAAATCTGTCACCATATGTGACTGAAAAATTGTTTAAAAACACTACTAAGTCTTATATATGTCTTATTATAAACCATAACCTGAAGTATTGAACTACTATTACAGGTTCATTAGAAACATTCTCTAACCTCAGCATAAAATTGACGACGGAATCGTCCAGCCATTCCTTTTTGGCCACCCGGTCCACCGCAGACTGCCAAATTTCATGGCCATAGCCGCATATCACTGGGCCATCTGATCCTGGCAGCTGGGCTCTTCTGGTTCTGACATTAACAAGTTTTGATGAACATAATAAGCGACATAATTTTGTAAAAATATATTTCTATGAACAGCATTTCAAAAGTATTCCAAAAATGACTAGAATTGCATGTTTAAGTTACACAATGACAATACACCAGAAACTCTGCCTTTTTACAGAACCTACGTTTTCACGATGACTGACTGTCAGACAAGCTCCCTCAGCCTATATATACACCAAACTTGGTGCTGGATGATACAACTTCAGTAATCCTGAAATTAACTCAGTAGATATTAAATTATTAATCATCCCATAAATTCCATGCAATATGCACACCAATTCACACTAACACTGAACAATCTAAATGTCACTCCCAAGGTCTGCAACTAAACATTCAGACGAATATTCCTATGAAGTCAAAAATCTTTGTTTTATAGAAAATAAACTACTTACCTGTTGACAGTTTGGGGGGTGGCTTTGCTTCTGCCCATATTGCTTTTTCGCCCTGTTAATTGAAATAAACATTCAGTAATTAAGATATTTTAATACAATATTTTCTTTAATATTTTAAACTGTATGATATCAACAGCAACATAAACAATTATCACATATTTATTACTACATATGGTTATGTAGCCTGCTGGAAATGAATCAAAGCTTTCACAAAATATCAGTCAAAGGATGTGTAGGTTGTGTAATGATGTAGACCTTTTGGTCAAGGACCAACTCATTAAAGTGCAATCATTTATTTCCTATGGGCCTTTTTTGCTAACATTCCCAGTGCCTCAGTTGACCTCCTAATTGATAATTGAGAATGTTAACCACTTAGCCTGCCACACACGAATAAATTTAAACAAGAGTTGTCCACAAACAGAGCGCTCCACTATTGACAGTGCCATTCTAGGATATTAAAATCACTATATATTCATTGTTAAAAAAGGGGGCATTATTTCATATTTCTTGATAGAGTAGTATGTCAAATGACTTTGGACATATATGAGGTTAAAAAACCTTTTATATATACCTTAACATAAGTCTACGAATAGTGGAGCTAAAAAGTTAAAAACAACTCCTGTGAAGAAGTTACACTTTAAGATAATTATGAAAATGCTTATGACTATTGATAAAAGAGAGGGATGTACTTAATCACTCCTACAAAATACATACCTTTCCAAATACTACTAGGACTCAGTCCATATACATTGTCCCTCCGATCAATATATATGGACTGAATCATTTCGTTTCCTGCACATGGGCAGCCGGGAAATGAATCTTTTTTCTTCGGGGTGAATATATCAACCTGACTATTCAGGGCCCCAGCCAAAAACATGTATCCTATTGTTTCTATAACAAAGAAGTAACAATTGTGTCAATTAATTTTCTATAATGCCAAAAAAAAGGTATGACCCAACAATGGCAGTTTTGGTGTATCATATGGCCTATAGTTAAATGGTTTTCTGCTGTTTGTGACATATAAATTCCCTGATACCAGGATTTAATAGCTTTTTGACATAGATTCTGTGGAATTTGAGCCATATATTAATTAAGACAAGTTTTCATTTAGAAGCCTATAATTTCAGCATAATCATTAGGTTTGACATCAAGCTTGAAATATTTCTTGTTAGATATAATAATATAAAATAAATGAGCACTCCTTATTCTGTGTTATAATGTTTGATATTGGTAGACAGAAACTGATTTAGTGAGTGGAAGTACTAACCAACATGCTGATCAACTAGAATTTTTTTAGCCTCCTCTGTGAGGATGGCAGCATGGTCCAGCTGCTCACTAGATGGGTTAAGGGCCATTTTGACCCTGTGCACACTGGTGCCCAGTTGTTCATACTGGAAAACAACAACTTGTACTGTTACTTGCAATTGACTAAACAAGGGACCAACCTAAATGACTGACTGACTGACAGACTATTAGTTTAAAGGACTGACTGAATGACTCACTAAAGGACTGACTGATTGCTTAAATGAACATTTGACTGCATAAATGACTACTAGTATGCCTCTGATATCATTATGAAATACCCTGGTAGAATAAAACCATGTTAATAAGTATCCTATCGTTGGCAATCTTCATAGTAGTTTTATTAGATAATCAATAAACACTATTGGCAACTACATTTGTACCCACATACAAGTATTCTCACTATTTCCTTATTCATAGCAATCTCAATTTGACTTACTTAGGGGACGAATAATGTAAGAATGTCTAATGACAATATATCATGTGATGTATATCAATCCTCATTGTGTAGTATCATGAAATAGATCTGTAGTATACTTACTTGACTCACATAGTGGGTCATGTGTTTCATGCCAAAAAGAAACACTTTCAGCCTGGCCACCTCAGGGTTTGGATGGAACAACTCCCACACATTTCTAAAGCCCTTTCCCAGGGAAAAACCACTTGGTCCATTGTATGAAACTCTGTGGTACATAATTATAAGCAAGAGAGTTAAATATACCAGACAAAAAAGGAAACATCTATATTACAATATACTGTAAACCTAGAAATTATTTCGCGCGATTTAAGTTCGCGGTGTTCGCGGTCAGTAAAATTCCGCAAAAGTAAATAGCCGCGAACATGTCCAGGACATGTAAAACACGAAAGTTTCTCGTTTTTGAAGGAAATTCATCATTTTGGTACGACGTTTATAAGACCGTATTATAAGTGCTATTTTGTCAAAATATGGAATGTTAAGTGTATGTACTTTTTCTGAATAAAGCCTTTTATGATCACGGTACAATAATGAAAACACTTTAAAAAACATTTTTGAAAACCTGTTTAACAATACTCTTAATATATGAACATGCGTGTAAATAGCGCTGTTTATTACCGGGTATGTCATAATACAAAATGACTGACAGTGTTAATACAACTGTGAAAACATTACCAGCGTAGTTTTCAAATTGTGTAAACAAATACAATAGGTAACTATATACATCAAAAAGAGTTTGAGAGGGTTTAACGAAGGTGAGAAGTATAATTAAGAAGCAATTATATACGAACCGAGCAATGTATGTGACAGGTTATAATATCAATAATTTTGTCACTATGCGACTAAGTGTTCGCGGAGTTCGCGGGAGACTAAAAAACGCGAAAGTTTGTAGCCGCGAATATGCCGACAATCGGCAAAACGCGAAAATTTGTAGCCGCGAAAGTTTCTAGGTTTACAGTAGTTTATTGAAGCATACAATTACCATACACATGCAATGTTCATTAAAGTGAATTGGAAAGTAGATAGGTGTGTTGTCAAAGGACAAAAAGAAGAACATAAGCTGTCCATGAAAAGCGCGCTCCACTATTCGCAGCGCCATGCTGGGATAGTACAATCATTATATATTAAAAAACAAGACTGCGTTCAATAAACGCTTATGCCCCCGTGGAAGCCATGTCCATAAAAAGCTAAGTCAATCAGGGGCCATTATTCAGTTAAAATGTTTGATAGTGTCACATGGCTTTGAACTATAAGGGGCTTATGATGGTAAACGAGTAATGCCACATTTGAAAGCAGTGCCTTGATCGACTTCATGTGTGATCTGGTGATACAGATGTTATGGTTCTTTGTCACTGCACTTCTCCAAGTTGCCATCTATTCATATACCAAGTTTCAAGTCAATATCTTAAACACTTTTGAAGATACACTCCTGTCAAAATTTGATTCTGAAAATACTAAAGGGGAGATAATTCAAAATTTAAGACAGACAGAGTTATGGTTCTTGGTCATTGCACTTCTCTAAGTTGCCATCTATTTATATTCCAAGTTTCAAGTCAATATGTTAAATAGTTTTGAAGATATACTCAGAGCAAAATTTGACTATAAAAAAACACTAAAGGGGAGATAATTCAAAATTTAAGACAGACAGAGTTATGGTTCTTGGTCATTGCACTTCTCCAAGTTGCCATCTATTTATATTCCAAGTTTCAAGTCAATATATTAAATAGTTTTGAAGATATACTCAGAGCAAAATTTGACTATAAAAAAACACTAAAGGGGAGATAATTCAAAATTTAAGACAGACAGAGTTATGGTTCTTTGTCAATGCACTTCTCCAAGTTGCCATCTATTTATATTTCAAATTTTAAGTCAATACGTTAAATAGTTTTGAAGATACGCTCCAGACAAAATTTTATTGTAAAAATACTAAAGTGGAGATAAGTCTAAGTCCAAAATTAGGTCAAGGTGAATGTCAGAATGGAGTCAGGTGATACAGGCGTGTGGAGAGTGGTCATATACAACATCCATGCAAGTATGAAAGCTTTGTAGCAAGCCATTTTAATGCTAGAAGAAACGGTCAATTTGGGTTAACCAAGAATTTTACCTTTCAATAAGTCTAAGTCCAAAATTAGGTCAAGGTGAAGGTCAAAATGGAGTCAAGTGATACAGGCGCGTGGAGAGTGGTCATATACAACATCCATGCAAGTTTGAAAACTTTGTAGCAAGCCATTTTAATGCTAGAAGAAACGGTCAATTTGGGTTAACCTGGCCGGACGGACGAACGGACGGACTGAAGGACGGACGGACGGACAGGTGAATTACTATATGCCTCCCGATCTATCGATACGGGGGCATAAAAATGCTTTATAACAGCAGCATTACCCTCTACTGTGTAGAGGTTAGAGCTTTTAAGTAAAAAAAGGAGGACAATTTTGACAAATTATGCATGACCACTAGCTACTCATTTGTGGGTCCTCTTGGTCATGAAGGTAAACAAATAAGCATTTCTTAGTCCAAATGGGGGCATAATTTCAACTAAACTTTAACATTTGCACCAAGTTGAAAAAGGGGGCATGATTTCACCAAAATGCTTAATAGAGTTACCTACCCCTGTGTATGGGTTGGGGTCATGGTGATGAACAAGTAGGCAAAGTATTAAAGCAATATGTCCATGTGCTTTGAAGATATTAGAGGTTAAGCTGTACCTAAACTTTAATATTTGCACTATTTGCACTAAGTAGAAAAAGGGGAAATAATTTCAAGCAAGTATGCAAAGTATGAATTTTTTACTATGAAAGCAATATCTCAAAGTAATTTCAGAATATAAAATGTTAAAAAAACGGTACCTAAACTTTAACAAAAGTGTTATGCCGACGCCAGCGCCAACGCTCGGTGACTGCAATAGCTCCCCTTATTCTAGGAATAGTGGAGCTAAAAATGACAAAATGATTTTTGTATACATCCCATCTTGGGTCAATGGATGCATAACACAACTCTTATTTCACATCCAGGTGTGAAATGATCTTTCTTAACTAAGTTGATTCTCCTATATCAAATAAAGATTTTTTTTTTAATATCAATTATGTTGAAACAGTGATATAGATATTATACATAATGATAGAATAGTGAACTTACCTAACTGATTCATTAATTGGAACACAGTCCATCTGTAATGGCCTCTCAGTTGCCAACATGAACTCTATTTGTTCAATAGATTCATCACTGAGAGGCCATTTAGAGTTAACAATTCCAATAACTTCTTCGTAATCTCTCTGAAAGTATGCCACACATGCTTTAAAACAGATATGTACACAAATTATGGTATAACGTACATGGTGATAGTGTTCAAATCATTAAGAAATGTTTAAAAAAAACAAGCATTTATGCTTTGTAAAACTGAAACATAATTTCCAAAACTGAAATATGACAAATATGATCAGTGAAAAGAAATTTGAACGCTACAGCTACTGTAACCATGGACTATAAATTATTATGTCTAAGCTTAAACTTCCACTGAATCTTGAATAAAGTCATCACTATTTTAACCATTTTGATAAATTGTCATGTAACTTGCAATGCATGCAGTGATTCATTTTAAATTGGTCAAAATAAATCCCGTCATTGGTACCCATTTGTAATAGTGATTGGCTATTATTGTGTCACTTGTAAAAAATCTTCAACTGAAAAACAACTATGTAATCCTTTGATTTATTAAATTTATGTATGGACTGAATTCAGCTCAACACAGGTTGATACAATTTCACAAATCAGGGTCAATATTGCATCATTAGCAGTGTTTATAACTGATTAGCAGAGGTAGATACAGCTGGTCAAGACATCAATGTTAATGAACTTACATCAAATATGATAAAAAGAAAAATAGTCAGACACATCATAGCTACCAGTATTATTGATGGAATCTTTGTTACCAACAATGCTGAAGACAAGCTTCTCAATGTTACCTTTGATAAAGCATCCTTTAGTGGATCCTCATCCAAATCACTCATTGGATCCTCATCCAAATCACTCATTGGATCCTCATCAATATCACTCATTAGACTTATTGGAGATCTGAAATATTATAGTCAAAATTATCATGTTTTAAAAGATGTCCTGTTTAAAGGTACACATGATTAATTTATGAAATTCTGAATCTTGGTTTAGTGATTTAATGGATATACTAGCTTCATTTCGGAGATTAAGTGGTTTTACTGAGGCATAATGCCCAATTCTCTTTTGGGTGCGATTTGTAGCTCACATCCCTACACATTAAAATCATTGTTTTATTGTTAAAATTCAGGTTATGGAACTTCAAATAACCATAACTATGTAAATTCTTTGAATTTGTTCATCAAATAACTTTCATTTTGTGAAGAAAAGATCATCCTCTTAATTCAGCATCCGGATTTCCTGAATATGCCATAATTGTAGGATCCTGCAAGTGGCATCATATCAATTTAAGGATATACATACTTGTTATACTAACCCAGATACAAAGAAAGTCATGTGATAAAGCATCATAATTACTAGGATGATATTAATGATTTTTACCCTACATATTGTTCAGTGTCACTATCTTCGTCATATTCGTCTTCTACATCTTCACTGATCTGAAAATGTTTATTGGTGTAGTGTAGTAAATGAATCATTCAACATTGTTTATTTTGATAATGACAATATTAATATTTCCAAAAAAATGATATTGTTATTCCACTGTATGTATTAAACGTTATTTACCTCATATTTACATGCAAATGTAAATCATGTGTGATTGTTCAAATGTTAACCACATAAATGTGAGAAGTGTGATGCACATTATGATCAAATACAGTATATTAAAAAACTAAAGTAGCTACCCTCATCTTTTTCTCAGGAGGTGTATGGCTATCACTCCTCTCTGCTATTTCACGCAACTGAAAACAATGATTATACTTACAGAAAATGCACGATCTTGTACAATTTATAAAGAAAATTGATGTGGTATCAAGTGTATCCTACTTTATTTTATTCCCATTATGGTACTTCACACACTATAATTATTAAATAAGAAATGAAGCAAGCATCATTGTTATTGACCTTGATTGTGCTAAATATGAGAAACTGTGACAAAGGTTAAATGTGAAAGTAAGATAAAGCTTTAATGAAAAAATAGTTAAGAAAATGAAGTTAAATTAGTCAGTTAATATATTAATATACCATGGGATGCACTTATAACTTTTAATCACCATAAAAAAATTTGTTTGTTAATATTTTTGAAAAAATATCACTTTTAAAATCTTAGGGTTTAATTTTAAAGGCTAAAGTTAAGAATCTGAATAATATTTTTTAACCGAACTTTGAATAATTAAATGCCCAGTATGCCAGGTATACATGTGCCTATTGCCTAAAAATAAAACACATGATATTAATAACTTCTGAAGACGGTTACCTTTTCCACTGTCTGAATATTGTTTATAGGCTTGTAACCTTCATTTATTTTCTGCAATAAATAAGAAAATAATTCTTCATTGTGCATTAAGGAAATTTATGCACTACAGAAATTTGAACAGGGGTGTGATAGTATAGGGAAAGCTTAGACTTCATAAAGAAATCTCTTAACATTCCCCAATTTCATAAATGCTTTTATATAATATTATCTCTGATGGTTATATCTTCATTTAAGCATATATCTTTACAAAATGCAAATTTGCAATACATCATTATATATGTATATACATGTATATGTACACTATGTATATTGTAACCTGTTGTGAATAAAATATAGAAAAAAGAATGGAAAAAACCCTGTAAAGTACCTACCGATAGACAATATGAAGAAAAGGCTTTCAAAACTCTCCTGATACTGTTGGCATCCAATACCCTTCCTTTTCCGTCAGCTATACAACAAAAATATTACTGATTTACATCTTATAGTGAATTGACTTTTAATAGTTTATTTAGTAACTCGGCACCAGTCGAAGAAGCAATGGTATATTCCAAAATGTTCATCTATGTGTGTACAGTGCCAGCATAAATTTTCATGCTCACCCTCGCCTTGCCAGATAAACTTACTCATCGACGTCACTAACAATTTAATCTCTATACTCTTGGCATATTTGTTGGTTATGTTAAAATTCCACATATACAACAGTATGTATAAAAATATTGAAACTCCTATATAGGTTTGCTAATAAATTTCCAGAACTCATAAAATATATTTTTATATCAAGTAGCAATTGTGATGGATCGTCTATATATACATTTAATATTTAACATACATACATTTTTACAGAAACATTCAATTTTCAACACATTAACTTCTATAGTAGAGTAGGGGAAAAGGTCTATCCATTGACAGTTGAAAACCAATTTTTGTTCGTTTCATTGACTGATAAATGTGAACATTGTTGATAAAAATACATTAATAATATTTAAAATCAATGCACCAACATAGATGACCATTATCACAAGAAACACATAAAGCATTACCCCGCATAGTCGAATGGCTGCAGTATGGTATACCAGTAGGCCAGAACTCAGGCCTATTCTCCTCATTATATGTTGTCCTTTCTCCCTTGCCTTAAATGACAAAAAATGTCAGATGTGAATAACTGAATGTCACTAACTACAAGTCAATACTGAATCATTAATTGAATAAAATATTATGTAAATGTTACAAATTGTTGCCTTTTATATTTGAGTCATTTCTTAAGACTGGACTTTTATACTGCCTTGTTAGTCATAGTAGTCACAATACAAAACAGTAGATTATACCATAATACTAAATATCTAGCTATCTGTCAATAAGAAAAGTCTCAAATATACTTTACATAAATTATTGTCATTGTTATTATTTTAAACATGAAATATGTTGATACGCAAAATTGCTGGAAATTGGATGGTGTCATTATTAACTTTTATCCGTATGGATATCATAATCTCAAAATTCATCAAGGTTTTATACAAATAAGCACAAATATAGAGAGGATATTTGTTGATTTTGGTGAGGGATCTAATTTATTTCACCGAGTGATCCAAGAAAATAAATATTTTCACAAGTGGCTACCACAAGTGAAAATGAAATTTTCTGTGATCACGAAAATTGATCTTGCACCAAAAATCAACAAAAATTCTGTTTGTGATATGCCTCAATTTGTCTTAAAATGATACTGTAATTGGCTTAATTGGAAAATTTACATATTTAAATTGGAGCGTCATGAAATAATAATAAAGACTTCATGATGACATAACACATATTTTAAAGTCGGTGTTGTTGATGTTACATTTCTTTTTCTGCAGGATATTGGAACCAGCTATTAAAACATTGAAAATAACAAAATGATAATTTCACTACTATTTTCACAGATAAATCTCTAAAATCCATTGATAGCAAATAATAAACATAGTTCAGTTGTTCATTTCTTCCCTGCATATGACACAATGGGTGGATGTTTGGAATATATCTTACAAGTTCTATCTTGATATAATTAAGATTTAACAAACCCTTCACAGTGCATATTTGGGAATATGCCTGTCTGCACATAAAGACATTGACATCCTCCCAATCTATCGAGGTGTCAATGTGCTTCAGGTTGACAATTTTCTCAGCTGAAAGATATGGATATGAATAAATATTCACAAGAATAAAACATGACATACATTCTGAAAATTCTACTAAATGTGCATCACACCTTCATTTAAAGAGGCCACCTATTTGGGTAGACATAGTCTTCTCTGTAAGCCTTATATCATACTGAACTAATATGTACATTTACAATAGTTAGACAAACTGCAAAACAATATAAATATATACTCTATAAGTAGATATAGATATGATATACACATACCAGGGGCATTCAAAAAATAGTAGACAGTTCATTATGCTAGCTTATTTTTCAGATAAAAAAATAGTTATTTAGTTTTGTGTACCACCACATTCATTGGCCAAATTCCTAAAGTCTCATAGAAATCGGACCGACAGTAAAGTGAGGATCTTGTTTTATGCATTGCACCTATAGTGACCACGGGGCAAACCCGACGTTGTTGTTGACGTCATCGGTTTCGGTAACCTCACAGCATCTTTTAAATTCTCACAATAATAATCATTGCACAACTCTGTCACCAACCATTCTGTGTAATGACCAATTTATAATGGCGGATTAAACTAACAGAAAAGAACAAATAGCATACATTATTTCATTTGTTGTTTCGAGTTTCATACTCACGTACCCAAATCAAACCACTATAAAAGCCTGGACGTCCAGAAAAGCG
Source organism: Spisula subtruncata (assembly GCA_963678985.1). Classification (NCBI taxonomy): domain Eukaryota; kingdom Metazoa; phylum Mollusca; class Bivalvia; order Venerida; family Mactridae; genus Spisula; species Spisula subtruncata. The sequence continues at coordinate 18,070 of CAVMCB010000036.1, read as the reverse complement.
AATTTTGGACTGTATGGGGACATGTTTAAGCTGATTAAATCAAGGGATATACACCACCGGTACTTTATATTTTACATGATGTTCCGGCACTTCCTTTAGGAGAAATCTTCGATTTTCGGGCATGATTCAAGTACGTATGTGTGTTTATACCAAGCACGACACATAATTTCAGCATTACGCGTGGTCCGTGGTTTAACGCGACGTCACGTTTTCTTTCTGCTTTTAAGAGTGACTTTGTACAATAACCAATATCTCTGTAAGGGTGTTGAATATGACATCATAATTTGAAACACAGAACTACATAGTTGTAAACAATACACACATGAATTCTCGAAAGGTTTCGCAACCGTTAAAGATAAGTGATGGGGCGAAGAAATCAACACCAATTTCTACAGTATAAATGAATGGGTTGCCCCATGAGTTCAATTTTTTGTTGCTATAAGTACCACATTTACGAATATAACATATATTGTTTGTGACAGAAATATGCACTGAATTCATAACCAGAAGAACCTGATTTATACCAATTTTGATGAAAATCGGATGATAAATAATTTCACAATAGAGGTTGTCTACGTATTTTTTGAATGGCCCTCGTACGTTCTGTTCTTTTAGTAGTTTTAGGACAGAAATCACTGATGTAAAAAAAAACAACAGCTGTAGGTATTTTCAAATAATTTGCGAACACAACACTTACTTGAAACTGATACTGCTTTTTCAACAGCTGGCTTCGCTAGGTTGATTAAATCTTCACCCTTCATACCTTTCACTGTTTCACATAGTGAGGGTGACCCTAAAATGTCATAACATAAATGATATTTTGTTTAAGAAAAACTGTAATGGTTTGGAGTTCTGACATGTATAAATAAACCATGAAAGCAATAGTATTACAATAATATTAATTATAGAAAATCAAATCAACATTCTGCCTGCTGTTCAGCATTGGATTTCTTAATTACATTATGGAGCTGTAATTTCTCATTTTGTCATTATTTAAATTTGAAACATTATATAAAAATCAGATGCCTGCCTGATTGACATTGATATTGGATATTGATATTCGAGGGCAGAATGTCATCCAGAGACGTGGGCTGGCATCTGATATTTATTGTATTATACCGAATACAATGATAAGTCTAGCAAAACGTTCACTGCCATTGTAATGATAGTTAAATACAGTAGGCATGACTATGTTTTAATTTGAATTATTGTAGTGTATCAATTTCACATTCAATTTGATGCATTTTACGGATTTTATTAACTAATATTAATATTAAGATCATACGGAACTTCTATGGTAAGCTAAGTTTCCTTTTTACAATTTTTGTATAGATATATAACTTTAAAATTGAGCCAAAAGAAACATCACTTTTTGATGTTATGATGTCATTGATGGTGACGTCTTGACGTCAAACATATAAATGCATTGTAGTGTTCTTAACCTGTTGAAGTTGAACACAGATTTGTAATAGTTATCTTCTTGTGGCATTTTATTCTTGTATATGTTTCAACAGTGAAAAAACTAAAATCTATGCAGTTACTTGCTCTGGCATGACATTCAAAATGTCAGGTCAATGATATGACCCGACAGCTTTTGGTCCATCATGTGTCAAGAAGGTTGGAACTGTCAATGACAAAATATTTGCTTCTTGGGGAAATAGAATTTTTGCATTGTAGAAAAAAGTGAGGTATACATAATAAACATAAATATTTGTTAGTATTTCAAGACGCATATGAAAATTTAATACATAAAAATGAAATAGGCTAGCGGAAAAAAATAATACTAATTATAAATGTTTTACCGACGATACTGATTTGACCAGTCTGCGAAATGGTGATGAAGGCCATCAATGGCGCCCCCTTCTCTCCGCAAAGACGCTGTATCTGAACAAAAAGACAGCAGAAAAATCTTGTTATAAAGTATACATCAATTTTAATATTATAATATGTCACATACAAATGTAATGATAGAAATAAGAAGACTTCTTTGTGAGATTCCTTCCATATTAATCGATAATATACTTTGGTTCAATCACTTGAGTATACCATTCAACAAAATGATTAGGTAGGAAAAAACCCAGAAAAAGAACCATTTAATTTTATTTAAAATTTTAACCTAAAACAGACTGACAAATAGACAGTTCAAATCGCCACCATTCAGGGTCAGAACATATCTATTGGATTTACTGAACATCCAGACAGTGGAAATGTACTTGTAATGTAGATAAAATCTTACTCTGGAATTCAGCCGTTTGACTTTTTTAGTCATGTGACGGCTTTTTTGGATATTCGGGTTGACATTATTAACCTGAAATAAACCAATTTATATTATTAAGTATATAAAATATTGATCAATTATTTGGGAGTAGTTCACATTAAAGTATTTTTCTTAAACAACAAATGAGGAAGATCTAAAGAAAGTCCTAAACTTATGGAACTTTTGTTGTAGTGAATTGAACTAGAATAATGCATATAATACAGTGTCTAAAATATTTAAAAACATAATGACACTAAAGCTTTACTTATTATTACCTAATACTGGTTAATGAAAAGTACCAATTAATGACAGTGTTCTACTTTCCTTAAAACAGGAGATACTGCATTATAGCTGGAACAAATTAACCTTGTCTACTTACATTTTCAAATCATGATTAAACAGTTGGTATTTATTATCTTTGGCCTCATTATCAAAATCATACAGGACTGGTAGTATGTATGAAGCATACGAAAAACACTCTTTTAAATGACTTGTATGGTACAAGTTTCTATTGTTAATTGATATATTCTATGTAAGTAGCTTGTAATATATTGGAGCATTAAGACTGAAAACCCGGTAAATTTATTCTGACAACTCAAGAACAAAATATCAACTGAAAATGACAAATAAAAATCAAATTAAAAGAAATATTGCCTGTAACAAAGTTCACTGCTAGCATTCTATTACCCAAATATTCAGCAAAAAGGGTACATATGTACTTGGTCCCTTATATTCATTTGTACACCTTAAACCCTCGTAAAAATTAATGTTGAATTTTCATATTAATTAGCTGGGAAGAGATGATTTCGTTAAATAGTTAAGATAAAAGCTATTTGACCAGAATCAAGATGTTACAAATTTGCATTTTACTACTCATTACTGTTAGTGTACACTGATAGTATTGCAGTATAATTCTTGAACAAAATATTGATAACATTCAAATAGGATTATTATTATTTAGTGAAAAACTTTACAGATTGAAAAATAGGCATATGTTTGTTTCAGTACTTTATTGGAACAATAACTGTATGAGAACATAAAACAAAAAAATATATAGTTACACCATTCTTTGTAGGGCTGTCATTGATTAAATCAACATGATATATCAACATTATTTTTTAGTCGATAGAACCATACAAAATCCCTTTTTTTCCTGCACAAAGGAAGTTTACAAATGGTCAAAAGGGTCGGACCGTCCTTAAAAATTGTTAGTTTGCAGTAATGCTACCCAAGATTTTTAAAGTGGTAGGTTGAATTTCTTTTGTATAGAAATAATTTTTGGAAACCTATAAAAACCATTGGGTCGATATAGATATATATGGAAATGGGATGAAGAAAAATATGAGTAGGGGGCCATTTCAATGAGTATGAAGCGTTACCGCAAACAAATATTTTTTAGAGAATGTTCTCAAGCCAAAATTCAGACTACTATTCTCAAAAGTAGAACTTGTACACAAAATATACCGGGTAGAACGGCTAAATAAGTAAATCATGACTGACAGGCTTGCTACTGGTTCACCTATATGCAAATTGATATATCGATGAATCATCAATATTTGTCTCACAATATATCGGAATCATCAATATGCATTACATTGATTCAATGACAGCTCTACATTTTCATATTTTTTAAATAAATTTGGACAAGTTCACTATACAGCATTGTTTAGCACATAAGTGAGACTTGAACAAAAAAAGACAATAAATGCAAATGAGTTGAAAGAATAACCAATTACCCTTGTCTTTCCAACAACTTTTGTTCTCATCATTATTCTTGTGTTAAATTTATAGTGTCTTTCTCAATGGACAGTTTCAGACAGGCTGCTGGTAAGCGGAAGCAGAAAATAAGAGTTATACAAGCTATACTACACTTCCTCACAGCAGAGTTTAAGAGGGTTTTACAACATAACGCTGGTCAATGATCCTTTGTTAAAATATAGTTTAATGCTTTTTACCAGGAAATGATTCTACAGGATGGTGGAACATTTAAATTCACAGATATTTGACACAATAAATATATCACATTAAGCCTTGAAGCTTTAAATACTTGATCTTTTCAACAATATAATTTAGACTGAACTGGTATGATAATTAGCACATTTTGGGTTAAATATATATGTGTTCTATTTGTATAGCGCTTAATTCAGCATAGTTAATTTATAAACTTAATATTAATAAAAAAAATGAAAGTGGTTATCACTGAAATAATTGCGAATTGCAATTAAAAAAAGGGCTGATAACCCAAACTGGAAAGAGCAAGTCCCTACCACATGTTTGAAAAAATGCAAGTTGGCAATTTGCAAGGCTGGATTGTATTGCACTGGTTTTGGGTGGAGTTGTTAGCGTTTTTTTTACCTTCCTCATGACCCTTAGGGACAGAGATTTAACCGGGATCCGCAAAATTAAAAAACAATGAATTCTCCTAGGTTTGGGGACTGAGCTTTCAATTGACTGGTGCATTATCAATTTTGGAAAATAACAGTTACTCCTATATCTGTATACATTCTTAATCTTCATAGTTTATACATTCTAAGGACATCATAAATCAAATGGTTGAACTTGACAATGACTATTATGAGGTTAAGATTGTGTTTTATATGAGTATTTAATAATATTTAAAATATTAAATAGTGAAACACTCCTGATACAAGCGCTAGTACCACAATGTATGTACAGTTTATTTTTAAGGTTTTAGGCTGTTGGCCCAATTGAATCACATATAAAAGTAATTACCAGCAATAATTTTCAAGCAATTAAAAACATGTTACTTTATTTTCTTCATGTAGACTCCCATACTATGATTCTGGCACTCCTGTTAGAATATCTTCCAGGATCAATTCAAGTTTATATGAATACATGTATAACGTGCACAAAAATAGAAATAATAAAAAAAAGAAACAAACCAAAGAGATCAAAACTCAATTAACGTTACTTGCTACTCAGTCCCTTTTTATATTATAAGTGGTCAGTATTAAGTATGGCCTCAGCTAAAGGCACTTGTGTAAGCAATTGCACTCTTCTGTAATGCAGATGTTGTATATATAAAGTTACAAGTAACACAGTATGTCAAAATATATGTCCATAGTACAAATAATATTGTATACAATACAAATGTATCATATTTGTTATGAATTAAAGGAAAATAAGCATTTAAGTTCAAGTTAAATGATGATGAACATCTAATATGTTAACAATAGTATCATAGGTTACTCTCTTAAACATAATTTGTATTGTGTTTACTATCATCTCAGACTGAATATTTTAATAATGATTCAGATATAACTGGACATTCCATCTAGTATGTCAGATTACCTTACCTGTAAAGTGAAATATACCACTAAAAAGCACCCATATTGCAAAGGAGAATTTAATAGTAAGTTTAATGTATATTAAATTTTTTTAGACTGAAGTTCTAATTAGTTTATTCTTCAAAACAAAATTAGATAAGTTGATTGAATACTACACATTCTCCTTCTATAATTCAATGTTAACCTGCTATACAGAGAGATAGCTAGCATACAGTGTATACCTCTTATTTGACAAGGGCGGTGCAGAGATAACTCTGCTGGATTATTTGGAAACTGCCCCATTACAACAAAATATCATGTCCTAAGACCTACCTTCCACTAGAACCCTAAAGGGTTACCAAAGTTGAAATTTGCCACATCAGGATGGTTCAGTATGCCATTCCTGTACACTTCTGGGAGCTTTCTGATCAAACATAGGATACACCAATACATCATTACATGCTGGTTGGTCTCAATCCAAGTATATTTCCTATCCAATAATCCAAAGTCCACATCCGATTTATCCAACAGTTGATTTTGTAGTATTTCAGCATAGTGAAATTCTTCATTATATCCTTCAAAGTTGCAAGATGCCCATTTATCCATCTAAGATGCTGTAGTAAATGCAAGACAATATTAACAAAGCAAGCAATAGTATAACATTATGTTGATCAGTCAAATAAAACAACCAAACATAAGATACACCTATACATGCTTGTAGGTCTCTATCCAAGTATATTTCCTATCCAATAATCCAAAGTCCACATCCGATTTATCCAACAGTTGATTTTGTAGTATTTCAGCATAGTGAAATTCTTCATTATATCCTTCAAAGTTGCAAGATGCCCATTTATCCATCTAAGATGCCGTAGTAAATGCAAGACAATATTAACAAAGCAAGCAATAGTATAACATTATGTTGATCAGTCAAATAAAACAACCAAACATAAGATACACCTATACATGCTTGTAGGTCTCTATCCAAGTATATTTCCTATCCAATAATCCAAAGTCCACATCCGATTTATCCAACAGTTGATTTTGTAGTATTTCAGCATAGTGAACTTCTTCACTATATCATTCAAAGTTGCAAGATGCCCATTTATCCATCTAAGATGCTGTAGTAAATGCAAGACAATATTAACAAAGCAAGCAATAGTATAACATTATGTTGATCAGTCAAATAAAACAACCAAACATAAGATACACCTATACATGCTTGTAGGTCTCTATCCAAGTATATTTCCTATCCAATAATCCAAAGTCCACATCCGATTTATCCAACAGTTGATTTTGTAGTATTTCAGCATAGTGAAATTCTTCATTATATCCTTCAAAGTTGCAAGATGCCCATTTATCCATCTAAGATGCCGTAGTAAATGCAAGACAATATTAACAAAGCAAGCAATAGTATAACATTATGTTGATCAGTCAAATAAAACAACCAAACATAAGATACACCGATACATGCTTGTAGGTCTCTATCCAAGTATATTTCCTATCCAATAATCCAAAGTCCACATCCGATTTATCCAACAGTTGATTTTGTAGTATTTCAGCATAGTGAACTTCTTCACTATATCATTCAAAGTTGCTATCTCTATCCAAGTACTAATCCTTTCCTCTACAAAGCATAATTTAACAGCTGATATATTGTCTATATTTATAATCCCGGTTGTATGTTTTCATAAGCAGGAAGTATCACAAAGGCGCTTCAGATTTGATACCAACACAAATCCAAAGGACCGATATTTTCGTGGAAATTTATATATTCAATGCAAGAGCCTTGTAATATTTTCATGCATAAAGGTCAGGATCATGTCAAATTCTCTGTTCTATACAAGGGCACACATGAACTCTAATGGCAAACAAGGTATTATGGACAGAAACTGCATAAAAAGCTTTCAGTATTGTTGGACACTTTAAGCACTTATTTTCAAATCAGTGATAATTAAATCACATCATTCTCGGGTTTTAACACAAAAACATGATTTCTTCTCGATATACTACTAATGTTAAGTATAATGTGCGCAATGCATTATTGGTATTCAAGTCATAATTGGGCTATTTTTAGACATGCCTATCCATGTGTGTATGATCTTTGGCTGACCATAGAGATATTTGCTATGGAAGCGCTACCTGGCGCTTTCTTGTGCAACCGAGCACTTTTATATTCCTGTGTAATGGTCAACTATAAGCGAGCGCTTGCTAGTAGCAAATTAATTTTAAGCGTAGCAAGCTGTTTCCTAGCATACTGGCAGGAGTCCTAGTTCCGGACACTTTTGGAAAATTTTAAAACAATACTCGCAAAATATGTAAATCTAATTCTTGAAATTTAACCTGAACCAAGCTAGGTTCGTCTCAGAACTGTAGAGCTACTTTGTTTATTTCTTAAACAAAGTCAAGTGGGTTTTATAGGGTCACTTCATTAACTATTTTGTAAGCCTAACAGGTCCTATAATCAGGACAGTGTGATGTTACGTTTTTAATATACATTTTACTTTTAAATATCGTTAAATGATAATATTTTTACAGTGAAGAACTCGTGCATTCAAAGTACATAAGTTGTAGGGGTTATCTCCCTTGAATCTTGAAAAAATTCGATATCAACTTTGTCAAGGCAAAATATAAAACCTACATTTTTTGTAGCGGGCATTTTGTAAACAAATTGACGTTATACAACGTTTTGAATCTCGGCAAGTATTTATTAAAGCAATATTTTCGTAGTAAAACTGATAACAAACAACTCGCAGCTTATCTCATAATTTAGCACAAGGGCCATAGATTACATTTCGGGTCATTCAGTAATATTGCGCATGGGCAGTGAAGATATTTTTTACTTTTCTGATTTAATATTTAAGTTAAATCGTTGTAACTTCGCAGTATTGTAAAAAACCAAACGTCTAAATGATTGACAACAGATGATTAAAATTAATGGCCCCACTAAAGTGGTTTTGAGACTGTCCAAATTTAATGGACTGTCCGGATTGAAAGACGCTTGCTACACAAACAACCAGTGCATTTCTAGATGTAAGGGGAAAAAATCCTTCCAGAAATGACCCAAGTGTGCTGCCGAATATTGAATCAGGCCAAGAGGCCTTAGACATGCAAACTTGTCATATCATAGCGGCTGCATCAGTAGTCAAGATCATTATCCGCTTGACCACGAGCCTACCATATTTATTGAACTCGCTCACAAAATATACTTGTCGGCGATCAGTTCCCGATGGCTATCAGTATCCGACATTTGGTATTTTTTCATATTTATATATAGCGTAGCTCTAAAATGAAGATATTTAGTATAATCAAAGAACTACACCAAGGGAACAATTGTGTGTTAGAAAATCTACAATTCACGTTAATATAAAGAAAATATTAAAAAATACACACAATGAAATGATAATCGTCACCTCTTTTCCTTGGGGGATCATCTATTTACGAAAAATATGCATGCACGATGAAAGAAACAAGTTCATCTATTAATAGCCACGGGCTTGCCTGCGTTTTTGATAAATCTAGGTGTAGCTCAACAACAGGTATGCTTTGTATTGGCAATCAATTCGAAACTCGGTGTAAAATAAATATTGACAAAAACGTCATCATTGACGTCATTGTAAATGACGTCAGAGATTTTTACTAATTGGAAAAACGCACCGACTATTATGTCTCAATTATGTCCTAAGTGAGTATCCAAACAAAGAGAGACAACCCTACGAATTTATGTTTATCCAACAGGAGATAATTCCCTTTGAGTCGAGAGGGTCAAAGCGGGAAAATATGGTATAATGTGTTATTAAATGTGAAATGTCGGCTACTGGTGCTCTAAATCTAATTTATGCACTAAAATAGTGACCCCCTTTGCGCCCCGAATTCCACTCGCTGTATGACGTCACAAATGTCAAATTGATTTCGGCCTTGAGCTCAGGATTACGAAAATGTAAGTTATTTTCTTTAAACCCATCTGGTTTTCAAGAAATTACGAAAAAACATGCAAAAAATGTCGGAAACTGTTCGTCAACCAGTATAGTCCCAAAATGAAACCCTACATTTAGCTACAGAATTATGCTTAGACAAGTTTGAGCTTAGGGTCTCTAATAGAGTCATATTCATAAATTTTGGACTACAAAATACAGTGGTATCGTCGTGGTATGGGTTGTGGCGCGGTATCAGAAATGGCGCACCTCAGATAAATGCTCTTTTAATGACTCTAGCACCCTAAATGACTTGCATTACCAGTATATTTTTGAAAGGTAGTATGTTTTCTGTCTATGATGTTAATAAACAAGATCTAGAATGAAAGATCATGCTTTAAGAACTCAAAATGTATACCCTACCCATATTTGTGGTTATTTTCTTATGTCACTTTTTTCCTCCAATATTATAATTCCACAATTTTGAGAAATTGAATGTTTATCTTTGTTTGTTTGGATAGAGATGACTAGCATCCATGTTAGCATAAGGTCACATGATTAAAATGTCCTACACACCTGTCAACTCATGATATAGTGTCCAGAAGGATGTCATTTTCTTATCTTCAAAAAACTAACAAAATCTGTCAAAATAGGAAATAATTGGTTTGATAAGTATTGGAAATAATTACTGTTATTGACATTTTTGGCTTTCCCAAATCTCGTGGTTTACAGATCTGACTATGCAGATGCCATTACTAATGCTTACAATGTTGTAAAAGATAATTGCATCTTGTTAGGACACATTCAAGTTGACATGTTTAGTCAATTAAGCCATGGCCATTTACAACCAGCGTTATTCTGGTATGCTCTTTGTTATTAATTTATAATCCGAGAACAGGTAAAAGATGTTAGCCAACTTTTATGTAAAATTGACCTATAAAGGCGTAAAATAAAATTGAAAATTTTTTATCATGATTTATTATAGTTTTTGTGCCGTTTAGGACCTAGACGGTAGGTGCGCCATTTCATATACCGCGTATGTGGCAAAATAGACCGAGTATGTCATTCCTTGTAATGGACATAAAATATGCGATAAAGCAGTCAGCAAGTAATATTTAGTGTCAAAATGTCCCCAATGAATGGCCCTATGAATAGGTAAAGACTTTTATTATGGATGTTCAATTTCTAAAACAAAATGACCATGTTAATTGTTAAGTGCGCCATTTCCCATACCACGGGGATACTGGTAGGATGAAACAGGAACCGTCTAATACATCTATTAGACGGTTCCTTGATGAAACCATAGCCATAGGAAAGTAGAACATATAAAAATAATATATACCAAGTATTACTCTGTTCCTCCTGCATTCTTTTAGAGTTTGTTTAGTGGGTTGGTTGGTTGGTTGGTTTAACAAGACTCAAGTACAGTTTTAAGTAGCACAATGTACTGTAACACCGTTTTTCAAGCGTTTACCCGACATCGATAGTCATAATAACGGATCCCCCAGCTATCACGTTACTTGTACGGTATAGTACGGGATTTGGCTGAACCTTGGCTGATCGCGTTGGCTGGAGGCCGAAAATGAGTTGCTATTATACCTCGTTTTGTCAACAAAAAATGTAAAATGTTCAACAGAAGCAGACCTGCAAGTGATATTGAAAAAGCTGTCGAATATTTTATAACAGGTAAATAAAAATTATAATAGTAACATCTAATTCTTCAGAAGAGAATTAAAACGCAGCATTGTAACATGTTTTCGCGATGTCATAATATGTCTGTTTAAATCGCTGCAACACTGGGCTATAGATTGCTTTCTAGGTATGTCCAACGACACTCTGACAGCTATCAGTGCTTACTAAGTTTAGAATGCTGTGTTCCTTTGTGGTAAGCTAGTCTCCATGGGCTACACTCGAGCGCTTCCTTCAATCCTTGTCTCTTGTGCAACCGACCACTTTGGTAACGCTACGCATCCTGCAATTCACAGGAACCAGTAAGATGTACACAAGCCTTGTAAGCTCACCGGTAGCTTTGTACGCAATGTAAATATGCTACGGTATTCTCAAACAGCAGAATGAATGCCTTGGAGTTTTAAAGTGAGAATGGCTGCCTTGACATGACATCTACCTTTAATGACCTTGATTATCAGATCACAAATAAAGAAATAGAAACTGCGCTTAAGAAACTTAAAAAGGGAAAATCCTCTGGATTAGATGGCATATCAAATGAGATGCTTATATGTGGTAAACATGTACTTGTTCCTTGACTGTCAAAATTATTCAATTGTATTCTTGTTAATGGAACTTATCCAAATGAATGGAAAAAAGGATATATCAAACCTCTATATAAAGGTGGTGATCCAAATGACCCATCTAACTATCGAGGCATAAGTATAATGCCATGTCTATCGAAAGTTTTTAATAGTGTATTAAATGAACGCCTTCAAAAGTATTTTGATGTACATAATGTGATAAATAAGGCACAAATTGGATTTCAACCAAAGGCAAGGACCTCAGACCATATGTTTGTATTAAGAACGTTGACAGAAAAGTATTTTTCTAATAATAAGAAAGTATTTGCTTGTTTTATAGATTTTGCTAAAGCTTTTGATACTGTTATGCATCCAATACTGTTTAATAAATTATGTGATATAGGGATATCAGGTCCTTTCTACCGAATTATCAAAGACATGTACAGTAATAATAATATTCATATTAAACTAGGAAATATGCTAACAGAACCCTTTGTGCCAAAACTAGGGGTAAGGCAGGGTGATAACTTAAGTCCTAATCTATTTAAGCTATTTTTAAACGATCTTCCAGACCTTTTTTCTAAAGATGATGATCAATTAGAACTAGGTAATTATAGGTTTAACTGCTTATTGTATGCAGATGATCTTGTTTTACTATCATCCAGTGAAAGGGGTCTGCAAAACTGTCTTAATAAATTAGCGGAGTATAGCGAACAAAATGCATTAATAGTAAATCTTAAAAAAACTAAAATCATAACCTTTTGTAAATCTGGGAGATTGTCATCTTACAAGTATTTGTATCAAGGAAATGAAATAGAACATGTTAAAAGCTACAAATACCTAGGCATATTATTTTCATCCTCTGGTACTTTTACCTATTGTCAAAATGATCTTTATAAAAGGGCTTTAAAAGCAAAATTTAAATTAACCAAAAGCTTTGGAGAAGTATTGCCAAGTGTTAGAACTTTGTTACATTTGTTTGACCATACAGTTAAACCAGTGTCATTATATGCTTGCGAAATATGGGGAACTATTAATACTAATTCTGTTAAAACAAAACAACCAAATTATAATTTGTATTTGGTATGGATCTCATATGTGAAAAACTACATTTGAATTTTTTTAAAGTATGTACTTGGAGTTAATAAGAAAGCTACCAATGATGCCATTTATGGAGAATTAGGTAGATTCCCTGTACTTATTAACGTAATTACTACCACTGTTAAATACTTTAGTAGATTGATAACCTTAAATTCCGGTCACCCGTTTTACCGGAATCCACGTAAATTACCGGAATAGACCGGAATCCAGATAAATTACCGGAATAGGCCTATATTTCGTTAATAAACAGTAGTTTTGCATAGTTTTTGGTTTAAATCAATCTTATTTAACATAAGCAACGTATATGCAAAAATAAAATAAAATATGTTATGAAAAAAAAAAGTTATGGAAATTTTAAAATTGGCCGGCGTCCGTTCGTCATTACGCTATCTATGCAGAATTTACTTGACCGAAATAGACATGTATCTCGTTAATAAAACATAATTTTGTTAAGTTGTTGGTATAATTCAATCATGGATACGAAAAATAAGTTGTTTCTTAAAAAGAAATTAAAATATTTCAATGAAAACTGATTTTACATGAGTTTTAAAAACGGGCATTTCTCGCTCTAACCGCGCGTATTGACAGAGAATTAACGTAACCGGAATCCACTTACTATAACCGGAATAGGCCTATATTTCGTTAATAAACAGTAGAATTGTATTATTTTTGGTTTCAATCAATCATATATACCATAAGTAAATCATATTCAAAAGGAAAATTTAATATATTGTGTAAAAGTGATATAATACGAGTTTTAAAATCGGTCGTTTTCTGCTTTCAACGCGCGATTTGAATGAGAATTAACATAACCGGAATCCACTTTCTATAACCGGAATAGACATATATTTCGTTTATAAACAGCAGAAATGTATTGTTTTTGATCTAAATTAATCATATATACCATAAGTAATTCATATTCAAAAGGAAAATTTAATATGTTGCGTAAAAGTGATATAATACGAGTTTTAAAATCGGTCGTTTTCTGCTTTGAACGGGTGATTTGAATGAGACTTAACATAACCGGAATCCACTTACTATAACCATATGTATTGTAAGTAAACTATTTCCTAAAGGAAATATAAATATGTTGTGAAAAAAGGATTTTATATGCAAAAAAATGACATTTCGGGTAGCGCATTACATTTTGATCCAACCGGGATAGGATCGTATTTGTTTTAAAGTCAATATTTTGTATCTTATACATTATTATTGAATTACACGTATCAAAGGCAAGTCATTTCCGAAAGGAAACAGTAATATCTTGAGAGAAAGAGTTTATATGCGATTGAAAAAATGGCAATTTCGGGTAGTGCATTACAATTTGATCAAACGTGCGGACTTAGGCTCGTATTTTCAAATTTTGTTGTTAAATAAATCTTTTGTATGTTAATAATTTATAAGCATTCAATCAAATGTATCATAAATAAGCTATTTCTAAACGGAAACTAAAAGAATTTAGAAGCGAATGAAAATATGCCTCCGGTGGATCAAAAAAGTATTGCACCCCGCGATTTCAATAACCTTGAAATACGAACATCATACGGCATTTAAATCCAACATTGAATAGGTCACTAATATTTCAACACTGATATCGTAACACTGGACAAACTTCAACAGTACGCACGTGCCACAGCAGTCCTTGTTACTAAATGTTTCACGGCGGTTCCAAAATTTTCTCGGGTGTCACAATGAAGGTGTGGTCGACCGTCAATCATGTGTGTTGGGAGAATATCTTGCAGTACAGGAACAACTATTAGGCCATGTTTATTTCATTTCTTGGTGATCAAAATTTCTTTGAGAGAAAAATGTCTACTTGTCGCCCGAAAACTTTTTTATGCAACAATAACCAACCTCGATCTTTATTTGTATACATCTACAGAATGTACGAGCGAAATGGTGAACTATTTATATTGTTAAAATGCGTGATCGTGTTGAAGATATGCAGTTGTAGAAATAACCAATCTATTTAACACCTTGTCCTTACTGTGTTTTCCGATCTAAGAGACGCGCGGCATCACTTTGTAACTTTAGATGTCGCCGACGCTGGGTACATCACAGAATGTTGTCGGCTAAATATCAGACGTTGCCGACTTACGTCGGTGGATTAAAGGAAACTGTGTGAGAAAACCACAGGTAACTGTATCATTGCCATTTGATATTGAGTAAAATTAAAAAAATAACTTCCTAAATTTTATATTTTCTACATGACTCCGTAGCTCAGTGGTTATTGCGAGACACTCGTATGTATAAAATTTAATGTTTTTTAAACCACAGCATTACATTCTAGATGATTAATAAGTATACTGTATTGTATTACTGTATTGTACATTAGGGAAAATAAAATGCACACTAGTGACCGGTTCGTCGATTCCCCTGCATATAGACCTTGTACAAAAAAATAATGTTTCCAAAAAAAGTAAGTATTTTTATCAGTGAAACAGTTACCTGTGTGAAAAATATACATCAAAGGTAACGCAGCCGAACTTTGACACATGAAAATAGAAACATATTGCGACATCGCTCATTTTATAGACCTTGTGATGCTTAAGACGTATATTTAATCTTTGTTAGTGGAATAACTCATGGCAGTTCATTAACAGATTATAAATCATATTGTATCATAATGGATTACTAATACTATTTGAAGGTAATTGTTACGTGTCTTCGCAATACATATTAATTACGTCTATATCATTTGTGTCATTTGTGATTAACATAAGGACTCCCTGATAAAGGATTCAGCTACAGGGTCTGTGAATGCATTGACAAAGTGATAGAAAATACTTACGTAGGTAACAGTGGCCTGTTCTATGATAATATTCAGAATCCTTGATATATATGTCAGTAATTTTATTCATTAATTGATTTTTGCTGTTCAAAAACGATCATTAGGTTTAATTTTATCCAACTGTTGCACAGTGATTAGTCAAGCCTGGGGCTACAAGTATACAATCGACACACAAGATGTCATACAGAATATCCAATAAACAGGTCACTTATCAGTATGCTAGATGTCAAGAAATCTAGTTATAGCCCCAACTCTTCATTCTCATGAATCAGTGTATAGTCAAGTCTCTGTATTACGGATGAAAAACACGCTGGTTGAACGAGAATGAAACTCTTTACACAAAATCTGTGTTTTAAGAAATATTTTAAATTTCCATTTGGAAATAAGTTATTTATCGCTTATATGATCAAATAATAGCAGAAACTAAACAAAATTACCGTAAAAAACGAGATTCGGGTCTATTCCGGTTACGTTAATTCTCATTCAGTACGCGCGTTTAAAGCGAGAAATGGACGATTTTAAAAATTGCACAAAATCTTGTTTTACTAAAATATTATGATTTCCTTTTGGAAATAACTTATTAATAGTATATATAAACGAATTATTGCAGAAACTAAGCAAAACTACCATTTTATAGCGAGATACGAGCCTATTTCGGTTACGTCAATGCGGGAAAATTAGCGATTTTTAAACTTGTATAAAATCATTAATCACCAAAATATTTTAATTTCCTTTTGGAAACAATATAATAATAGTATATATTATTGAATTATAGAAGAAATTAAACACAATTACCATTAAATAACGAGAAACGAGTCTATTCCGGACACGCTAATTCTGATTCAATATGGTAATGACATCGTAAAATGAACAAATTTTGAATCTCGAATAAATTTTTTTTTCGTGAACATATTTTATTTTAGTTTTGCATATATGTTGCTTATGTTAAATAAGATTGATTTAAACCAAAAACTATGTAAAACTACTTTTTATTAACAAAATATAGGCCTATTCCGGTAATTTATCTGGATTCCGGTCTATTCCGGTAATTTACGTGGATTCCGGTAAAACGGGTGACCCTTAAATTCAGATACATTATTAAAGAGTGCATTTATGGAGAACAATATGTTGCATGAATCAAAGAAACCTTGTTGGTTGGCCAGCATTAAATTTCTTTTTAAACATCTCGAAATTAGCTCTGTGGATGAATATAAGAAGAGTTTATATAGTATTGTTAAATCTAAGCTCATAGCCATGTATAAAAAGCAATTCACGGATAAAATGTTAACCAGTTGTAAAAATGAAACAGGTAAATTAAGAACATATGCCTTGATTAAAACTAATATAGTAAAAGAAACTTATCTAGATGTTATCCAAAATAGAGATATCAGAAAATGTTATACAAAGCTTCGAATCAGTACACACAAACTCAGAATTGAAACTGGGAGATATCTTAAACATGACAAAAAGAAATTAGAGGCAAATGAAAGAATATGTGAATTTTGTAGCTTAAATGAAGTTGAGGATGAGATCCATTTTATTACATCCTGTGAATTTTATAAAACAGAGAGACAGTCATTGTATAAACGTATCGATACAAAAATGATCAATTTTGTCGCCCTTAGTAATAAAAATAAATTTATTTGGCTTATGTCTAATGAAAATAAAGACGTTATAATATATCTATCAAACTATATATCTGATTGCTTTCAGAAAAGAAATAGTATTACACACATACGATAGAT
The DNA here is from genome assembly GCA_963678985.1 of Spisula subtruncata. NCBI lineage: Eukaryota > Metazoa > Mollusca > Bivalvia > Venerida > Mactridae > Spisula > Spisula subtruncata. Next base: position 729 of record CAVMCB010000036.1, on the reverse strand, counting down.
TGTAAAATTGAATTTAAATTAGAATGATATCGATATACCTCCTGTTGCTTTAGATTTTAACATTTATTTGTTTACTGTTCTATATGTTCTTAGTTGTAGTTATTAGTGTTGTTTAGTAGTATAAGAATCGTTATTTGTTATTTGTTAATGTATATTTCAAACTTTAGGCCATGTATATTACAAAATTGTATGCCCATATGTGGGCCCAAAATTGGAAAATAAACAGTATCTTATCTTATCTTCAGACGGCCGGATGTTTATGTTGTCAAACATTATTTACTTGTACCAAAATTTAGAAGTCTTGTACCGTGAACCCTGTGGGACTGTAGTCTGTAGTGTTTCGGGTACTGCGGTATAGAATTACACCCATATTGAACACTGAAAACATTGATTATTTATTGCAGCTAAGTCAAGACAAAAGTTCAAAGGAAACGATGAATTGATATCAGCATTAGAATGTATAGAAGAGGCAGCAGTTAGTACTGGATTATCTCCCTTACATATAACGTCACTTGTTGATGTGGCTGCTGATGGTCTACAAGGTAAAACACTTTACCCAATTTCTAATTTCCTTAAATGGAAAAAAAAGGAAATGTTAATAACTTTAAAATAACTTCTAAATTCATTTAAGAAACTTAACTTAAAGATGTCTAAGCTGTCTGTTCTAACTAATTTCACAAAACTGTGCAATTTTAATATAAATTTATATAATTATATTAATGCTTAATA
>CAVMCB010000035.1:0-27387 GCA_963678985.1 Spisula subtruncata | reverse complement strand
TAAAACCTATTCTATATTGACCCCAGACATGGTTGTCCACGCATAGTCTCAGATTTTGAAAATATTTGGCCACTTTTTTGGTATTTACCCATAAAAACGATTTCAGGGCTCAAAACTTCATTTTTCATACCGTTGCTATGGCAACAGAGGAAATTCGATTTTTGCTATTTTTCACATTTTTTAAAAATGAATTTTGCCATTTTTACGCTTTTTTAAGAAGGACTCGAGACAAAAATGGTCAACACCTATCCTAATATGTCATAAATTATGTTACATATACTATTGTAGAACTGTTTTACTGTAAAAGATATGATCCAAGTCGATCGAGTATTTTTTTGTACTCATTTTGTTGTGACCCCTTTTCTCCAATCTCTGTTTTTCTAAAAAATGAAAAAGTATGGGTTTTTAAAATTAATTTAAATGAGTTAGCACGCGGTTCCAGATATCACACATATGTTTTTGAATACAGTTGGTATAGGTGTTCATGGCCATAAAGTTTTTGTCAGGGTGCAAATGAGATTTTTTTTGTAAAAATGTGCCAAAGAATGGCTTTTTTCATTTTTTAACAAAAATCTATTTTGATAGTCTTTATCTTTATTCTAAACAATTTCTAATAATCTCCATAATTAAGTGTAACAGGTACATAGGAAGTTTTCAAATTACAAAATAAAGCGTTTGTCAGTAAAATATTGATTAATGGTCAACACATATCTGAAGAAAACAAGGTAAAAATCATACCCCACCCACTTTTTTAACATGTAGGACCTATTTTTTACAGTATTTCCGGTATAAATAGAAATAAGCGCTTTGTAATGGTGAGATATTTGGTAAAATATGTCCATTAGACATTCATGTTTCAATTTAGTTAAGAATAAAATAAATAAGCATGTGACTGTTGCCTTGGTTACCAAGGAAACGTTGTAGAAAAAGGACGAAGTTTTCGAAAGAATTCCCAAAAACTTGAGATTTAAGTAGTGCATTTTCTTAATATATTGATAATAAATAATCAAGTGATTTCAGATAGGACAGCTCTTTCATTTTATATGATGCATGGATAAGTTACTCAGATCGTTGCCATGGTAACCAATCATTGAGCAGTGAAAAATCCACTTTTTGACCATATTTTCACAATTTTCAAAATAATGCTGCATGCTAGTAGATATCTGGTATGCATGTGGTTTGTAAATCATCCCAATTGAGAAGTGCTACATTTCTAACTGACGTATGACCACGTTATCATTGTAGTTACCATGGTAACGAAGCAAAGAAGGCAGAAAAATCACTTTTTACTGTATTTCGTAAGTAATATTGCATATCAGAGGATATAAGTTCTTGGTATAGTTTGATTATCATCCTTATTGAAGTGTGTTCCATTTCTAACTGACTTATGACGGTGTTGGTATAGTGGTAACCATGGCAACCAAGCTTCGAAAATGGGAAATTTCTACGTTTTAACTGTATTTTCATAATTTTCAAAATAATGTTGCATGCTAAAAGGTATCTTGTGTGGATATAGTTTGTTAATCATCCTAATTGAAAATTGCTTGATTTCTCACTGATGTATGACCATGATATTATGGTAGTTACCATGGTAACCAAGCAATAAAGAAGGAAAAGTCACATTTTACTGTATTTTCAAAAGAATATCGCATACTAGTAGATATTTGTTAAGGATATATGTTGGTAATCATCCCTATTGAGTAGCTCCCCATTTCTAACTGATGTATGACCATGATTTTATGGTAGTTACCATGGTAACCAAGCAAGATAGAAGAAAATTTAGCTTTTTACAGTATTTTTCAAAAGAATGTTGCATACAAGTAACATTTGTGATATGAGTATGGTTTGTTAATCATCCTAATTGAGAATGCTCCAATTTGAACAGTTGTTTTGCCACGTTATTATGGTAGTATCCATGGTAATCAAGCAAGAAAGAAGGAAAAATCACGTTAAAGAAGGAAAAACATGATTTTTCCTTCTTTTTTGCTTGGTGTCCATGGTATCTACCATAAAAACAAGGTCCTAAGTCAGTTAGAAATTGGGCGCTTGCCGATAAGGACAATTAACACACTATATCTGTACCAGATATCTACTAGCAAGAGGCATTCTTTTTAAAACGTAAAAAAGATGGCTTTTTCCTTCTTTTTTGATTGGTTACCATGGTAACTACCACAATATCATGGTCATATGTCAGTGAGTAATGGGGCGCTTCTCAGTAAGGATGATTTACATACTATATCCATACCAGATATCTAGGTAAAGAACCACTAAATGCCTCCGCGGACCAAGTGGTGATACACTCAAGTAGTCCTTAAAAAAACTTTTGTTTGCCTGTAAATGGAGATATTTCTTGACAAATGTAGAGTTGAATGATGAAATTGAGTTTAAATGGTTGGTAAATATGCATGTGGTGTAGTAAAACTGTAATATTTGTATTATTCCACTATTTTGTTCTTGATACCAAAGTGAAAGTAGACTAGGGTAAAACCCAAAACTTACAAATCCGGACATGCGTAAAAACGGATAGACCGTGTTTGAAGGACAAAAACTTTCTTAGAAGATACATGACCCCCCTTTTTTATTGCGTTATTTTGAAGCTTAAATGCCCTTCTTTACAATGATATATGTGGTCCAGGTGGCCATAGACTAAAAAAAGTTGAAAATTGGGGCCTACTATGGCCAATTTACATTGAGCTATAGAGCAAATCTATTTGGTGGTTTCTAACCTAAAGAAGGGCAAAATTCTATTAAATTCATGTTTTCATTTTTTTGCATTCAAATGTATGGAAATGCATCCCAGATAGGGTTTTGACCACTTGAATCTGTTTAAATTGTCTAAAAAGGTGAAAATTTGGATTTTTATCATGAAAATCTAGAAAATTTCAGATTTTTTTCTTCTAAAATTGACATTTTTATGCCAAAATTGACCTTATTTTAGTGTCAGACAGGGGTAATTGTGATTAAATATGAAGAATAGACACATTATTAGGCATCTAAAGCATAATTAGTGTTCAGTGAAACAGTTTTTCACAAATACAACCCAATTTAAAATCACTATTAATATTATTTTGCAGGTGCTGGCCAAATTTCTCCTTAAAGGCGCATATGCGTGTTTGTCATTTTTTCTAGAATTCATGCACAATTTGTCTAGAATTGATTGTTGTGTGCTGCATATACATAGTAGTATTCAAAAAAGTGCAAAAATCACTTTAATAAGTAAAACTAGGCTGTCTTAAAGAAGGGCAAAATTCTATTAAATTCATGTTTTCATTTTTTTGCATTCAAATGTATGGAAATGCATCCCAGATAGGGTTTTGACCACTTGAATCTGTTTAAATTGTCTAAAAAGGTGAAAATTTGGATTTTTATCATGAAAATCTAGAAAATTTCAGATTTTTTTCTTCTAAAATTGACATTTTTATGCCAAAATTGACCTTATTTTAGTGTCAGACAGGGGTAATTGTGATTAAATATGAAGAATAGACGCATTATTAGGCATCTAAAGCATAATTAGTGTTCAGTGAAACAGTTTTTCACAAATACAACCCAATTTAAAATCACTATTAATATTATTTTGCAGGTGCTGGCCAAATTTCTCCTTAAAGGCGCATATGCGTGTTTGTCATTTTTTCTAGAATTCATGCACAATTTGTCTAGAATTGATTGTTGTGTACTGCATATACATAGTAGTATTCAAAAAAGTGCAAAAATCACTTTAATAAGTAAAACTAGGCTGTCTTAAGGTAAAGAACCACTAAATGCCTCCGCGGACCAAGTGGTGATACACTCAAGTAGTCCTTAAAAAAACTTTTGTTTGCCTGTAAATGGAGATATTTCTTGACAAATGTAGAGTTGAATGATGAAATTGAGTTTAAATGGTTGGTAAATATGCATGTGGTGTAGTAAAACTGTAATATTTGTATTATTCCACTATTTTGTTCTTGATACCAAAGTGAAAGTAGACTAGGGTAAAACCCAAAACTTACAAATCCGGACATGCGTAAAAACGGATAGACCGTGTTTGAAGGACAAAAACTTTCTTAGAAGATACATGACCCCCCTTTTTTATTGCGTTATTTTGAAGCTTAAATGCCCTTCTTTACAATGATATATGTGGTCCAGGTGGCCATAGACTAAAAAAAGTTGAAAATTGGGGCCTACTATGGCCAATTTACATTGAGCTATAGAGCAAATCTATTTGGTGGTTTCTAACCTAAAGAAGGGCAAAATTCTATTAAATTCATGTTTTCATTTTTTTGCATTCAAATGTATGGAAATGCATCCCAGATAGGGTTTTGACCACTTGAATCTGTTTAAATTGTCTAAAAAGGTGAAAATTTGGATTTTTATCATGAAAATCTAGAAAATTTCAGATTTTTTTCTTCTAAAATTGACATTTTTATGCCAAAATTGACCTTATTTTAGTGTCAGACAGGGGTAATTGTGATTAAATATGAAGAATAGACACATTATTAGGCATCTAAAGCATAATTAGTGTTCAGTGAAACAGTTTTTCACAAATACAACCCAATTTAAAATCACTATTAATATTATTTTGCAGGTGCTGGCCAAATTTCTCCTTAAAGGCGCATATGCGTGTTTGTCATTTTTTCTAGAATTCATGCACAATTTGTCTAGAATTGATTGTTGTGTGCTGCATATACATAGTAGTATTCAAAAAAGTGCAAAAATCACTTTAATAAGTAAAACTAGGCTGTCTTAAGGTAAAGAACCACTAAATGCCTCCGCGGACCAAGTGGTGATACACTCAAGTAGTCCTTAAAAAAACTTTTGTTTGCCTGTAAATGGAGATATTTCTTGACAAATGTAGAGTTGAATGATGAAATTGAGTTTAAATGGTTGGTAAATATGCATGTGGTGTAGTAAAACTGTAATATTTGTATTATTCCACTATTTTGTTCTTGATACCAAAGTGAAAGTAGACTAGGGTAAAACCCAAAACTTACAAATCCGGACATGCGTAAAAACGGATAGACCGTGTTTGAAGGACAAAAACTTTCTTAGAAGATACATGACCCCCCTTTTTTATTGCGTTATTTTGAAGCTTAAATGCCCTTCTTTACAATGATATATGTGGTCCAGGTGGCCATAGACTAAAAAAAGTTGAAAATTGGGGCCTACTATGGCCAATTTACATTGAGCTATAGAGCAAATCTATTTGGTGGTTTCTAACCTAAAGAAGGGCAAAATTCTATTAAATTCATGTTTTCATTTTTTTGCATTCAAATGTATGGAAATGCATCCCAGATAGGGTTTTGACCACTTGAATCTGTTTAAATTGTCTAAAAAGGTGAAAATTTGGATTTTTATCATGAAAATCTAGAAAATTTCAGATTTTTTTCTTCTAAAATTGACATTTTTATGCCAAAATTGACCTTATTTTAGTGTCAGACAGGGGTAATTGTGATTAAATATGAAGAATAGACACATTATTAGGCATCTAAAGCATAATTAGTGTTCAGTGAAACAGTTTTTCACAAATACAACCCAATTTAAAATCACTATTAATATTATTTTGCAGGTGCTGGCCAAATTTCTCCTTAAAGGCGCATATGCGTGTTTGTCATTTTTTCTAGAATTCATGCACAATTTGTCTAGAATTGATTGTTGTGTGCTGCATATACATAGTAGTATTCAAAAAAGTGCAAAAATCACTTTAATAAGTAAAACTAGGCTGTCTTAAAGAAGGGCAAAATTCTATTAAATTCATGTTTTCATTTTTTTGCATTCAAATGTATGGAAATGCATCCCAGATAGGGTTTTGACCACTTGAATCTGTTTAAATTGTCTAAAAAGGTGAAAATTTGGATTTTTATCATGAAAATCTAGAAAATTTCAGATTTTTTTCTTCTAAAATTGACATTTTTATGCCAAAATTGACCTTATTTTAGTGTCAGACAGGGGTAATTGTGATTAAATATGAAGAATAGACACATTATTAGGCATCTAAAGCATAATTAGTGTTCAGTGAAACAGTTTTTCACAAATACAACCCAATTTAAAATCACTATTAATATTATTTTGCAGGTGCTGGCCAAATTTCTCCTTAAAGGCGCATATGCGTGTTTGTCATTTTTTCTAGAATTCATGCACAATTTGTCTAGAATTGATTGTTGTGTACTGCATATACATAGTAGTATTCAAAAAAGTGCAAAAATCACTTTAATAAGTAAAACTAGGCTGTCTTAAGGTAAAGAACCACTAAATGCCTCCGCGGACCAAGTGGTGATACACTCAAGTAGTCCTTAAAAAAACTTTTGTTTGCCTGTAAATGGAGATATTTCTTGACAAATGTAGAGTTGAATGATGAAATTGAGTTTAAATGGTTGGTAAATATGCATGTGGTGTAGTAAAACTGTAATATTTGTATTATTCCACTATTTTGTTCTTGATACCAAAGTGAAAGTAGACTAGGGTAAAACCCAAAACTTACAAATCCGGACATGCGTAAAAACGGATAGACCGTGTTTGAAGGACAAAAACTTTCTTAGAAGATACATGACCCCCCTTTTTTATTGCGTTATTTTGAAGCTTAAATGCCCTTCTTTACAATGATATATGTGGTCCAGGTGGCCATAGACTAAAAAAAGTTGAAAATTGGGGCCTACTATGGCCAATTTACATTGAGCTATAGAGCAAATCTATTTGGTGGTTTCTAACCTAAAGAAGGGCAAAATTCTATTAAATTCATGTTTTCATTTTTTTGCATTCAAATGTATGGAAATGCATCCCAGATAGGGTTTTGACCACTTGAATCTGTTTAAATTGTCTAAAAAGGTGAAAATTTGGATTTTTATCATGAAAATCTAGAAAATTTCAGATTTTTTTCTTCTAAAATTGACATTTTTATGCCAAAATTGACCTTATTTTAGTGTCAGACAGGGGTAATTGTGATTAAATATGAAGAATAGACACATTATTAGGCATCTAAAGCATAATTAGTGTTCAGTGAAACAGTTTTTCACAAATACAACCCAATTTAAAATCACTATTAATATTATTTTGCAGGTGCTGGCCAAATTTCTCCTTAAAGGCGCATATGCGTGTTTGTCATTTTTTCTAGAATTCATGCACAATTTGTCTAGAATTGATTGTTGTGTGCTGCATATACATAGTAGTATTCAAAAAAGTGCAAAAATCACTTTAATAAGTAAAACTAGGCTGTCTTAAGGTAAAGAACCACTAAATGCCTCCGCGGACCAAGTGGTGATACACTCAAGTAGTCCTTAAAAAAACTTTTGTTTGCCTGTAAATGGAGATATTTCTTGACAAATGTAGAGTTGAATGATGAAATTGAGTTTAAATGGTTGGTAAATATGCATGTGGTGTAGTAAAACTGTAATATTTGTATTATTCCACTATTTTGTTCTTGATACCAAAGTGAAAGTAGACTAGGGTAAAACCCAAAACTTACAAATCCGGACATGCGTAAAAACGGATAGACCGTGTTTGAAGGACAAAAACTTTCTTAGAAGATACATGACCCCCCTTTTTTATTGCGTTATTTTGAAGCTTAAATGCCCTTCTTTACAATGATATATGTGGTCCAGGTGGCCATAGACTAAAAAAAGTTGAAAATTGGGGCCTACTATGGCCAATTTACATTGAGCTATAGAGCAAATCTATTTGGTGGTTTCTAACCTAAAGAAGGGCAAAATTCTATTAAATTCATGTTTTCATTTTTTTGCATTCAAATGTATGGAAATGCATCCCAGATAGGGTTTTGACCACTTGAATCTGTTTAAATTGTCTAAAAAGGTGAAAATTTGGATTTTTATCATGAAAATCTAGAAAATTTCAGATTTTTTTCTTCTAAAATTGACATTTTTATGCCAAAATTGACCTTATTTTAGTGTCAGACAGGGGTAATTGTGATTAAATATGAAGAATAGACACATTATTAGGCATCTAAAGCATAATTAGTGTTCAGTGAAACAGTTTTTCACAAATACAACCCAATTTAAAATCACTATTAATATTATTTTGCAGGTGCTGGCCAAATTTCTCCTTAAAGGCGCATATGCGTGTTTGTCATTTTTTCTAGAATTCATGCACAATTTGTCTAGAATTGATTGTTGTGTGCTGCATATACATAGTAGTATTCAAAAAAGTGCAAAAATCACTTTAATAAGTAAAACTAGGCTGTCTTAAAGAAGGGCAAAATTCTATTAAATTCATGTTTTCATTTTTTTGCATTCAAATGTATGGAAATGCATCCCAGATAGGGTTTTGACCACTTGAATCTGTTTAAATTGTCTAAAAAGGTGAAAATTTGGATTTTTATCATGAAAATCTAGAAAATTTCAGATTTTTTTCTTCTAAAATTGACATTTTTATGCCAAAATTGACCTTATTTTAGTGTCAGACAGGGGTAATTGTGATTAAATATGAAGAATAGACACATTATTAGGCATCTAAAGCATAATTAGTGTTCAGTGAAACAGTTTTTCACAAATACAACCCAATTTAAAATCACTATTAATATTATTTTGCAGGTGCTGGCCAAATTTCTCCTTAAAGGCGCATATGCGTGTTTGTCATTTTTTCTAGAATTCATGCACAATTTGTCTAGAATTGATTGTTGTGTACTGCATATACATAGTAGTATTCAAAAAAGTGCAAAAATCACTTTAATAAGTAAAACTAGGCTGTCTTAAGGTAAAGAACCACTAAATGCCTCCGCGGACCAAGTGGTGATACACTCAAGTAGTCCTTAAAAAAACTTTTGTTTGCCTGTAAATGGAGATATTTCTTGACAAATGTAGAGTTGAATGATGAAATTGAGTTTAAATGGTTGGTAAATATGCATGTGGTGTAGTAAAACTGTAATATTTGTATTATTCCACTATTTTGTTCTTGATACCAAAGTGAAAGTAGACTAGGGTAAAACCCAAAACTTACAAATCCGGACATGCGTAAAAACGGATAGACCGTGTTTGAAGGACAAAAACTTTCTTAGAAGATACATGACCCCCCTTTTTTATTGCGTTATTTTGAAGCTTAAATGCCCTTCTTTACAATGATATATGTGGTCCAGGTGGCCATAGACTAAAAAAAGTTGAAAATTGGGGCCTACTATGGCCAATTTACATTGAGCTATAGAGCAAATCTATTTGGTGGTTTCTAACCTAAAGAAGGGCAAAATTCTATTAAATTCATGTTTTCATTTTTTTGCATTCAAATGTATGGAAATGCATCCCAGATAGGGTTTTGACCACTTGAATCTGTTTAAATTGTCTAAAAAGGTGAAAATTTGGATTTTTATCATGAAAATCTAGAAAATTTCAGATTTTTTTCTTCTAAAATTGACATTTTTATGCCAAAATTGACCTTATTTTAGTGTCAGACAGGGGTAATTGTGATTAAATATGAAGAATAGACACATTATTAGGCATCTAAAGCATAATTAGTGTTCAGTGAAACAGTTTTTCACAAATACAACCCAATTTAAAATCACTATTAATATTATTTTGCAGGTGCTGGCCAAATTTCTCCTTAAAGGCGCATATGCGTGTTTGTCATTTTTTCTAGAATTCATGCACAATTTGTCTAGAATTGATTGTTGTGTGCTGCATATACATAGTAGTATTCAAAAAAGTGCAAAAATCACTTTAATAAGTAAAACTAGGCTGTCTTAAGGTAAAGAACCACTAAATGCCTCCGCGGACCAAGTGGTGATACACTCAAGTAGTCCTTAAAAAAACTTTTGTTTGCCTGTAAATGGAGATATTTCTTGACAAATGTAGAGTTGAATGATGAAATTGAGTTTAAATGGTTGGTAAATATGCATGTGGTGTAGTAAAACTGTAATATTTGTATTATTCCACTATTTTGTTCTTGATACCAAAGTGAAAGTAGACTAGGGTAAAACCCAAAACTTACAAATCCGGACATGCGTAAAAACGGATAGACCGTGTTTGAAGGACAAAAACTTTCTTAGAAGATACATGACCCCCCTTTTTTATTGCGTTATTTTGAAGCTTAAATGCCCTTCTTTACAATGATATATGTGGTCCAGGTGGCCATAGACTAAAAAAAGTTGAAAATTGGGGCCTACTATGGCCAATTTACATTGAGCTATAGAGCAAATCTATTTGGTGGTTTCTAACCTAAAGAAGGGCAAAATTCTATTAAATTCATGTTTTCATTTTTTTGCATTCAAATGTATGGAAATGCATCCCAGATAGGGTTTTGACCACTTGAATCTGTTTAAATTGTCTAAAAAGGTGAAAATTTGGATTTTTATCATGAAAATCTAGAAAATTTCAGATTTTTTTCTTCTAAAATTGACATTTTTATGCCAAAATTGACCTTATTTTAGTGTCAGACAGGGGTAATTGTGATTAAATATGAAGAATAGACACATTATTAGGCATCTAAAGCATAATTAGTGTTCAGTGAAACAGTTTTTCACAAATACAACCCAATTTAAAATCACTATTAATATTATTTTGCAGGTGCTGGCCAAATTTCTCCTTAAAGGCGCATATGCGTGTTTGTCATTTTTTCTAGAATTCATGCACAATTTGTCTAGAATTGATTGTTGTGTGCTGCATATACATAGTAGTATTCAAAAAAGTGCAAAAATCACTTTAATAAGTAAAACTAGGCTGTCTTAAAGAAGGGCAAAATTCTATTAAATTCATGTTTTCATTTTTTTGCATTCAAATGTATGGAAATGCATCCCAGATAGGGTTTTGACCACTTGAATCTGTTTAAATTGTCTAAAAAGGTGAAAATTTGGATTTTTATCATGAAAATCTAGAAAATTTCAGATTTTTTTCTTCTAAAATTGACATTTTTATGCCAAAATTGACCTTATTTTAGTGTCAGACAGGGGTAATTGTGATTAAATATGAAGAATAGACACATTATTAGGCATCTAAAGCATAATTAGTGTTCAGTGAAACAGTTTTTCACAAATACAACCCAATTTAAAATCACTATTAATATTATTTTGCAGGTGCTGGCCAAATTTCTCCTTAAAGGCGCATATGCGTGTTTGTCATTTTTTCTAGAATTCATGCACAATTTGTCTAGAATTGATTGTTGTGTACTGCATATACATAGTAGTATTCAAAAAAGTGCAAAAATCACTTTAATAAGTAAAACTAGGCTGTCTTAAGGTAAAGAACCACTAAATGCCTCCGCGGACCAAGTGGTGATACACTCAAGTAGTCCTTAAAAAAACTTTTGTTTGCCTGTAAATGGAGATATTTCTTGACAAATGTAGAGTTGAATGATGAAATTGAGTTTAAATGGTTGGTAAATATGCATGTGGTGTAGTAAAACTGTAATATTTGTATTATTCCACTATTTTGTTCTTGATACCAAAGTGAAAGTAGACTAGGGTAAAACCCAAAACTTACAAATCCGGACATGCGTAAAAACGGATAGACCGTGTTTGAAGGACAAAAACTTTCTTAGAAGATACATGACCCCCCTTTTTTATTGCGTTATTTTGAAGCTTAAATGCCCTTCTTTACAATGATATATGTGGTCCAGGTGGCCATAGACTAAAAAAAGTTGAAAATTGGGGCCTACTATGGCCAATTTACATTGAGCTATAGAGCAAATCTATTTGGTGGTTTCTAACCTAAAGAAGGGCAAAATTCTATTAAATTCATGTTTTCATTTTTTTGCATTCAAATGTATGGAAATGCATCCCAGATAGGGTTTTGACCACTTGAATCTGTTTAAATTGTCTAAAAAGGTGAAAATTTGGATTTTTATCATGAAAATCTAGAAAATTTCAGATTTTTTTCTTCTAAAATTGACATTTTTATGCCAAAATTGACCTTATTTTAGTGTCAGACAGGGGTAATTGTGATTAAATATGAAGAATAGACACATTATTAGGCATCTAAAGCATAATTAGTGTTCAGTGAAACAGTTTTTCACAAATACAACCCAATTTAAAATCACTATTAATATTATTTTGCAGGTGCTGGCCAAATTTCTCCTTAAAGGCGCATATGCGTGTTTGTCATTTTTTCTAGAATTCATGCACAATTTGTCTAGAATTGATTGTTGTGTGCTGCATATACATAGTAGTATTCAAAAAAGTGCAAAAATCACTTTAATAAGTAAAACTAGGCTGTCTTAAGGTAAAGAACCACTAAATGCCTCCGCGGACCAAGTGGTGATACACTCAAGTAGTCCTTAAAAAAACTTTTGTTTGCCTGTAAATGGAGATATTTCTTGACAAATGTAGAGTTGAATGATGAAATTGAGTTTAAATGGTTGGTAAATATGCATGTGGTGTAGTAAAACTGTAATATTTGTATTATTCCACTATTTTGTTCTTGATACCAAAGTGAAAGTAGACTAGGGTAAAACCCAAAACTTACAAATCCGGACATGCGTAAAAACGGATAGACCGTGTTTGAAGGACAAAAACTTTCTTAGAAGATACATGACCCCCCTTTTTTATTGCGTTATTTTGAAGCTTAAATGCCCTTCTTTACAATGATATATGTGGTCCAGGTGGCCATAGACTAAAAAAAGTTGAAAATTGGGGCCTACTATGGCCAATTTACATTGAGCTATAGAGCAAATCTATTTGGTGGTTTCTAACCTAAAGAAGGGCAAAATTCTATTAAATTCATGTTTTCATTTTTTTGCATTCAAATGTATGGAAATGCATCCCAGATAGGGTTTTGACCACTTGAATCTGTTTAAATTGTCTAAAAAGGTGAAAATTTGGATTTTTATCATGAAAATCTAGAAAATTTCAGATTTTTTTCTTCTAAAATTGACATTTTTATGCCAAAATTGACCTTATTTTAGTGTCAGACAGGGGTAATTGTGATTAAATATGAAGAATAGACACATTATTAGGCATCTAAAGCATAATTAGTGTTCAGTGAAACAGTTTTTCACAAATACAACCCAATTTAAAATCACTATTAATATTATTTTGCAGGTGCTGGCCAAATTTCTCCTTAAAGGCGCATATGCGTGTTTGTCATTTTTTCTAGAATTCATGCACAATTTGTCTAGAATTGATTGTTGTGTGCTGCATATACATAGTAGTATTCAAAAAAGTGCAAAAATCACTTTAATAAGTAAAACTAGGCTGTCTTAAAGAAGGGCAAAATTCTATTAAATTCATGTTTTCATTTTTTTGCATTCAAATGTATGGAAATGCATCCCAGATAGGGTTTTGACCACTTGAATCTGTTTAAATTGTCTAAAAAGGTGAAAATTTGGATTTTTATCATGAAAATCTAGAAAATTTCAGATTTTTTTCTTCTAAAATTGACATTTTTATGCCAAAATTGACCTTATTTTAGTGTCAGACAGGGGTAATTGTGATTAAATATGAAGAATAGACACATTATTAGGCATCTAAAGCATAATTAGTGTTCAGTGAAACAGTTTTTCACAAATACAACCCAATTTAAAATCACTATTAATATTATTTTGCAGGTGCTGGCCAAATTTCTCCTTAAAGGCGCATATGCGTGTTTGTCATTTTTTCTAGAATTCATGCACAATTTGTCTAGAATTGATTGTTGTGTACTGCATATACATAGTAGTATTCAAAAAAGTGCAAAAATCACTTTAATAAGTAAAACTAGGCTGTCTTAAGGTAAAGAACCACTAAATGCCTCCGCGGACCAAGTGGTGATACACTCAAGTAGTCCTTAAAAAAACTTTTGTTTGCCTGTAAATGGAGATATTTCTTGACAAATGTAGAGTTGAATGATGAAATTGAGTTTAAATGGTTGGTAAATATGCATGTGGTGTAGTAAAACTGTAATATTTGTATTATTCCACTATTTTGTTCTTGATACCAAAGTGAAAGTAGACTAGGGTAAAACCCAAAACTTACAAATCCGGACATGCGTAAAAACGGATAGACCGTGTTTGAAGGACAAAAACTTTCTTAGAAGATACATGACCCCCCTTTTTTATTGCGTTATTTTGAAGCTTAAATGCCCTTCTTTACAATGATATATGTGGTCCAGGTGGCCATAGACTAAAAAAAGTTGAAAATTGGGGCCTACTATGGCCAATTTACATTGAGCTATAGAGCAAATCTATTTGGTGGTTTCTAACCTAAAGAAGGGCAAAATTCTATTAAATTCATGTTTTCATTTTTTTGCATTCAAATGTATGGAAATGCATCCCAGATAGGGTTTTGACCACTTGAATCTGTTTAAATTGTCTAAAAAGGTGAAAATTTGGATTTTTATCATGAAAATCTAGAAAATTTCAGATTTTTTTCTTCTAAAATTGACATTTTTATGCCAAAATTGACCTTATTTTAGTGTCAGACAGGGGTAATTGTGATTAAATATGAAGAATAGACACATTATTAGGCATCTAAAGCATAATTAGTGTTCAGTGAAACAGTTTTTCACAAATACAACCCAATTTAAAATCACTATTAATATTATTTTGCAGGTGCTGGCCAAATTTCTCCTTAAAGGCGCATATGCGTGTTTGTCATTTTTTCTAGAATTCATGCACAATTTGTCTAGAATTGATTGTTGTGTGCTGCATATACATAGTAGTATTCAAAAAAGTGCAAAAATCACTTTAATAAGTAAAACTAGGCTGTCTTAAGGTAAAGAACCACTAAATGCCTCCGCGGACCAAGTGGTGATACACTCAAGTAGTCCTTAAAAAAACTTTTGTTTGCCTGTAAATGGAGATATTTCTTGACAAATGTAGAGTTGAATGATGAAATTGAGTTTAAATGGTTGGTAAATATGCATGTGGTGTAGTAAAACTGTAATATTTGTATTATTCCACTATTTTGTTCTTGATACCAAAGTGAAAGTAGACTAGGGTAAAACCCAAAACTTACAAATCCGGACATGCGTAAAAACGGATAGACCGTGTTTGAAGGACAAAAACTTTCTTAGAAGATACATGACCCCCCTTTTTTATTGCGTTATTTTGAAGCTTAAATGCCCTTCTTTACAATGATATATGTGGTCCAGGTGGCCATAGACTAAAAAAAGTTGAAAATTGGGGCCTACTATGGCCAATTTACATTGAGCTATAGAGCAAATCTATTTGGTGGTTTCTAACCTAAAGAAGGGCAAAATTCTATTAAATTCATGTTTTCATTTTTTTGCATTCAAATGTATGGAAATGCATCCCAGATAGGGTTTTGACCACTTGAATCTGTTTAAATTGTCTAAAAAGGTGAAAATTTGGATTTTTATCATGAAAATCTAGAAAATTTCAGATTTTTTTCTTCTAAAATTGACATTTTTATGCCAAAATTGACCTTATTTTAGTGTCAGACAGGGGTAATTGTGATTAAATATGAAGAATAGACACATTATTAGGCATCTAAAGCATAATTAGTGTTCAGTGAAACAGTTTTTCACAAATACAACCCAATTTAAAATCACTATTAATATTATTTTGCAGGTGCTGGCCAAATTTCTCCTTAAAGGCGCATATGCGTGTTTGTCATTTTTTCTAGAATTCATGCACAATTTGTCTAGAATTGATTGTTGTGTGCTGCATATACATAGTAGTATTCAAAAAAGTGCAAAAATCACTTTAATAAGTAAAACTAGGCTGTCTTAAAGAAGGGCAAAATTCTATTAAATTCATGTTTTCATTTTTTTGCATTCAAATGTATGGAAATGCATCCCAGATAGGGTTTTGACCACTTGAATCTGTTTAAATTGTCTAAAAAGGTGAAAATTTGGATTTTTATCATGAAAATCTAGAAAATTTCAGATTTTTTTCTTCTAAAATTGACATTTTTATGCCAAAATTGACCTTATTTTAGTGTCAGACAGGGGTAATTGTGATTAAATATGAAGAATAGACACATTATTAGGCATCTAAAGCATAATTAGTGTTCAGTGAAACAGTTTTTCACAAATACAACCCAATTTAAAATCACTATTAATATTATTTTGCAGGTGCTGGCCAAATTTCTCCTTAAAGGCGCATATGCGTGTTTGTCATTTTTTCTAGAATTCATGCACAATTTGTCTAGAATTGATTGTTGTGTACTGCATATACATAGTAGTATTCAAAAAAGTGCAAAAATCACTTTAATAAGTAAAACTAGGCTGTCTTAAGGTAAAGAACCACTAAATGCCTCCGCGGACCAAGTGGTGATACACTCAAGTAGTCCTTAAAAAAACTTTTGTTTGCCTGTAAATGGAGATATTTCTTGACAAATGTAGAGTTGAATGATGAAATTGAGTTTAAATGGTTGGTAAATATGCATGTGGTGTAGTAAAACTGTAATATTTGTATTATTCCACTATTTTGTTCTTGATACCAAAGTGAAAGTAGACTAGGGTAAAACCCAAAACTTACAAATCCGGACATGCGTAAAAACGGATAGACCGTGTTTGAAGGACAAAAACTTTCTTAGAAGATACATGACCCCCCTTTTTTATTGCGTTATTTTGAAGCTTAAATGCCCTTCTTTACAATGATATATGTGGTCCAGGTGGCCATAGACTAAAAAAAGTTGAAAATTGGGGCCTACTATGGCCAATTTACATTGAGCTATAGAGCAAATCTATTTGGTGGTTTCTAACCTAAAGAAGGGCAAAATTCTATTAAATTCATGTTTTCATTTTTTTGCATTCAAATGTATGGAAATGCATCCCAGATAGGGTTTTGACCACTTGAATCTGTTTAAATTGTCTAAAAAGGTGAAAATTTGGATTTTTATCATGAAAATCTAGAAAATTTCAGATTTTTTTCTTCTAAAATTGACATTTTTATGCCAAAATTGACCTTATTTTAGTGTCAGACAGGGGTAATTGTGATTAAATATGAAGAATAGACACATTATTAGGCATCTAAAGCATAATTAGTGTTCAGTGAAACAGTTTTTCACAAATACAACCCAATTTAAAATCACTATTAATATTATTTTGCAGGTGCTGGCCAAATTTCTCCTTAAAGGCGCATATGCGTGTTTGTCATTTTTTCTAGAATTCATGCACAATTTGTCTAGAATTGATTGTTGTGTGCTGCATATACATAGTAGTATTCAAAAAAGTGCAAAAATCACTTTAATAAGTAAAACTAGGCTGTCTTAAAGAAGGGCAAAATTCTATTAAATTCATGTTTTCATTTTTTTGCATTCAAATGTATGGAAATGCATCCCAGATAGGGTTTTGACCACTTGAATCTGTTTAAATTGTCTAAAAAGGTGAAAATTTGGATTTTTATCATGAAAATCTAGAAAATTTCAGATTTTTTTCTTCTAAAATTGACATTTTTATGCCAAAATTGACCTTATTTTAGTGTCAGACAGGGGTAATTGTGATTAAATATGAAGAATAGACACATTATTAGGCATCTAAAGCATAATTAGTGTTCAGTGAAACAGTTTTTCACAAATACAACCCAATTTAAAATCACTATTAATATTATTTTGCAGGTGCTGGCCAAATTTCTCCTTAAAGGCGCATATGCGTGTTTGTCATTTTTTCTAGAATTCATGCACAATTTGTCTAGAATTGATTGTTGTGTGCTGCATATACATAGTAGTATTCAAAAAAGTGCAAAAATCACTTTAATAAGTAAAACTAGGCTGTCTTAAGGTAAAGAACCACTAAATGCCTCCGCGGACCAAGTGGTGATACACTCAAGTAGTCCTTAAAAAAACTTTTGTTTGCCTGTAAATGGAGATATTTCTTGACAAATGTAGAGTTGAATGATGAAATTGAGTTTAAATGGTTGGTAAATATGCATGTGGTGTAGTAAAACTGTAATATTTGTATTATTCCACTATTTTGTTCTTGATACCAAAGTGAAAGTAGACTAGGGTAAAACCCAAAACTTACAAATCCGGACATGCGTAAAAACGGATAGACCGTGTTTGAAGGACAAAAACTTTCTTAGAAGATACATGACCCCCCTTTTTTATTGCGTTATTTTGAAGCTTAAATGCCCTTCTTTACAATGATATATGTGGTCCAGGTGGCCATAGACTAAAAAAAGTTGAAAATTGGGGCCTACTATGGCCAATTTACATTGAGCTATAGAGCAAATCTATTTGGTGGTTTCTAACCTAAAGAAGGGCAAAATTCTATTAAATTCATGTTTTCATTTTTTTGCATTCAAATGTATGGAAATGCATCCCAGATAGGGTTTTGACCACTTGAATCTGTTTAAATTGTCTAAAAAGGTGAAAATTTGGATTTTTATCATGAAAATCTAGAAAATTTCAGATTTTTTTCTTCTAAAATTGACATTTTTATGCCAAAATTGACCTTATTTTAGTGTCAGACAGGGGTAATTGTGATTAAATATGAAGAATAGACACATTATTAGGCATCTAAAGCATAATTAGTGTTCAGTGAAACAGTTTTTCACAAATACAACCCAATTTAAAATCACTATTAATATTATTTTGCAGGTGCTGGCCAAATTTCTCCTTAAAGGCGCATATGCGTGTTTGTCATTTTTTCTAGAATTCATGCACAATTTGTCTAGAATTGATTGTTGTGTGCTGCATATACATAGTAGTATTCAAAAAAGTGCAAAAATCACTTTAATAAGTAAAACTAGGCTGTCTTAAAGAAGGGCAAAATTCTATTAAATTCATGTTTTCATTTTTTTGCATTCAAATGTATGGAAATGCATCCCAGATAGGGTTTTGACCACTTGAATCTGTTTAAATTGTCTAAAAAGGTGAAAATTTGGATTTTTATCATGAAAATCTAGAAAATTTCAGATTTTTTTCTTCTAAAATTGACATTTTTATGCCAAAATTGACCTTATTTTAGTGTCAGACAGGGGTAATTGTGATTAAATATGAAGAATAGACACATTATTAGGCATCTAAAGCATAATTAGTGTTCAGTGAAACAGTTTTTCACAAATACAACCCAATTTAAAATCACTATTAATATTATTTTGCAGGTGCTGGCCAAATTTCTCCTTAAAGGCGCATATGCGTGTTTGTCATTTTTTCTAGAATTCATGCACAATTTGTCTAGAATTGATTGTTGTGTACTGCATATACATAGTAGTATTCAAAAAAGTGCAAAAATCACTTTAATAAGTAAAACTAGGCTGTCTTAAGGTAAAGAACCACTAAATGCCTCCGCGGACCAAGTGGTGATACACTCAAGTAGTCCTTAAAAAAACTTTTGTTTGCCTGTAAATGGAGATATTTCTTGACAAATGTAGAGTTGAATGATGAAATTGAGTTTAAATGGTTGGTAAATATGCATGTGGTGTAGTAAAACTGTAATATTTGTATTATTCCACTATTTTGTTCTTGATACCAAAGTGAAAGTAGACTAGGGTAAAACCCAAAACTTACAAATCCGGACATGCGTAAAAACGGATAGACCGTGTTTGAAGGACAAAAACTTTCTTAGAAGATACATGACCCCCCTTTTTTATTGCGTTATTTTGAAGCTTAAATGCCCTTCTTTACAATGATATATGTGGTCCAGGTGGCCATAGACTAAAAAAAGTTGAAAATTGGGGCCTACTATGGCCAATTTACATTGAGCTATAGAGCAAATCTATTTGGTGGTTTCTAACCTAAAGAAGGGCAAAATTCTATTAAATTCATGTTTTCATTTTTTTGCATTCAAATGTATGGAAATGCATCCCAGATAGGGTTTTGACCACTTGAATCTGTTTAAATTGTCTAAAAAGGTGAAAATTTGGATTTTTATCATGAAAATCTAGAAAATTTCAGATTTTTTTCTTCTAAAATTGACATTTTTATGCCAAAATTGACCTTATTTTAGTGTCAGACAGGGGTAATTGTGATTAAATATGAAGAATAGACACATTATTAGGCATCTAAAGCATAATTAGTGTTCAGTGAAACAGTTTTTCACAAATACAACCCAATTTAAAATCACTATTAATATTATTTTGCAGGTGCTGGCCAAATTTCTCCTTAAAGGCGCATATGCGTGTTTGTCATTTTTTCTAGAATTCATGCACAATTTGTCTAGAATTGATTGTTGTGTGCTGCATATACATAGTAGTATTCAAAAAAGTGCAAAAATCACTTTAATAAGTAAAACTAGGCTGTCTTAAAGAAGGGCAAAATTCTATTAAATTCATGTTTTCATTTTTTTGCATTCAAATGTATGGAAATGCATCCCAGATAGGGTTTTGACCACTTGAATCTGTTTAAATTGTCTAAAAAGGTGAAAATTTGGATTTTTATCATGAAAATCTAGAAAATTTCAGATTTTTTTCTTCTAAAATTGACATTTTTATGCCAAAATTGACCTTATTTTAGTGTCAGACAGGGGTAATTGTGATTAAATATGAAGAATAGACACATTATTAGGCATCTAAAGCATAATTAGTGTTCAGTGAAACAGTTTTTCACAAATACAACCCAATTTAAAATCACTATTAATATTATTTTGCAGGTGCTGGCCAAATTTCTCCTTAAAGGCGCATATGCGTGTTTGTCATTTTTTCTAGAATTCATGCACAATTTGTCTAGAATTGATTGTTGTGTACTGCATATACATAGTAGTATTCAAAAAAGTGCAAAAATCACTTTAATAAGTAAAACTAGGCTGTCTTAAGGTAAAGAACCACTAAATGCCTCCGCGGACCAAGTGGTGATACACTCAAGTAGTCCTTAAAAAAACTTTTGTTTGCCTGTAAATGGAGATATTTCTTGACAAATGTAGAGTTGAATGATGAAATTGAGTTTAAATGGTTGGTAAATATGCATGTGGTGTAGTAAAACTGTAATATTTGTATTATTCCACTATTTTGTTCTTGATACCAAAGTGAAAGTAGACTAGGGTAAAACCCAAAACTTACAAATCCGGACATGCGTAAAAACGGATAGACCGTGTTTGAAGGACAAAAACTTTCTTAGAAGATACATGACCCCCCTTTTTTATTGCGTTATTTTGAAGCTTAAATGCCCTTCTTTACAATGATATATGTGGTCCAGGTGGCCATAGACTAAAAAAAGTTGAAAATTGGGGCCTACTATGGCCAATTTACATTGAGCTATAGAGCAAATCTATTTGGTGGTTTCTAACCTAAAGAAGGGCAAAATTCTATTAAATTCATGTTTTCATTTTTTTGCATTCAAATGTATGGAAATGCATCCCAGATAGGGTTTTGACCACTTGAATCTGTTTAAATTGTCTAAAAAGGTGAAAATTTGGATTTTTATCATGAAAATCTAGAAAATTTCAGATTTTTTTCTTCTAAAATTGACATTTTTATGCCAAAATTGACCTTATTTTAGTGTCAGACAGGGGTAATTGTGATTAAATATGAAGAATAGACACATTATTAGGCATCTAAAGCATAATTAGTGTTCAGTGAAACAGTTTTTCACAAATACAACCCAATTTAAAATCACTATTAATATTATTTTGCAGGTGCTGGCCAAATTTCTCCTTAAAGGCGCATATGCGTGTTTGTCATTTTTTCTAGAATTCATGCACAATTTGTCTAGAATTGATTGTTGTGTGCTGCATATACATAGTAGTATTCAAAAAAGTGCAAAAATCACTTTAATAAGTAAAACTAGGCTGTCTTAAGGTAAAGAACCACTAAATGCCTCCGCGGACCAAGTGGTGATACACTCAAGTAGTCCTTAAAAAAACTTTTGTTTGCCTGTAAATGGAGATATTTCTTGACAAATGTAGAGTTGAATGATGAAATTGAGTTTAAATGGTTGGTAAATATGCATGTGGTGTAGTAAAACTGTAATATTTGTATTATTCCACTATTTTGTTCTTGATACCAAAGTGAAAGTAGACTAGGGTAAAACCCAAAACTTACAAATCCGGACATGCGTAAAAACGGATAGACCGTGTTTGAAGGACAAAAACTTTCTTAGAAGATACATGACCCCCCTTTTTTATTGCGTTATTTTGAAGCTTAAATGCCCTTCTTTACAATGATATATGTGGTCCAGGTGGCCATAGACTAAAAAAAGTTGAAAATTGGGGCCTACTATGGCCAATTTACATTGAGCTATAGAGCAAATCTATTTGGTGGTTTCTAACCTAAAGAAGGGCAAAATTCTATTAAATTCATGTTTTCATTTTTTTGCATTCAAATGTATGGAAATGCATCCCAGATAGGGTTTTGACCACTTGAATCTGTTTAAATTGTCTAAAAAGGTGAAAATTTGGATTTTTATCATGAAAATCTAGAAAATTTCAGATTTTTTTCTTCTAAAATTGACATTTTTATGCCAAAATTGACCTTATTTTAGTGTCAGACAGGGGTAATTGTGATTAAATATGAAGAATAGACACATTATTAGGCATCTAAAGCATAATTAGTGTTCAGTGAAACAGTTTTTCACAAATACAACCCAATTTAAAATCACTATTAATATTATTTTGCAGGTGCTGGCCAAATTTCTCCTTAAAGGCGCATATGCGTGTTTGTCATTTTTTCTAGAATTCATGCACAATTTGTCTAGAATTGATTGTTGTGTGCTGCATATACATAGTAGTATTCAAAAAAGTGCAAAAATCACTTTAATAAGTAAAACTAGGCTGTCTTAAAGAAGGGCAAAATTCTATTAAATTCATGTTTTCATTTTTTTGCATTCAAATGTATGGAAATGCATCCCAGATAGGGTTTTGACCACTTGAATCTGTTTAAATTGTCTAAAAAGGTGAAAATTTGGATTTTTATCATGAAAATCTAGAAAATTTCAGATTTTTTTCTTCTAAAATTGACATTTTTATGCCAAAATTGACCTTATTTTAGTGTCAGACAGGGGTAATTGTGATTAAATATGAAGAATAGACACATTATTAGGCATCTAAAGCATAATTAGTGTTCAGTGAAACAGTTTTTCACAAATACAACCCAATTTAAAATCACTATTAATATTATTTTGCAGGTGCTGGCCAAATTTCTCCTTAAAGGCGCATATGCGTGTTTGTCATTTTTTCTAGAATTCATGCACAATTTGTCTAGAATTGATTGTTGTGTACTGCATATACATAGTAGTATTCAAAAAAGTGCAAAAATCACTTTAATAAGTAAAACTAGGCTGTCTTAAGGTAAAGAACCACTAAATGCCTCCGCGGACCAAGTGGTGATACACTCAAGTAGTCCTTAAAAAAACTTTTGTTTGCCTGTAAATGGAGATATTTCTTGACAAATGTAGAGTTGAATGATGAAATTGAGTTTAAATGGTTGGTAAATATGCATGTGGTGTAGTAAAACTGTAATATTTGTATTATTCCACTATTTTGTTCTTGATACCAAAGTGAAAGTAGACTAGGGTAAAACCCAAAACTTACAAATCCGGACATGCGTAAAAACGGATAGACCGTGTTTGAAGGACAAAAACTTTCTTAGAAGATACATGACCCCCCTTTTTTATTGCGTTATTTTGAAGCTTAAATGCCCTTCTTTACAATGATATATGTGGTCCAGGTGGCCATAGACTAAAAAAAGTTGAAAATTGGGGCCTACTATGGCCAATTTACATTGAGCTATAGAGCAAATCTATTTGGTGGTTTCTAACCTAAAGAAGGGCAAAATTCTATTAAATTCATGTTTTCATTTTTTTGCATTCAAATGTATGGAAATGCATCCCAGATAGGGTTTTGACCACTTGAATCTGTTTAAATTGTCTAAAAAGGTGAAAATTTGGATTTTTATCATGAAAATCTAGAAAATTTCAGATTTTTTTCTTCTAAAATTGACATTTTTATGCCAAAATTGACCTTATTTTAGTGTCAGACAGGGGTAATTGTGATTAAATATGAAGAATAGACACATTATTAGGCATCTAAAGCATAATTAGTGTTCAGTGAAACAGTTTTTCACAAATACAACCCAATTTAAAATCACTATTAATATTATTTTGCAGGTGCTGGCCAAATTTCTCCTTAAAGGCGCATATGCGTGTTTGTCATTTTTTCTAGAATTCATGCACAATTTGTCTAGAATTGATTGTTGTGTGCTGCATATACATAGTAGTATTCAAAAAAGTGCAAAAATCACTTTAATAAGTAAAACTAGGCTGTCTTAAAGAAGGGCAAAATTCTATTAAATTCATGTTTTCATTTTTTTGCATTCAAATGTATGGAAATGCATCCCAGATAGGGTTTTGACCACTTGAATCTGTTTAAATTGTCTAAAAAGGTGAAAATTTGGATTTTTATCATGAAAATCTAGAAAATTTCAGATTTTTTTCTTCTAAAATTGACATTTTTATGCCAAAATTGACCTTATTTTAGTGTCAGACAGGGGTAATTGTGATTAAATATGAAGAATAGACACATTATTAGGCATCTAAAGCATAATTAGTGTTCAGTGAAACAGTTTTTCACAAATACAACCCAATTTAAAATCACTATTAATATTATTTTGCAGGTGCTGGCCAAATTTCTCCTTAAAGGCGCATATGCGTGTTTGTCATTTTTTCTAGAATTCATGCACAATTTGTCTAGAATTGATTGTTGTGTGCTGCATATACATAGTAGTATTCAAAAAAGTGCAAAAATCACTTTAATAAGTAAAACTAGGCTGTCTTAAGGTAAAGAACCACTAAATGCCTCCGCGGACCAAGTGGTGATACACTCAAGTAGTCCTTAAAAAAACTTTTGTTTGCCTGTAAATGGAGATATTTCTTGACAAATGTAGAGTTGAATGATGAAATTGAGTTTAAATGGTTGGTAAATATGCATGTGGTGTAGTAAAACTGTAATATTTGTATTATTCCACTATTTTGTTCTTGATACCAAAGTGAAAGTAGACTAGGGTAAAACCCAAAACTTACAAATCCGGACATGCGTAAAAACGGATAGACCGTGTTTGAAGGACAAAAACTTTCTTAGAAGATACATGACCCCCCTTTTTTATTGCGTTATTTTGAAGCTTAAATGCCCTTCTTTACAATGATATATGTGGTCCAGGTGGCCATAGACTAAAAAAAGTTGAAAATTGGGGCCTACTATGGCCAATTTACATTGAGCTATAGAGCAAATCTATTTGGTGGTTTCTAACCTAAAGAAGGGCAAAATTCTATTAAATTCATGTTTTCATTTTTTTGCATTCAAATGTATGGAAATGCATCCCAGATAGGGTTTTGACCACTTGAATCTGTTTAAATTGTCTAAAAAGGTGAAAATTTGGATTTTTATCATGAAAATCTAGAAAATTTCAGATTTTTTTCTTCTAAAATTGACATTTTTATGCCAAAATTGACCTTATTTTAGTGTCAGACAGGGGTAATTGTGATTAAATATGAAGAATAGACACATTATTAGGCATCTAAAGCATAATTAGTGTTCAGTGAAACAGTTTTTCACAAATACAACCCAATTTAAAATCACTATTAATATTATTTTGCAGGTGCTGGCCAAATTTCTCCTTAAAGGCGCATATGCGTGTTTGTCATTTTTTCTAGAATTCATGCACAATTTGTCTAGAATTGATTGTTGTGTGCTGCATATACATAGTAGTATTCAAAAAAGTGCAAAAATCACTTTAATAAGTAAAACTAGGCTGTCTTAAGGTAAAGAACCACTAAATGCCTCCGCGGACCAAGTGGTGATACACTCAAGTAGTCCTTAAAAAAACTTTTGTTTGCCTGTAAATGGAGATATTTCTTGACAAATGTAGAGTTGAATGATGAAATTGAGTTTAAATGGTTGGTAAATATGCATGTGGTGTAGTAAAACTGTAATATTTGTATTATTCCACTATTTTGTTCTTGATACCAAAGTGAAAGTAGACTAGGGTAAAACCCAAAACTTACAAATCCGGACATGCGTAAAAACGGATAGACCGTGTTTGAAGGACAAAAACTTTCTTAGAAGATACATGACCCCCCCTTTTTTATTGCGTTATTTTGAAGCTTAAATGCCCTTCTTTACAATGATATATGTGGTCCAGGTGGCCATAGACTAAAAAAAGTTGAAAATTGGGGCCTACTATGGCCAATTTACATTGAGCTATAGAGCAAATCTATTTGGTGGTTTCTAACCTAAAGAAGGGCAAAATTCTATTAAATTCATGTTTTCATTTTTTTGCATTCAAATGTATGGAAATGCATCCCAGATAGGGTTTTGACCACTTGAATCTGTTTAAATTGTCTAAAAAGGTGAAAATTTGGATTTTTATCATGAAAATCTAGAAAATTTCAGATTTTTTTCTTCTAAAATTGACATTTTTATGCCAAAATTGACCTTATTTTAGTGTCAGACAGGGGTAATTGTGATTAAATATGAAGAATAGACACATTATTAGGCATCTAAAGCATAATTAGTGTTCAGTGAAACAGTTTTTCACAAATACAACCCAATTTAAAATCACTATTAATATTATTTTGCAGGTGCTGGCCAAATTTCTCCTTAAAGGCGCATATGCGTGTTTGTCATTTTTTCTAGAATTCATGCACAATTTGTCTAGAATTGATTGTTGTGTGCTGCATATACATAGTAGTATTCAAAAAAGTGCAAAAATCACTTTAATAAGTAAAACTAGGCTGTCTTAAAGAAGGGCAAAATTCTATTAAATTCATGTTTTCATTTTTTTGCATTCAAATGTATGGAAATGCATCCCAGATAGGGTTTTGACCACTTGAATCTGTTTAAATTGTCTAAAAAGGTGAAAATTTGGATTTTTATCATGAAAATCTAGAAAATTTCAGATTTTTTTCTTCTAAAATTGACATTTTTATGCCAAAATTGACCTTATTTTAGTGTCAGACAGGGGTAATTGTGATTAAATATGAAGAATAGACACATTATTAGGCATCTAAAGCATAATTAGTGTTCAGTGAAACAGTTTTTCACAAATACAACCCAATTTAAAATCACTATTAATATTATTTTGCAGGTGCTGGCCAAATTTCTCCTTAAAGGCGCATATGCGTGTTTGTCATTTTTTCTAGAATTCATGCACAATTTGTCTAGAATTGATTGTTGTGTACTGCATATACATAGTAGTATTCAAAAAAGTGCAAAAATCACTTTAATAAGTAAAACTAGGCTGTCTTAAGGTAAAGAACCACTAAATGCCTCCGCGGACCAAGTGGTGATACACTCAAGTAGTCCTTAAAAAAACTTTTGTTTGCCTGTAAATGGAGATATTTCTTGACAAATGTAGAGTTGAATGATGAAATTGAGTTTAAATGGTTGGTAAATATGCATGTGGTGTAGTAAAACTGTAATATTTGTATTATTCCACTATTTTGTTCTTGATACCAAAGTGAAAGTAGACTAGGGTAAAACCCAAAACTTACAAATCCGGACATGCGTAAAAACGGATAGACCGTGTTTGAAGGACAAAAACTTTCTTAGAAGATACATGACCCCCCTTTTTTATTGCGTTATTTTGAAGCTTAAATGCCCTTCTTTACAATGATATATGTGGTCCAGGTGGCCATAGACTAAAAAAAGTTGAAAATTGGGGCCTACT
>CAVMCB010000034.1:0-20381 GCA_963678985.1 Spisula subtruncata | reverse complement strand
CCGTAACGATTCATAACTAAATTGTTGTTTTAAGCTTTAACCAAATTAAATATGCACTATATATGAACCATATGTTGAACTTAAAACATTTTCTCACATGGTTTAAAAGAGATATTTCAAATGTGCGTATTCAATATTGCAAAACAGCGTTCAGGTTTTGTTCATAAATAAGTTGAACATCTCTCGTATTGATAGTACTAAGTTCCGCCTATAATACATTTGCACTTGCAATTATTTTAAAAGCATCCAGGTTTTGAATTTGTAAGATACTGACGTCATTAACTCAGAACGACGAAGATCCGCTATTTAGACAGATTGACTCAATTAATACAATATTGGCCAATCGTATTGGCGGAACTCTATTATATGAACCTATCAATAGCTTTTTTTAGACTAGCCCAATTATTAAATTCAACGCTTCCACAACTGATTTAGATGTAAGTTTTCTGGAGCAATGAATTCATGAAAAATAAAGTCATTTCGATCACGCTATGTTCTTAAGCAATTGGTGTAAGCAAATTAAAACTGGATAGCATACTTTAATGAGATGAGCTAATTGGCGCGGAGAGTAATCTTCTTAAGCCTAACATTAAAGCACTTAAGCAAAGTGGTGTCAGTTGTTTGTAATTTTGTTTTAATTCAATTCATGACTTCAGGAACGAAATCAAGTTTTAAGGCTCAATCTTTTTGTTCAATCTTCAGGATGCGCTATTAACCTAATATTATTCTAAAACATATCTTGAAGCTAGATATCTAAAATTGGCAGTTATGAATATAAAGGAATATGTCCGTAAAACATACGAGGGTCAGTCAAGAAAAACTGAGAGTTGGTTAATTAAGCATTCAAAAAGTATTTATAATTGTATTTTCTATCAATCATCGAGCTATATTATCCTTTGTGTATATTCTGATGAATTCCGTGATCGGATATATTACTTATAAATAAAGTTGCCAAGCAACCAAAGAATATCACTAAGGGAAATGCTTTCGCGCCTGCGACATAGAGATTATATCTGTTGTAAATTCGAACATTTATTTCAATTTTATATAGCGTAGTTTATTTCAACTTACATTTGCATCTTGTAGAATCATATATATCAAATAATAATGAGCAGTTTTTGCAGAAGGGTCACTGATAGTGTGACGTTTAGTTGCCTAGCAACAGTTTTACCCATATTTTATCGATTTTCGCAATATGTGTGCTTTTCGTTGCCTTGGTATTGTATACCTAATCACTGATTTCACAATTTCTGTTCAGGAAGATTATGAATGTGTCTGCGGGGGTACAGTAACCATAATAGGAAAAGAATATATAACTTCGTTTTTGAAAAACATCATGCGTTCTTTTGGGTGGGGTAAAATTATGTTTTCAATACAAACAAATACAGTGGCAATTAATAGTTCTAATGTCCCAAACCTAGTTGAAGAATATTCAATTAAACTACATTCCATTTTAGTTAAGTACCGTACCATGAACAAATAACGCTTCATTGTTTCTTTGTCCTTAATCAATACACATCGGACTCGTTTCGATGTTTTATAGACACGGGCGTAAGCTTTGCTCGGATAATTACCGTTATGATTGAATATGGGCCATAGAAAACTGATCATTTCTAATTAGAGCATATTGATTGAGGCTATATCTATTGTATACGACTGATTGAAGTACAAACGTATAGATAAACATCACCTCATTTTCATTCAACTGTTGCTTTATAAATAGTCCAATCAGTCAACATATCGCTGGCTTAGAATGAGAACGTCGTAACTACCACTTACGGACACCTTATAAGACACATACATATTTGAAATCTGCTTCAAAAGGAGCTTCTTTTGAGCTTATTTTCATAAAAATCAGAAGTTGTCATGTAGACCAAAATGAAGTTTTAAAAACTCGTTTTCCCATACGTAAAGAGTAAATTACTGACAGTTTTCTCTTGATTTCTTAAAATATCAATTTTGCATTTACGACATTCTTATTCTAAGCCATCGATATTTCGCGATAGATTGATTTGATGTTCCAAATAAAGCACCCGGACCAAGATATACATTAACAGCTTGAAGCTTTTGCTTCGGTCAATATTCACATCTAGGACTGACTTGCCAATAGGGTAATACGACTTAATGTATAATACTCGTAGATGATTCGTTTCATTATTTTTTCTTGTTTATTTAATGTTTGTTTTTGTGAGGGTTATATTAAAATGCACTTTAAAAAACATTTTCTATTGTTTATTCCAGTTTGTTTCTTTTCTCGCTATGCTGCATATGTCGGTCTTCTTTGTCCGATCCTCTGTCGTTGTATTTATTCACAAACCCACGTACCACTGGGATAACTTCCTAAAAGAAACAGAAGTACATATCCTATTACATGATTGTGTAATGATATTAGCCTCCCTTGCTCAGTGGTTAGTACGCTTGTCGTCTAATCTGGCGATCCGGGTTCAAATCTGTGTGGATGAATATTTATACATGCCTTCCATATTTCAGTAGAAATAAAACAAATAAAGACTACTATGATCGGCATTAAAAATGTATATTGGAATTATCCGTTCGTTTAATCCTGTCCAATATTAATATACTCATTGTATTTATTGGTGTCACATAGTTCCCAAATATCCACAAAGAACTTTTAATGTGCCGCAGAATACACGGCAGTAAAGAATATGACAGTTGTTAATGCCAAAACAATGAAAAATACAATAAAACAAAGTTTGTCGAAACATGCGCTGCTATTTTTCCAAGTTACCGTCGTCGGTATTTCATGTCTGAATCTTTCAATGGGTGTTTCCGTACACTCTTTTTTACTTTGTGGCATGCGTGGCTTTTCATTTGAGGTATATGTATCAATTGGCTCACTCGGTTGCACATCACACTTCTTTGGTGCTGAACAGGATATTCTCTTTCGGCGATTACATATTTCAACAAGACTTTTCCAGAAACTTGTGACAGCGCTATTCTCGTCTTTATGATAGACGTTCAAGCTGACAAGTGTTGCGAAGGTTATACCACAGCTCATTGATACCACTCCTAGAAGATAGTAACTGAATAAAGCCATTGGGTCTGATATTTTGGGAAGGTCATCTCCAACAATCGTGAGAAAAACTGATATAGCTAACAACATAGTTATACTGAATGATAGTCTTTCACCAGTCTCCGTTGGTATTAAGAATGATAATAAGTTAAGGAATGACATTAAAATCACCGGTGCTACCACGTTAACCAAAACAAACCTCGGTCGTCTACGTAAGTAAACTATCATATCGTAGTATGTATCGCCGTTAATTACGCGTACTTCCGTGTCGTCTAGATTCCAGCCGCGATTTTCTTCATAGAATGTTGTGCCCACTTTGTCTGATGCCTTTTTAATAACAATACCGGTAGCCAACTCTCCCCAGTTAACAAAACCCAAAGCACACTTATGTCGGTCCCACGGAAAATATGTCACGTCCGGATCACAAGTTGCATAGAATACTTCACCAGGGTTCATCTTAACACGGCCGTCGTATCTAATGGTTACATCAAACGATTGGCTGCCTATCACTTTGATACTATCAAAGGTATTAGTGAGCACAAACTTTGGTGTCCAAAAATGTCTACTGTTCACATTAAACTCCTCTAGATTTCCGTAATTAGTTGGATCCCAAACCAATGACTCGTCGTACCACTCCATTCTCAATACCACTGTACATGTCAGTTTCTGATTCACTTCATCGAATTCTACAATCGCGGCAAGTTCGACCCCTATAGTCAAAGTTAACGAATCCGACTGATTGTTTATGGGTCGGATATCTTTGTTGTAATCATGTAATGTGTCATTTAGTAACTGCTTTACGTCACTCATCATATATCCTCTTACATACACCAGAGGCCATATGTAACTCAGTATAACGAACAATTGTAAAACCATCATCTTTCAAATCTGAAAATAGAGTATAAATGATGTTACTAAACTATCAATGGAACCGTTTCCTCCTGCTGAAAAACATTGTGCTTACATGTTAAATCACTAAATCACACATCCATTCTGCTTGTACACTGTTAAATAGAGCAACACGTTTTGGAATAAAACTATTGACCATTGTTTAAATACTGAAGACAATCCAAAGCCACACCGTAACGGCGGCATCGCCTAGCCATCCACACAACAGTCAGACCATTCACATCTTTTGTTGATGGAAAACTTGAATTTTTATAAGGGAACCATCCTATTGAACCTTGTGATAACAAACTTCTGTATATCAGTCATCTAAGAAAGGTAGACATTAAGACTTATTACTGATTTGAGAGGGCTTAATTCTCAGTGCAATGTGTCCAAATTTCGCAATAATGGTAAATAATATCATAATAATAATAATAAAGACTTTCCTTATGGAGGCAACAAATTTGGGCATGTCCAGTCTTCCCTGTAGGCCTTTTTGATACTACCAAATGATTGTTTTTAAATTACTCCATTGCATTAAAAGTGTATAGAACTATATCAGACGATATTTTTTAAAAAAAGTTTCAAAAACTGAAAAACAATTATGCTTTCATTTCCATTAGATAATTTTTCGCTTCAGTTTTAACAGAAACTCTCTCTGTGATTTATTGGACTTGCACATTGTCCATTTTCATACGAAAGTGTTCTAGACCATCCTATAAAATTATAAGAATCGTCTATTTTTCGACGATTGAATCAAAGTACACGGAACCCATCCAAAGTTTTAATTTGCAATTAAGGTAGTCTTGTATCATACTAAAAACGATGCAAGTAAGTATGTTGACATTAAATGACTGTTAGAATATACACGTAGCTCTATACACTTTAAAACAAAACTAAGAATCAATTATTGAGACTAATTCGCTGAAATAAGACCGTTTGTATGACAGATCTTATTAGCGGAACTTGACTTCAATTATTAAACAATAATGTTCCCATCGTGAGCTATTGGGAGACTATTCCAACTATAAAAGTCAACGCGTCCACAACGGATTTAGATGTAAGTTGTTTGGAACAATGAACTCATGGAAGTGAACTCACTTCGATCGAACTATGTTCTTAAGTAATTGGAAATCTTAAGCTGACGTCGTAATGTCTCTTAGCTCATGCAATTTAAATTTTATGATGACATACTTTAAATGAGATGAGCTTATGGTCGGAGAAAGTATTCTACTTTAGTACGACATAAACATACTGTAATGCGTTCATAGGCAAAACGTGGACAACTTCTTTTCTTAATTTGATAAAGCAATCTACTTAGTACTTAAGCAAAGTGGTATTGCGTTTTTTCCTTTTGTTTTCATTGCATTCCTTGAAAGAACGATTTCAAGTTTCGATGACTTAATCTAAGTTTTCAATCTTAAGGATAGATTATTTATTTGATATCCTTCTAAAACATATCTTCGTGCTAGAGATCTAAACTTGAAAGACAGAGTATTAGCTAAGTGCAGCATATGTGAATATTACGATAATATAAACGTTAACTTACTTACTTGGTGTGTCGATATTTGTTTACAGAGATGTCCTTACTAATGTGCCTGACTTGTATATCCGGTAAGCTAATCTAAATCTGCTTTATTAACATTTTTACTCTTAACATGCTATGCTCTTTTCGTTGAATATTAATCCCACTATTTAACAGCTTGTAATGCTAAATTCCTAGTGTACACTCCAAATTCCAATCTATTTACACGTTAAAAGCTTAAGGCTTTATTTAAACTGCTACTAGTAATCGAACTAACAAGTTTCTTTTTCATTGTTTTATTGCATTAACTGAATATAATTGTAGTCTACTGGTATTAATATCACCCGTAGTGAGTTTCTGGTCATATTACCGGTCTTATTGACATTATTGCTGATTTATTATTATAATCTTCTTAACGGGTACTTAAAGCGGAATTGTTCCTATACGGCACATGACCGGATAGAGCGATTAATCAATTTGCTTTTTACACGTACATGATCACAGGTAATTGGATGCTATCATAAAGAATCAAAGCACTGATAGCGCTTAAAGAACATGGTGTGTTCCTATGGTCAGACGATTAAATTTCCTATCACAAAGCCTGTGGCAAGCGCCCTGAGTCTGTCATTTTACCATTTCTGAATCATACAGTTTCCTGTACAGATCATGTTCCGATAAGACAATATTATCATTATACCTCTTTGTCAAAAGCCTAAGTACATTAAATTTGACATGTTGCCTTTTAATACACATGTGGTTTCGTTATTGTACTGAAAGAATGTTTTGATAAGTTGAATCAACAAAGTTGGACGGACAACGGATAGACAGGATATTCAATGATACGTTGTTAAATGCCCTAAGCTATATGAATTAAGTACTTCTTTCAATATTGAATGAATCAAGTAATTAACAAGTACTGAAATAAATTTTGTAATCACAGACATTTATCATAATTCGACAATAATTCATATGCTTGCAGGGTTTTTGACACTGTATGTTATCAGACGTATTTGTCCTGCAAAGTGTACCCATACTCAATCATGTATTGTCTACTATGTACACAGCAATGACTAGTACTTAAGTAAGCCTGTGGAATTGCATTGACGTCCGAACACTATTTAAAAAATCAAGTGCAGACTTGCAAAGTTACTTGGTAGATAGCGTACTGTCGATCCAATAAGTAATATTGTAACCCCTTACTTTTTTCGTAACGTTAATGTCCCATTGACAATCGGGTAGTATTTTTATTTTTACGATCAACACACCACGTGATTGGATATTTTTACTGTCAAGAGGGTGATATAACTTTTTGACAGTACTTTTTATCACGGTGATGTTTTTGTGAATAAACTAAAACATGGCGACGTGTTGCACCCACATAACCATGATTTAGTTCTATATATCCAGTAAAGTATTGGATGCCGACAATTATTCCAAGAATGTAAATGCGTTTAACTTTTCTACGCTACAACTTTTCTTTGGTGTAGATTGTTTATTTTCCGGTCTACGATCGAAAAGTGAAAGATCAATCTGTTAGGTGAAATGTCAATTAGCTATACACACGATTGAAGTACTTGGAAACATTTATACCATGAAATTGCGACATGTGCTAAGTTTACATCTTGCTATAGAAAGTAACTTTACTTGAACCCGTAACGATTCATTACAAAATATATACTTTTCTAAGTCCTCACTTATATTTCATAGATAGCTTTGTTAACCATATTTATATCTCATTGAAATTTGGCTATATTACGCGTCAATTATATGTTCGCAAAATAGTATTACAAACAATTGACTTTGATTTGCATTTATAAAATTAAAACAATTTTAACATATCAACCAAGGGAGGTAAAAGTCACATATACATATTTTGATATATTTGATGACCACCATGTTATCAGATTTTTCCACTTGCGGTCATTGACACGAGTCGTGAACATTGTTGAATGTATCGTCTCAGTGATTTTATCGTCTAAACGCTAATTACAGTCACGTCTCCGAATAGCACGATTGTACGTCATAACGTCACTTCAATACCAAAATCTATCACAACCACCATTATAAATCTGACAAACAATACGTTAATCTTTCATTATATACTAATTAACACTTATACGTTAAAATCAATCAACCAGTGATGTATTGGGTACTTTTTCTTACACGTCGGCAGAAAATAACACCGTAAATTTGCATCGTACAAACGTCACGTGACGTCTTGATTCTGACACCAGCTGACGCATAATTGTGATAGCATGATTGATTTTCGAATGTTTTTCAAAGGGGATGAGTCTTTGGACATACATTCGAAGCGTTTGAGAAATTTTGTCACTTTACTATTTACAACAAAAAAGTAATTAATCATTGAAAATGAGGACTTAGAAAAATTGTATATCTGCCAAAATAGATTGTCGACGAAAAAAGTAATGGGTAATGAAATAAATACCACATAGCTTCGCCCTTGGGTAGCAGAACTTGCCCCAGGCTGACATTTTACAGCCACCCTTTGCTATGTGTTATTTATATAATATAAGTTACACATGGTTACACATTCATTAGATTTTTGTAATATTGATAGTAAGTTACGCTTTTAATACATGCAATTATTTTAAAAGTATGCATATTTTGAAATGGTAAGATCCCGACGTCAATAAAGGTCCCGACGTCTTGTATTCAGAAAGAAACACTTGCGCTATTAAGACAGACCGGCCCAATTAGGACCATTTGTACCAATCTTATTAGTGGAACTCTACTACGAGAACCTATCATTAGCTTTTTCGAGACTAACCCAAGTATTAAATTCAACGCTTCCAAGACTGAATTAGATTAAGTTTTCAGGAGCAATGAACTCATGAAAAAGATAGTCATTTTGATCACGCTATGTACTTAAGTAATTAGAAATCTTAATCATCATCGTAGGGTCTCTTAGTTTATGTAAATTAATATATGATATACATACTTTAATGAGAGGAGCTAATTTATTCAGAGAGTAATCTTCTTCAGTCTTACATTTAAACTACTGTAATACGGTAAGTGAAAAACTTGTAGACTACCTTTCTTTATTTGATAAAGCAATCTTCTTTAGCAAAGTGGTGTCACGAAAATAGTTCCTGCTCGTTATATTCAGTTTTGCAAGATTTGAACATTAAACGTTCTTTGTTTCAATTAATCTGTTCGATTATTATATTTTAGTTTCTTCTTGTAATGGAAGAAATTGTATGAAATTAAAGGAAAAGGTGTTTAAAGGCGTTGATAATTATTACTACGCGTTACGAACGCGATATTGCGCGTGCATCAATGGTTTTATTATGTTAATTTATTTAGTTTAAAATTCTCTAACGAAATCGTAGCCGAGTGGTTAAGCAACTCGCTTAGTAATTTTCTGATGCTAAGGTCAAGCGATCGTACCACGGCGGCTCCAAATTTTTATGTTTTTAAACAAATTATTTTTCGTCCAGCACTTGCCTCTCTTTCGACTTAGAAAACCACTTGATGTTATATTACGTGAAAAGCTATTGCCCCTTTGCAGTTCGCCAGCCTGTCAGTACTTCAGTACTTTGATTTTTTAATTTGTCTAATGACTAAACGAAATCAAGACTTAATCTTATTTATCAATCTCAAGGATTGTTTCTTTGACTAATTTCATTCTAAAACACATCTTCATGCTAAATATTTGAATTGACAAACAGTCGTATGAATATGTCAGTAAAACATACTTACATTAAGCGTATGGTGAAATGTGTTTACAGAGAATGTCCTAATTAATCTTGGCCGTCGCTTTTCCTCCAAGCGCGTATCTAAAGCTGCTTAATACGTTTTAACACACTATACTTTATGCACTTTATTTCGTTGATTTGAATATTAATTCGATTAATAAATAACGTGTTATGGTCAAGCGTTTCTGTACCCACCGAATTCATATATTATCAATTATTTTTTTTATACGTAACTGGCTTCATATTATCAAATGTTAAGTGCTAATCGAACAAACAATTATCTAGTGTTTTATTCTTTATACTCGTATGTTTCGTATTGATTGGTGATTTTCTGGCCATACCATCAAGCTAATTGACATGTATTTCTGATATATATAGTTGAATTTCTAACGTGGGTTTAAGTGCTATTGAACAATATCGGATAGTGTTACAAAGTGTATACAACTAATTTGCTTTGTAATTGTACGTCTTTGATAACGATGCTTCAAATTGGTACAACCAGAAAAAATATTATCGTTTTACCACGTTACAAACGAGCTCATTATGGTTTATTACTTTTATTATTGTGTTATACTGTGTACGTATAACAAGAAAAAAATCGATCTGCAATTATAAATGGTTTATAGACAAACATGTATGTTTCCGACAAAGCAAAATCATCTGACCTTATTTCTTGACAATGTGTACAGCTAGGATTTGTACAAAGTAACATTTTAAAGTATTATTGGAATCCAACCAATGGTTAAGAAGAACTATATATATCGGATGAACCTTGTAGACTCCACCTAGACAGACTTCAAGCACAATATCAACATGCTGTTACTGCTAATGTAACAGGCATATAACAGACAAAGACAATCGTGTACTATGATAAGTTGTACATTGCAGGAACCCTATATGAAACAATATTTGAGATAGGTGAAAGGTATCATAGGTTTTTTATCTGACACAACACTTTGCGATCAGCCATGTGGTCACGTGCAATGGTGACTGGTTTTTCTTTCAAATTGAATAAATAGCAAAAGTTGGGAGAGACAATTTCTGATATATAAGGCCATACCAAATCGCTTTAATGATAAATGTCAGGTCTGACTTTCTGAAGCATATATACCTTTTGAATTGTTTTTAAATTAAACATTTAATGCATTCAGCATTGAACGTTTTTTTACAATGACGAATCAGGTTTTCGAGTATTCGACAAGCCTTAAGAAAAGAATAGTCGAATATTTAGTCAGCACCTCAAAGGAAAAGTCGATCATTTGGTCAGCCTTTCAAACGAACGTTTGGTCGTTATAACTATAACTTCGGTAATCGATACTAGGTTTACATGTTTGTATTAACTATGTTATTATATTATGTTCTAATTTGTAACCTCTCATACAAAATAACACATATTTTGTAGAAGTGATTTTGGTTGGTTCACTTACTTGAATAGTATGACGTACAAGAGAAAGAAAAACATACAAAACATACTCTAATAAAACTAAATAGTTGATTTATTCATTCGAACAATAGGCCTACCATTATGTTCGACATATTTCACTTCAACAATAACCAAACACCTATTAACAAGTCTACGATTGTTGTGCATTTATCAAGCGTTTACGAATACCACAGTCGATCCTTCTCGCCCTTTGTCCTGAGAAATTTGAATTTAAAAATTTTTGTTTGTATTTGTCTAAATGAAATTTGAATCTAAATGTCTTTATATCGTGCGATTTACACAAGTATTTATACACCATGTTTCTTGCATGAAGAAAATTCATCCTATAATTGTATTTATTGAGAGGAATAAATTTTATCATAAAACCACATACAACTGTGCGAGAGGGACAGGCTGTCGGGACTAGTGTTGTGTTTTTGTGGCTATTAAGTTTTATATTCAATTCAAATAGCAGAACCAAACAGAACATAACATGTCTTTATCAGCTTTCGTTGCTATAGCAACACACAGGCATACAACACATAATACAAATATACAGATCGTGGCAATGTGACTGCTCGTACTTGTAGATATACGCATTAATAGATAACTTACCGTTCCTGACACTCTTACAGAGTTGAGTATAATTGACAATCAATAATTATTTACGTTCGAGTTGTTTCATCTTGAACTTGTCCACATTTGAATGTTATTTTTCTTGGAAAATACAAGCATGACACAAAGCAACATACTATACATATGTTTAGCTCTGGATGAGTGTGGAAGTTAAATATGTCGATCCTACTCTCATTTCCTAGTTCCGCGGAGAGAGAAAAGAGTAATTATTCATACACAGTTAAATTAGCAAATCATTTATGCATATTGTACAATCCTGAAATATTGTTTACAAATCCCATCTTCATTAGAAAATACTGCTAGGAATTTACCTATTATTATAAATTCTCTCTGCAGATTGGTTTGGGAACTTGGGTGGCTCTTGGCTGTGTTAAATACGGTCGCATGCAATAACGGCTGTTTTATAATTTCTTTGTGGTATTTCTGATTTCTGTGCTTGCCTGGTTGCATTGAGTGCTGCCTTCCCTGTCTGATTTCCTCATACCTTTTTACTTGGAAAGAGACGAGAGAAAGTTTATTGATGATAATTCTTGCAAAAGATGTACTTGTACTTGTTATATGATCATCATTTACTTTACGGGTGATCTTTCATCTATACAAATGTGTATTTGAAGCTTATTTTTATTGACAGGTTATTGACATGTAATGTGAAATGTAATTGTGTAGTGTTTACTATGGTTTCGGACAATCAAGATGAATATCTATCCAAGACATTATATATTGTGAAAGATTCATAGTGAAATATTTTTAGGTTATCTACATTTTTGCACATGAACCTTTCAACTAATGTTATCCATATATTTATTTACATCAAATGCCGCCAGAGAGTGTAGCACACTGTTCTTTCATAAGACCCACTAAAAGTATACAGTTTTCGTGTTTTTCATTCTCTGTGGTTTATTTTTCAAAAAGGAAAGGCCGACGAAGCCATATGAAAGAATGACTCCAAAGAAAAGAAGGGTGCAACTGGTTTAATTATAATTGTTTGATTAATAGCATTATGCATATACAATTAATTGATTTTTGTTTTGGTTGTGAACAAAATATTAAAGGTAGGCGTGTTCTATTTAAAATTAAAAGTTATATTGCCCCAGCGCTTTTTAACGCTGTGTGACGGAACAAATTGGTCTCATGGCCAGTCGGAGAACAGATACTGCATGCCATGAAATTGTCACATGTCAGATAAAAGGGAGTTTACAGATACCAAAGAAAAAGAACCGAGTGAATAGCAAAAAGAATGAAAACGGTCTTATATTGAACTGTATGCGGTGTCCTATTGTCTGGCTCTCGTTCAATCACGATCAATTTTATTCAGGATATGTCTTAGATTTAGTGAATAAGTAAATCAGAGTTATTATTTATTCCAATAGTCAATACATCAACTTCCAAATCAGTCATTTACTTGAAAACATAACAATATTTCTGTAAAAAACACACGAATATGTGGCAAAAAAGAATAATAAAAATCAAACTCACATATCGCCTTTAAAACCTTGGGTCGTCTAATATTGATCAGTATTCCAATGCAAGACTGTTTTTTTATTGATATTCAATTCCAATTCTGCCTTATTCTTTGCTCTTTGATTCCTTTTGTATAGCTCTTTCAGAGTAAGGCAACACTTAGTTATCACCCTTTCCATCAATTTTCCTCTATATGAAGTCATTATCATTCCTACTGTCCCTTGGTGGTATTTTAGCAATTTGTAATTATGTTAGAGTATTGATATGTGGCCCTGCAAATCTATATTCATAAAACGTTCGCATACCGTCAAAAACACTGTCAAAACGAGCAGGGTGGAAATTTTGTCATCATCGGTATAGACAGTGCTAATTTTTTATATCTTAATCACTATTAATGAAGTGTTTACATGTGTTATTTCAGCAACATCAACGTTAAGTATAGAACATATAGTACATTCGTTTTTCTCTTAGAGCTCTAGATTTATTGGTTTTAATTGTTCACAATACACAATGTTTTTATGAAGCAAATAATCTTTCTTTACTATAAAAACGTCTTATAAAAACTGCATTATTCTTAACGTCAATACTCGAGGTTTAGTTTTATAGTTGGTTAAAGAGCTGCTATTGAAAAAACAAAGGTATGTTCATTGATTAACTTTCAGTCATTTATTATAAGCATTACATAAACCGTGGTCCTAGGAGTGACACAAAACGGTCTGTTTCCGAATAATGCTGGCTGAATCGGATAATGCAGGTTAGGTTGTAATACAGACTGGATCGACAAAATTCGGCAATGAAGAAACTAGTTTATATGAAAAATCTGTTTTACTATGATCCCATTCATGCAGTTACTGCCATTAAGATCAAGTGTTAGGCAATGGAATTAGTCAAGTGGCTTTGTCTGTATGTTGATGGTTACGTGGTGTCGATTTCACACGCGTAGATTATAATTATCCTAGACATATAAGAACAATAATATTAGTGAAAAGTTCAAGTATATTAAAGTTAAATGTTGTAAATGACAAACTGATAAGTGTACTAATTACATTGTCATTAAATTTTACTGCTATGATAATACTATTCCCGATATTGTAAAATTCCTTCAGCATAACTTTAATTGAATAGAGATGACAGAAATTTCGCTTCCATATCCCATCAAGACATTAGACTGTAATGCCTGCAGTAATAATTGTGCTTTTAAGGA
Source organism: Spisula subtruncata (assembly GCA_963678985.1). Lineage (NCBI taxonomy): Eukaryota > Metazoa > Mollusca > Bivalvia > Venerida > Mactridae > Spisula > Spisula subtruncata. The sequence continues at coordinate 6,494 of CAVMCB010000034.1, read as the reverse complement.
ATATGATTAGTTGCATAACCTTACCCCATTAACCTTTTTGACATTACCGTGGGTCCATAACTGACTTCGCCATGGTTTTAAGTACCAGATGGCTTGTATGGACGAATTTACTGTCATCAAAAGCAAAGACGGTTAATGTACCGTGCATTGATAGTCGATGCCTACAGCGAAAATAGTCGTGCATAGGGATAATGGTCAATATCTAAAGGCCCCATAGCACATCATGACTAGGGTTTGCCAGTTATTATTATTTGACTCAGCGATACATGTAACAAGGCACAAGCAAATTCAAAACTACAATTGATGTTCAACACTTAACGAATAAATTTAGATCGATCATAGATAGTTGCTTGATTTATTGAATGTTGGCAGAAATAATAACTCTGATTCACTTATTCACTTAATCTAAGACATATCGTGAATAGAATTGACCGTGATTGAACGTAAAGCCAGACAATACGACACCAAATACAGATTAGGATAGGACCCTATTCATCATTGATCATATTAAAGCCACAATAAGGTTCCGGAACGACATATTTTCCATAGATAGAAAACACAAATCTTTGTTACTGATTTGAAGACTGATAAATAATTACCACATCAAGCTATTAAAACACGCTCTTACTGTCATATATGTGAAATAATCTTCCCTTGAAGATTGACATAAAGAGCCCGGTTTGTTTACAAATACGGCGTTTAACAGCATCTCCGTCACTTTCCGGAGACTACCGATAAATGTTCGCCACTTTCTGATAACCAATGGATGGATAGCACACATATTGATAACGTAGGGTGCACATTATAACCCGGTATATACCAGTACCTTCCGGTATCGTATATAGTAGCCCGCTATTGACACCTAATCATGTTGTATATTGCCTTGTATATTGCCTTGTGTATTGACATTATTAATGTTGAATGTATAATTGAAACATGCCAGAGGCGGGGGATTTACTATGCGTATGCAATACAGATGGTGCGAATGGCTGTGTGCAGTTGTATTAATTTCTCCGATAATTATTAGATTTATATTTTCATGTACAGTAGAATCTACAATAAAATAATAATTGTTTACTTGTAAGTATATAAATCTGCATGTTCAATATACACGAATGTTGTGAGTTATTTAATTTTCATAAGCACGTGTCAATCATTATGAAGATCAAAGAGGCGGCCTTTTCTTTTAATATCAATATAAAACGCACAAACATGATCATATGAATGGAAAATTAAAATATATGTAATATCCACATGCCCTCAATTTTTTCTATGCATATGTATTTAATTGTAGCTAGCTACATTTTGTTTATTGTCTGATACAACATAATCTGTAATAAAATATAAAAGCTAGATGTTTTTGTTTGTCCTTATAATTTTATATCGCTTGCTTAGAATAAGAAGGTCGTAAGTGCCATATTTGAAATATTTATCACAAGGCGCTTCTTATGAGTCTATTTTCATGAAAGCTTGTTAACCATAAGTACAGAGTAATTTGTCAGGCAGATTTTCTTATTTTCTCAAAATATTATTTTGTTGATACGATCTTTTCATTCTAATCCAGCGATATGTTATATATCATGGAGTTAATGTGCTTGTCTATATAATTCCATGATTATATTTAGTGGTAAAAAATTATACATTCATTCACACTTCTACACTTATCCTTTAATTGGATTATACCTAGCCATTCAATTAGGTGTCAGTCGTGATTAGTCTACAATATGCCACGCAATATACAAAACAATATAGGCCTACAACAGGGTACCGGCAGATACCGGTGTACCGGGTTTTGTGCGTATACTTTGATCATTGACGAAATCTTCGGAATCGTTCGTAAAATTTAAACGTAAACACTATTTAGTATTTTGTACGGAGGACAAAATACTAAATAGCGTTTTCAGTTGATTATTTCTCATAGAAGGAACAGCGATCAGAGGTCAGATATGGGTCCCTTCTGCACAATTTTTAGTATAATTTAATATCTCAATACTTCAATTTTCTATGTAGATAGAAAATACCATCATTTTAAACCTTATTGGGACTTTAAGATGTCTTCGTGACGTTTTGAGTATGCCACCATAACTATATGGACACAGTGCGAAATTCTACATGAATGATGTCGATTTGGAAGGCTATAATGATCGACACACTATCAAGATGATATGGCATGAATGTTTTTTTTTTTTTTTTTGGAACCGACCTATGTCAGCCCGTTTATTTTTTAATTACAACAATAACAACATATACATATATCACAGTAATGAGAAGAACATGCATATTGGCTACACTATTTCAAATCAACAAAATACATTATTGCCAGTAGTTAAAACATAAAATTACAAAATTGCATAGTACAATTATTGCCAAAGAAAAAATACCTTGACTTTAAACAATACTTATGGTGACTAGTTGGTCATAAAATACCATGACAAACAGGTCTATTAATTGTCTCTGCATCAGCATTAATTATTTATCACTAAATGTGTTTAAGTGTCAAATGGTGGCTGTAAAGTCCTCAGTGTACAATGTAGTTATCAGTTATGTTGGGTTTTTTTAGTTTATTTTATATTTGTAAGAAAATTCTAGATCACATACGTGGTTGTGCTTCTTTAAGGTACTTGATGAATCTGTTAAGGAGAACGTGCCGTTTGTCTAATTTATTGTAATAAGTTTCTAATATCAAAAAGTCGTGGACAATAATTTTTAGCACATTCATACCTTTGTTTCTTCTATCGCTTATCATGTAGCATTTATATATACTGTAGCCGAGATGGCTTAGTATAATATTGATATCCTCATAACCTTTCATTTCAATTTTATATCCGAAGATCATATATTCCAGAGTATTAACATATTTACAGAATCCAAGTTTTCGGAATATTTGGTTTATAGTATTCCATACTGGGTTGATGTATGAACATCTAAAAAAAAAGTGGTCGATTGTTTCAACGTTTTTACAGAAGTTACAAAGAGGAGAATCATATATTTTCCATTTAAAAAGGTTTTCGTTAGTTGCTATTATTTTATGTGTCAACTTCAGTTTGAATTCTTTAACCTTGTTGTCTTTAATGACATTATGTAGTACAGAGTATATTGGATTCCAATTCACTTGTCTATTAAAGGTGTCTTCCCAATATTTGTGAATATATGGTTTTTCGCATAGTCTTGAGGTTATTAAAATTCTTATTTGTTTATTAGTAAGTGTATTTATATCTTGTGTCATTGTCAAAACTGTTTTGACGGAGGATTGTTTTGATTTTGTCGTATTTAATATGTCTTTCCAGGCAGATGGTATTGCTTTTATTAGTTTAGAGTATTCTGACATCCAGTTATATTTAGTTCTAAGTTTGTTCAAAATAGTGTATTCATTGATTTTTCCATTGTTGATGATATCTTCGATAAATATTATGCCTGAGTGTATCCAATGCTGGTAAATTAAACATTTTCCTCTGTGCTTTATAAATCTATTTCCCCATAAGACTTGTTTCCTTATATCGTAGAATTCATTTGGGGCTCTTTGTTGTTTTATATTACATAATTCTATAAAGTTTTCGATTATTTCTCTGTAGAAATGTGGTATTCTATGTTTTCTATCCGGTAGAGATTTAAAGGAGTCAATATTCATTTTAAAAACCAGCATATCATGACCAAATTGGTTGATAAAAAATTTAGGTATAATTTTCCAGTTTGCCGCTTCATCGCTGTTTAATGATTTTACCCATTTCATTTTTAATGTTTTAATGTATGCTATTAAATCTGGCATTTCTATACCTCCATCCGACTTTTCAGATATCAAGATTGATCTTTTGATTTTTTCCCTTTTGTTGCTCCAAAGGAATTGGTATAGCATTGAGTTGATGTTATTTATTACATATTTTGGGGTTGGAATGGATTGTATTAAATATGCAAGTTTTGGAAGTATTATTGATTTAATTACGGTTAGTTTGCCAAAGAATGTCAGATATCTATTATTCCATGTATTAATTAAAGTCTTGCAGATTTCTATTTTAGAATTCCAGTTCATTTGTTCACAATCTTTGGGGTTTGCGCCAAAATATGTTCCTAGAGCTTTAACGGATTTGTTAAAGGTGATGCTATAAATTTTTGGCCGATGATTTTGCTTCGATTTGCCAATTAGAAGTCCTTCGGTTTTGTTTTTGTTCAGTTTAAGTCCGGAGAATTTTCCAAAATGTTCAATAAGATCTATTGCTTTAGGTATCTCATTTTCATTTTTAAGGAAAAGTGTAGTGTCGTCTGCTAATTGTGTGACCTTTAATTCTTTTTGATTATTTGGATCGATGTTTATTTGTATTCCGTTTACGTTTGATTTTCGTATTTTTGTAGATAGTATTTCAGCAATTGTTAGAAATAATAGAGCAGATAGTGGGCATCCTTGCCTGAGACCGCGTGACAGGGTAAAAAAGTTAGACTTCCATCCGTTATTAATGACTGAAGAGCATATGTTGTTATACAGCGTTTTAACCCAGTTTATAAAATCACTTTTGAAACCATATTTAGTAAGTACGTTGATCAAAAAATTCCATTCGACCGTATCAAAAGCTTTTTTAAAATCGAGAAATAGGATAGTACCGTCTATGTTGAAGTGCTCCGTGTAGTCAATTATGTCTTGTATCTGTCTAATATTATTTCCGATAAAGCGATTTTTAATGAAACCTTGTTGGTCGGGGCTTATGATTTTTGGTAGTACTGTTTGTAGTCTTCCAGCTAAGACTTTTGCCATTATTTTGTAATCAATATTTAGAAGAGAGATTGGCCTCCAATTTTCCAAGTTTTTTGGATCGCCTTTTTTGTAAAGTAATGAGATTACACATTGTTTTTGACTTCTTGATAGCTCATGTTTCTCAAAAGATTGTTCGAATGATTGAACAACGATATTTGCTATTTTGTGCCAAAAAACGTTTGTAGAATTCTACCGTGAGTCCATCAAGACCAGGGCTTTTATTTTGTTTCATGTTATTAATAGCGTTCGTGCATTCGTCTAGTGTTAGCTTTCCCTCACATATATCTGCCTCATCAGAGGTCAGTTTGTGATCTAAAATTACCCTGTTGAGATAAATGTCATTATCCACCTCATTTGTGGAGGTTGTATATAACTTTTTGTAGAAGTCAACTTCAGCCAATAGGATATCATTTATATTTGTTATGTTAATATTATCCACCGATAACGATGTTATATTTTTTCTGTTTTGTCTCGATTTTTCTAAGTTTAAAAAATATTTTGAATTTTTTTCTCCTTCGTCTAAGAGTTGTATACGAGATCTTATCATGGCCCCATTCATTTTTGAGTCGTAAATAGTTTTAATTTCATTTTCTAGTTCCGTTATTCTAGGGTTGTCATTTTGCTCTGAGTACAATTTACCAAGTTCTTTTTCAAGCTTGCCTAGTTTTATGTGTCTTTGCTTTGATTTTTGTTTAGAGTATGTAATTGAAACATCTTTAATTTCGTATTTACATATTTCCCATTTAATTACCGCATCTACTGGTAGAATGGAGCAACGGTCAATGGTTTTAGAAATTAAAAAACAGTATTCGTCGTCTTCTAGGTGTGCATTGTTAAGCTTCCAATAACCTGGTCCACGTTTGCATGGAGTTTTTAATTTGATCGAAATAGCGAGGTGGTCTGTGCTTTGAATAATCGCCGGTCTAATATCTGTTGAAAGGACTAGGGGTGTTATATTTTGATCGATGAGCCAATAATCGATGCGGCTTTTTTCAATACTATTTTTTCTTCGCCATGTATACTGCATTGGTTTAGTGACATTTAATTGTTTCCAAATGTCTATAAGGTTATTGTTTTTGATGATTTTTTCAAGGTTTTTACAAACGGTATTATTCTGACGCTTTTGGGAATTTGTCTGTTTTGTTATTCTATCACTATTGCTCAGTGTTTCGTTAAAGTCTCCTCCGATTATTTTTATGCCATTAGAGTTGTCATTTAGAGTATGTAATATATTTCCAAAGAAAACATTCCTTGATTTTTTATCATTGTGTGCATATATGTTTAATAAAGTATATTTGTTATTATTAGTATCTATGTTAATAAGTATATATCGTCCATTCGGATCAGTAATAAAGTTACATATTTCATGGTTTAATGTTTTTTTGAAAAAAATCGAACACCCTTTACTATTATTTTCTCCAAAGGAGTGGTACATTTTCCAATCATTAAATTCGGTGATCAGAGATTGGGTAAGGTTATCTGTAAAATGAGTCTCTTGTAGAAATACAATGTCTACTTTTTGTTGTATTAACCACTGTTGGAGTCTGCCACGTTTCGTTTTGTCCCTTAGGCCTTGTACATTAAGAGATATAATATGTATCTTGTCGTTAAGGTTAGTCATTATTTATGTGGAAAAAATATGGCATGAATGTATGTACACACATAAAACCGACCAACACCCACGTATGAGCCTTACTTTTCGTACACCAGCGATACCTAACACGTAACGTATTTGGACAAGAGGGTGCGG
>CAVMCB010000033.1:0-16395 GCA_963678985.1 Spisula subtruncata | reverse complement strand
TGTTAAATTATGCTAATCAATAGGTCAGGCTCGTGTCAAATTAGCCAAGCTATATATACCTGTCGGAGAGTTGAGCCATTTTGTTCATTAATCCATTGTCTGAATGTCTGTACAGCCATTATCCGATCCAACTCATTCAACTCATTAAGTTCTTGTTTAGCTTTCTTCTGGCTGCATTCATCCAGGCAAGACTTGAACTTTACATCATCTGTGAATATAAGTAAGACACATTTGTCATATTTTGTTATGCCTTTAAAGGGACTCAATTCCAGTTGGTAAAATGCAAAATGTATCAAAAAGTCCTCTTAAAATCACAGTTTTTCGCTTAAGAATACTTTAAGTATTCGTAAAACATACTTTTGTAATTAAAATGTCTACAAAACGTGTTTTATCACCGAAATGGAGTATAGTCCCTTTAATTCATTTTTTTCTATAAATTGTTACTGTATTATACTATGATTATACAATTCAATTCAATTCAATTCAATTATTTATTCAAGTCTCATTCACATTACATATATAAAATACAATTTTACAAGAAATTATAAAAATGCAATAATACAAGAATGTGACCAATCATGTTTGATTTATAAGAGACTGTTAGTAATAAATTTACAACACATCTAGAATATTAAAAACCTTCTATGATAAAAACCAATAAGCCTAGATGTATGTCTTAAATATAAAGCACTAAAATATGACATCATATGTCTCCTAAGACTTATATATACATACAACAGCATACATCAGTTAATATGTTGGCAGAATTATATAATATTAAAAGAGATTTGCCATATGATAAAAAGTTGTTTCCATAAACAGCTATACATATTTACAGTTGCAAATGTATAATAAAATCTATCACTTATACAGGAGTTTCCTCCGTTCTTGGAGTATGTTATAGCAGGTTTTGGCAGACAAATACATCAAATTCTCATTGGTAAAAATAAAGATAAATTTCTCTGAATCCGACATATTTTGACATTCATTATATGTATTTAGAGTATCCAAAAGTTGGAATCTAATATCGACGTAAACTGGACAATGAAGGATTACATGCACCTCATTTTCTACTGTGCTTGTACAGTGGAAACATGTTCCATTACAAACATCAATATTTTCAAATCTACCAGTTTCCAGACGTATGGGTGCAACTCCGCACCTGAACTTTGCAAAGGCACTCCTGTACTTAAAAGGAATATTGTTCTCAACATAGTATTCTGTTTTAAAATCTTGTTTTAAAAGCTTATATGTTCTTAATTTGTTTCCTCCATGACCTCTGTTTCCAGACTCTCTATTAATCGAGTTTTTCCAAATAACAATTTGATTATCAGATATTTTACATTCAATTTCTTTCACAATACTTTTTGAATTTTTGACATCTAACTCAATTACATGTGACATACCAATGTCATGGAGACAGGTTTTTATTCGTTTGAAACCATTTTTAACGTTACTCGATTTAGTCCATTCGAACATTTTCTTATTAACCCTATTATTATTCATATGAACATTTCTAAAATGCTGTCTAAACACAGACCCCCATTGTTTAACAATAGGTGGTTTCCAACCCATCTCCCCCGATACTGCAGCATTTGACGTGTATTTCCCAACTCCAAGATGAAAGCGCATTGCCCGGTTCTGAACCGCATTAATACATGAATATGATTTATCACCCCATATAGGTGCACTGTAATTTATTATGGGCCATACACAAGTATCATACAATTTTGTGAAAGTTGAATAATGGAAACCACCAAAAGCTTTGCTTTTGGATATAATCAGTCCTAATGCTCTCGAAGCTGATCTTGCAACACTTTTTGCTATTTCAAAATAGTCTAAAAATTCATTTAAAACAACACCTAAATACTTGTAATGTGATACAATCTCTAAAGGATCGTTTGCATTATGGAATACAAAATCTGACTTTACAAAACTGTTAGGCCTAAAATGCATTATCTTAGATTTATCATTATTAATTTGCATTCTATTCTGTGAACACCAACCACTCAATGAATCTAATAGAGTCTGTAAGTCCTGAGCTGTATCTGCTAGGAGAACTACATCATCAGCGAACAACAAAATACACACTTTCCTATCCTCTATATCGATGCCTATATCAAGATTACTTAGATATGACACGAGATCATTTATATATAAATTAAAGAGCACGGGGGAGAGCGGACAACCTTGTTTTAAGCCACACTTAACGTCAAACCAATCGGTTTTAAAACCGTTTAATCTCACACAACACTTAACATTACTGTAAAGTGACTGCACTGCTTGAAGAAGACGGCCCTGCAATCCCTCGTGTCTTAGTTTATCAAACAAAAGAGTTCTATCGATTGTGTCGTACGCCTTGCGATAGTCAATAAATGCGGCAAATGTAGACAATTTCTTCAATTTTCTAGTTTCAATAACATTAGTCAGTGCCTGGACATGGTCGATAGTACTCTTTCCCTTAACAAACCCGTTTTGTTCATCTTTAATAACATGTTCATCACAGCACCATTTTGTAATGCGCTTGTTTAAAATATTGCAATAAATTTTATACATTGTGGGTGCTAGGGTAATACCACGGTATGACAAAGGGTCTCTAGCATCAGATGTAGATGACTTTGGTATCGGACAAATAATACCCTTCGACCAATCGTCTGGAACACTACCAGTAATAAAACATCTATTATACAGACTGTGTAACATTGCAATTGCTGCCTCATTTTTCAGTAATTCATTGGGAATTTCATCAATACCAGACGACTTTCCCGATTTTGCTTCTAAAATACATTTAATTATTTCATCAATATGTATCATTTGGTTAAAAATAGACTCATCCATAGTGTTATCTTCTACTTCTATATGTATGTTATTTCCTTCAGGCGTAGTGTCATCCGGGTTAAGAAGGCCATGAAAATCAGTGCGCCATTTTTCAAGTACTATGCCTGGGTCATTACATAAGGAACCGTCAGGCAAATTAATCTCAAAGGGGATTTTCTTTACGCGTTCATTGCCTAGCCCAATATTCCCAATTGTATTCCAAAATGCACCTGAATTAGTAACTATAACAGATTCCAGTTCAGTCTGGGCCTGATTAACATAACGTCTCTTAGCACGTTGGACACAACTATCAAAATGCTTTCTTTTCTGTACATATATATGTCTAAGATTGGACCTTTCCCTTGATTTGCACTTAAGCCATTGTCTTTCAGCTTTACACATATCTGACCATAAAATAGTTAAGTCATCTGACCACCAAGGCTTCCTTGTTCTTAGCCTTTTCTTTGTGTCACAAGATGTGGATAAATTTACTGTCTTATGTTTCAATTTACAGTTCATTTCATTATGAATGATGCATACAAAATCCTTATAAGCTTGATTTATACTATTTTGAGATGCTACAGAGCTTTCTAGTTGCTCAATTGTGTAAACAATTCTAGAATAAACATCTGAAGATGACATAAAACTATCATCAATGCTTTTACAATCATACACTTCTTTACTGGATTTTAGTACTTTTCTATTAGGTATATTTTTTTTACACCTGCTGTATTTTGACAAAACATAGTTCCATTTTAAAATAGAATGGTCTGATATATCCTTATTCTGAAATTTATTAAACATAGCATAACTTTGTAAAATACTTGACATTGTTAAAACTTCAAAATCTACAAACTTGTGCAAAGACTCATACGGTACCAAACAAAAGTCTACAACCGACGCACCTTGCGGACCAATAAATGTAAAGTTATTGCTAATTGTATTACGTCCGTTCAAAATGGCAAAATTCACATTAATTAAAAAATCAGTAAAGTATGAACCGAAACCATTTGTTGAAAAATCAACAACACTTCGATCAGGAACATTGTCTACACCAGGTATGTAATCTGGATCATTTGAACATCTACTATTAAAATCCCCGCACAAAAACATACAAGTGCTTTCTTCTTGATATTTAACAATTTGACACAAAAGGTTTTCATAAAATGTTTGCCCATCTATTTGTCTCGTGGAGTTTTCAGGAGGCAAATAGCAAACGCATGCAATTATACTTTCATAACAATTATTTTTACATACCAATTTTATCCACAAAATACCTTCATATTCATTATCAATTACAGATACATTAAAATCTTTTAAAAACTCATTCTTTAATAAAAAGGCAACACCACCAGAGCCTTTTCTAGCATTAATATGTAACTTTGTTCTATTTTGTCCAATAAATGTATAATGATCAAGGACAAGTTCTTCATTCTTCATAAGATGGGTTTCAGCAAGTCCTAGAATATCAAAGTTATTTTCTTGTACACAAGATTTTCTAAAAATAAAATTATCACAATGTTTATCATTTTTCCACCCTTCAACGTTCCAAAACCCGCTGATGACCTATCTCCGGTAGCCACGAGCACAATCTGCATAACTGTCATATTGTCCTCGTTCCCCTGGATAGTCACGATTTACTCTCTGTGTGTTCCATTGTTGATTATCTCGCCTTTCTTGCAACACACGTGGCCTACGATTGTCAACAAAACCTGCATCGTCCCTCTGTGAGGTCCTTGGTACTGGTCTAAAGCTTCGGGTTTCACGCCTATCACCAGACCTACGCCTGTCCTTGGCAAATTCACCTCTCATGTGGTCACCGCGTGAGACAACATGCGTGCCTCGAACATCCAGGTCCCTCACATCTCCCCTTTTCACTGAGTCAATAATTTTCTTGAGATTTGCACTTTGGATTCTTTCTGCTTTCGACCTATCACTATCTATGAACACTTCACTATAACACCTAGATCTAAATAAACAAGACTTCTTATCTAGCACTTCCCTTCTCTCAGATATGGATTTCATTGTTGCTACAATAACTCTAGATCCCGACTTCGATCCTTTTCTCTCTGCTTGGATTGCTTTTACTTTAGTTCTTAGCCCATCAGCCAGTATATTATTGACTTTCTTTAGAGTGTCTTCCCTGTATGATTCCTTTACATTTCTAAGGATAATGTTCCGTTCTATTCCACCATATTGCTTATCACTTTGACTTTCATTAGATTTTAAATCATCAAGTATATCATTCATGTTGCTAGTAGCAACTTCCATGTCAGCTGCGCACTCTGCTAGTATATCTCTCTTGGCATCACTAACTTTATCGTCAACCTTTTTCTTTATTTTGTTAGTCTCATTTGTTATTCTGTTGTCCAACGTTTTCTTCATATTACTTGTGACTTTCTCCTCTACGTTTTTTTCAATATTGTCGATCCGCATGTGTACATTAGCTATCATGTCATTCATATTGGAATCAATTTTCTGCACTGTACTTGACATGCTTCTCATTTCACACTGCATATTAAAAATCATCTTTGCCAATCCTGGAATGTCCAAGTTATTGAAATCAGGCACTTTTTGCTTTTTGTTATCAGGTTCTATGTCATTTCCCGAAGGTTGCCTTTTACGTCTTCTTTGTCTGGTCCCCCCGACAAACGTACCTTTCTTTGGTTTCACGCCAGTGTCACCCCCTGACTGTCCACCTTTGTTACGGGATGATCTTCTCCTTGGGTTTTGAGGTGTATCTGTAATAGGGTGTATTTTATGTTATATTTTAATATCAGTAAGAAAGACAACTCTGCCTTATTTGTGTGTAATGGTGATTGAATTACTTCCCTTGGATCATTGGTGATATATGTTCAGTCAAGCATTGGCTCCCGCTCTTATTACTTAATCCCTTAATTTGGTCAGCTGACTTCTTTGTGTGAAAGGTATTTTTAATCAGTGGACAGCAAGTTTTTGAAGAGTATAGACAGTGGTTGTAAGATTGATAGATATTTGGTTTCTCAACAGTGATTGATTGGATGTTAACCAACACTGAGAAATGTTATGAGAGTGTGTGATTGAATAAGAAGAATACGGAGCCTAATCCACAATTGGTAGGTTTACCTGTGTGAATGTATCTGTAATGTATTTGTAATGTATTTGTGATGTATTTGTAATGTATCTGTAATTGTAATGTTTTAATAGTAATGTAATTTGTGTGTCGGCCACTAGATTGGAATCATGGGAAAAGCCCAGTCATGACTGTATTGTACAGTATTATATGTATTAATGTATGTATTGATTAACTTGTATATATTGTCATGACCTTGTACTTAATATTGTTTATATTGTTAATTGTAGGGCTTTGTTTGAGGTTGAGATTGAGATTGAGATTGAGGTTGAGATTGAGGTTGAGATTGAAGTTGAGAGTTAATAGATCGTATAACTGGAACATTGTGTTTTCATCTTTTGGGTCCGAACCTACAAAATCCATAGTGGTACCACAACAAGGGTAGTCTTACCACCCGGTACATTGACACTATTACAAATGGCGCCCAACGGGGGACCCACATGCAACATTCACAGAAGATTCCAGTGGTAACAAGTATGTACGATCCATAGACGGAGACGATAACGATTGTTGGGAGTCATAGTCGTTGGAAGAAGAGGATCGATCAGTCCACCGGAAGTGATATATTGACTTTACAAACTGTGTGTTGAAGTGAATTAGGAACAGTGACAGTGATATTTGTAGTGTTTTAAGTGTTTGATAAGGACTATATTGTGATCTAGTGGCCATTCTTAACTACTGAACAGATTTGTGAGTATACTATTTTTGTCATAATTATATTCATAAATTGCAGTTTACTTATGCATAGTTGGTAATTGTTTGTCTTGTAAATTGTATTTTTTTCCACTTTCGTTTATTTAATTGTACATTACCAGACTAAAAAACTGCAGTTTGTAATATAATTCAGTGTGATATTGTACATGAAGTAAGAAAGATGACTTTCACTTTCACCTTGCATGCATGATTTTATAAGAAAATAACTTCCCGTAATTTGGTGATGGTTCTTTACTAAATGTCCTGGTTTTAATACCAACATCTATTCTTTAGAACATCCATACTATAGTAAGCTGCTATCTTGAATTTATGTTTCCAAGACGTAAATATTTGTTTGTGTACGTAAACATAACTCAAGCGTGTTCTACTTTCACTTTGGTCCGGTCTGTGTTTACAATTTTCTTGTCCGTGATTTCTCGTATTTGTCAGATTGTGAACGTATTTTGTTGATTCAGATCAATTTATCTACTGTTTAATAGTCGATTCAGACCCGTTTTGCAACTTTTGGTGCCTCTGTTTTGTCGTATTTGTGACAATTATCATTGTTTGTCCGATAGTCTGTGATCAGCGAGTTTGCGCCATATTTGGAACAGACTTGTGACGTCATCAGCAGGTGGTTGAAAATCTCGTTTTTGATTGGTTGACCTGACAGATTTGACCCGGAAGTAGTATGACGTGTATGTAATTGGGAGGAGTATAACTTTCCGGAACCACGTGTAGTATATGTAGCTATAGTAGGGAGAATAGTTAGTTTACATCAATTGAACTTGAAAACCTTGATTTATTTTGTTTCAACATTAAAGTTGAATGTAGATGTATATTGATTTATATTGTACCAACCTTCCGTTTAGTGAATACAAAAGGTGGGCATTATTGGTATTGATTTAGATAGTTTTATTGACGTTTATTTATGTAAACATTGCATCCTGAATGTAAACATTGAATGCCAGTAAGCTGTCAGATGAAACAGAAGAAGATTTACAGTGTATCCTTTGATTATTTATCATTATGATGGAGTACCTTGATTAGAATAGCATTTTGTTATACTGGTATTGAGTTTACATACACATGCTTACATGTACTTATTTATTTACAGGTTTTATTTGTGGAAGTGATTCTTTATAATTTTTTCAGATTTATTTATGTTGTAAACTCTGAAAACTATTTGTATTGACACAGAGTTAAGAGATGTGATATTTTGTCATTGAGATGTGAAGTGAATTAGTTTTTTTGTGTTGATAATGTAACAGAATAACTGTAACAAATATCTGTTATTGGAATTTGATTATATTGATTAATATTACTTAGCATCTGGATGTGACTTGGTTAAATAAAAGCCCGATGGTTCATCAGTAGGCAGTTCTGGGAAATTATCTATAGTTCCTGGGAATTGAAATTCTTGGAATTTTTATTGGATTTATTTTCTGAATATTATTTCATGCTTGAATTGATGTTTAATTAAACTTAAACTGACTTGGAAATAATTTGAGAAATTATCATACTTGTTTGTACTTAGTAATTGGTACTATAAATATTTGCCTTACATATGTCCAACTTTATGATAGTTTGAATTAGCCATTGAAATTTATGCATGACTTTTTGTATGAATCATTTGATTCATTTGGTCAGATGTATTGTAATTTGGCATTTTAAGGATTTAATTTTATTGATACTGGTAATCGTTCATTGTGTACGAAGTTCACATGGTTCAATGTGTTTACTTGAAATTGTTTGTATTTATTTTATCTGTGTTTAATTGTATTTATGAAGGTGTGACCTTCAGTGAACATATATTGTGAACTGTGCTATATTTAGTGAACTGTGCTTAATTTAATGAACATATATTGTGAACTGTGCTTTATTGAGTGAACATATATTGTGAATTCTGCTTAATTGAGTGAACATATATTGTGAATTCTGCTTAATTGAGTGAACATATATTGTGAATTCTGCTTTATTTAGTGAACATATATTGTGAACTGTGCTTTATTGAGTGAACATATTTTGTGAATTCTGCTTAATTGAGTGAACATATATTGTGAATTCTGCTTTATTTAGTGAACATATATTGTGAACTGTGCTTTATTGAGTGAACATATATTGTGAATTCTGCTTAATTGAGTGAACATATATTGTGAATTCTGCTTAATTGAGTGAACATATATTGTGAATTCTGCTTTATTTAGTGAACATATATTGTGAACTGTGCTGAATTTAGTAAACATATATTGTGAACAGTGCTTAATTTAGTTAACACATATTGTGAACAGTGCTTAATTTAGTAAACATATATTGTGAACATTGCTTAATATAGTGAACAGTGAGTTGACTTGCATTGAATAGTTCACAACAGTTATTCGAAATGATGGAAGAGGAAGAAGAGTCTGCAGAAACACAAGAGGAGGAGGAATGGTGGAAGTCAGACCAGGCAAGTGGTGGAGGTGGTGAAGAGGAAAAGATATGTAAGATCACAAAAAAGGACATGATGTTGCTGAAAGTGTTACACCAGCTGCCTGAGGAAGAGACCGACAAACTTGTGAGACATCAACTCAGAGGCGGGGTCAAAACGGAACATCACCCAACAATACCAACTAAGACCGAAGTACCTCAAATTGATAATGAAATGATTAGGACCAACACTTGGCAGTATCCAAAATTTTCTACATTTTCCGGAGAATCCACAAAATCAGATGTATCCTTCGAGACATTCAAATTTGAAATTTCTGCTATTAGGGAATCACATGCATTTTCACAGGATCAAATATTATTAGGAATCAGACGAGCAGTAAGGGGACAGGTGGGGAACATTGTTAGAAGACTAGGAACACAAGCGACCCTTACACAGTTATTAAAGAAATTAGAGAGCACATATGGAAGAATGGAGACTAAGGAAACTGTTTTAAAAATGTTTTATTCCTGCAGCCAAAATAAAGACGAAACAGTGACGGACTTTGCTTCAAGATTAGAGGAAATATTCAATCAAGCTTGTGAAATTGGAGCTATTAGACGAACAGATGAGCCGATTCTCAAACAAGTACTATACCAAGGATTAAAACGGGACCTGAGGCAGATGGCAACGTACCAATCAGACAAAATAACAGATTACGACCTCTTCAAAGTAGAGCTAAGAAAAATCGAGGCAAACATCAGAGACGACCCTGATATCATACCCAAACCATGCAAGCCAGTGATTCCACAAGAGAAGGGTGAAATAAGTGAACTAACTGAACTACTGAGAAAATTAAACGACAAGATTGACGAATTAGCAGCCAAGAAAGATACAAATGATACCCAAGCTGGAAGAGGATTTTATGGTGGCAGAAGATGGAACGGCGGAGGACGAGGAAGTCGAGGTCAAGATAGAGGAAGAGGTAGAGGCACAAGTTACAACCAGAGACCCATAGCAACCAGTACCTTTCAGCCCACGTGTTATAACTGCGGGATTAAAGGACATTTGGCACGTGAATGTAATCAACAAACAACAAGGACATGTTTCGCCTGCAATGAGACTGGACACATAGCTAGAGATTGCCCAAACTAGTATCAGCTCGTGCTGGAGGATCGCAGACGGGCTCAGGAAATAGGAATGATCCACAAATGATAGGAGAAATCAATGAGGTAGACTTAAAGATCAACAGCATCAGTACAAGAGCTTTGATAGACACTGGAAGTGTAGTCAGTTTGATATCAGAATCATTTCACCAACAACACTTATCCGAAATTGCCATCAAGCCACTTCAAAATATCATACAAATTGAATGTGCTGATGGAGAACAACTACCATATTTAGGCTACATCATGGCAGAACTAGATACTACAGACAGCTTACCAGAAGTAGAACAACATATGTGTCTATTCTTGATAGTCCCAGATACTAGGTACTCTACTGTTACACCAATTATATTAGGAACCAACATATTGAATAGTCTCATCATAGGATGCAGAGAGAAATTTGGGGATCAGTTTTTACAGAGAGCCAAACTTAAAGTTCCATGGTATTTAGGATTTAGAAGTATGATATTAACAGAAAGAGAATTGAAGAAAAGAAAGAATAGGATAGCAATCATTAGGAGCGCCACTTCATCCAGAATAATAGTCAAGCCGAACGAAACAATCGAGATTCCAACCTCTACGGACAGAACCATTCGATACCCAGCCACCAACGCATTAATTCAGGAAACAGATCAGTCAGAGCTTTCAAAAGACATCGACCTTACGCCAGCAATTGTGAATTATAATCAAGCTAGTAGGAACCACTTCAACGTCACATTGTCCAACGTTACCACCAATACTGTTGTCATAGAACCAAGAGCCATCATAGGGGAATTACAGCCAGTAACCATAGCGGAAGAAGTGTTTGAAAAAGAAGAAAGAGAAAGCCTAGAGAAGAAACAGGAAGAAATAGTCAAACAGCTTAATGTAGATGAAGATAACATTTTGAATTCAGAACAGAAGAAGCAACTGCAAGAACTACTTTTAAAGCATAAAGCCATTTTTTCAACCAGCGATACCGACATAGGACAGTGTAATACAGTAAAACACAGAATCGATCTTCTTGATGAAATTCCCTTCAAACACCGACACAGAAGAATACCCCCCAGTATGGTCGGAGAGGTTAGAGAGCATCTAGAGCAGTTGCGCGCCAGCGGAGTCATCAGACCCTCAAAGTCTCCCTATTCATCACCGGTAGTGTTGGTAAGGAAAAAATCAGGTAAACTCTGTATGTGTGTAGACTACCGAACACTAAACAGCAAGACGGTCAAAGATGCGTATGCGCTACCAAGGATTGAGGAAATTTTCGACTGTTTGGATGGTGCCCAGTACTTCACTTCAATCGACATGAAAGCAGGGTACCACCAAATCGAGGTAGAAGAAACTCACAAAGAGAGAACAAGCTTTACAGTAGGTGCTTTAGGCTTTTGGGAATTTAACAAAATGCCATTTGGTCTTTCAAACAGTCCTGCCACCTACCAGAGAGTTGTTGAAGATTGCTTGGGAGACCTCAACATGAAGATCTGCGTGGTATATATCGATGATTTAATTATATTTAGCAAGACATTTGAGGAACATTTAGATAATATAGACAAAATTTTCACCAAACTTCAAGACTATCAACTAAAATTAGCCCCAGAAAAGTGCAAATTCTTCAGGACAAAAGTTCCATTTTTAGGACACGTTGTAAGCAGCGACGGAATAGAAACGGACCCAGATAAAATAGAGAAAATCAAGAACTGGCCTACACCAACTTCCCCAGACACATTAAGATCCTTTTTGGCATTTGCTGGGTACTACAGAAGATTTGTGAAAGATTTTAGCAAGATAACACGACCACTTTTCGAATTATTACCACCCACTACGGAAAAGAAAGGAAAAAGAAAGCAGCAATTAGACTGGAAATGGGGAGAAGAGCAACAGAGAGTTTTTGATAATTTGAAGCAAGTACTAACATCACCCCCCATACTTGGGTACCCAAATTTCACTCAACCATTTGAGCTTCACACCGATGCATGCCTTAAAGGATTGGGAGCTGTATTATACCAAGAACAAGGAGGCCACAAGAAGGTAATAGCATATGCGAGCAGAAGTCTGTCAAGATCTGAGAGAAATTATCCGGCTCATAAGTTAGAATTTCTAGCCTTGAAATGGGCAGTGACGGAAAAATTCTCTGACTATTTGACGGGTAGTAAGTTTACGGTACTCACCGATAACAACCCCCTCACATATGTTTTTACAACCGCAAAACTCGACGCAACAGGACAAAGATGGGCATCAGCCATAGGCCAGTACAATTTTGACATCTATTACAGAGCAGGACTTAGAAACGGAGATGCCGACGGGATGAGTAGATACCCTTATGATTATGAGAAACTAGATGCAGAAGTAGTAAGGACAGCATTTTCCAACAGAATAGCATACATAGAAACGGTCCCTTCATACCATCTCAATATTGTTGAAGCCATGGAAGACGAAGGACAGGTACTTGCCCAATTGGAATTGAGAACAATTCGCCAGCAACAGAGAGCAGATCCACTGGTGGAGAAGTGGAGAAGAGCAGTCATTGACCAAGTTCTGCCAACAAAAACATACAGCAAAGAAGACATTACCATGAAGAAGACTTTCAAACATCTGAAGATCAAAAGAGGACTGTTATACAGGGAAATAGAAGAAGAAGGCCAAAATACTCAACAGTTAGTCATACCAGAATGTTACAAGAGGGATGTACTAGATGGATTGCATAGAGATATTGGACACCCTGGTAGAGACAGGACGACCAGACTGATTAGAGAAAGATTCTACTGGCCAGGTATGACCTCAGACATTGAAACCTATGTAGCAAACTGTGACAGATGTTTAAGAAGGAAAGGTACTACAAACACAAGAGCGCCACTGGTAAGTGTTAATACCACATACCCACTAGAGTTGGTATGCTTTGATTTTCTGACACTAGAACCATCAAAAGGAGGCTACGGAAACATCTTAGTCATAACAGACCATTTTACCAAATTTGCAGTGGCAGTACCGACAAGAAATCAGACTGGATTGAAAGAACCAAAGAAATAGTAAGACGCCATACTGAGAAAGCCAAAGAACGACAGAAGAAGAACTACGACAAGAAAGTCCGAGGCGCAACAGTAGAAGTGGGAGACCAAGTTTTAGTGAGAATCCTAGCACACAGAGAAGGAAAACATAAACTGTCAGACAAATTTGAAGAAGATATTTATACAGTCATTGAACAACCGAGAACAGAAATACCAGTCTTCAAGGTTAGAAGTAAGAATGGACGAGACAAGGTGTTACACAGAAATCACCTATTTCCAGTGAAGACTCAGGAAGAAATCATGGAGGTAGACCAGAATCATCAGGAGACAGAGGAGTTAGCTTTGAGTCAGGGAGAAGATGGAACTTCAGAGTGTAGTTCACAAGAGTCAGAAGAAGAGAGTAGTGAGAACAATGATGACGTCAGCAGTGATTCAGATTCAGAGTGTGTTTATATGCATAGACAGCATATAAGGGGTGGTCCGGACACCAGCAAACACTGTGGAGATGATAGAGTACAGAGTAGAACAGAAGAAGTAGAGAGTATACAGAGTACAGGTAGGTATTCAGGTAATACAGAGGTAACAAGTACTAGTAGCAAGTACTTGAATGAGGCAGTAGAGAGTGAGACATTGGTAAGTGTATGTGAAGAGAGCACTTCACATATGAGTGCTGACTCAGAGGGATCAGAGCAACAACAACAGACAGGCGCTGATGATGTTGGTGCAAGAGACGATGATGATGATGGTTCAAGAGACGATGATGATGATGGTTCAAGAGACAATGATGATGATGATGGTTCAAGAGACAATGATGATGATGATGGTTCAAGAGACGATGATGATGATGATGGTTCAAGAGACGATGATGATGATGGTTCAAGAGACGATGATGATGATGGTGCAAGAGATGATGATGATGATGATGCAAGAGATGATGATGATGATGGTCCAACAGACGATGATGATGATGGTTTGACAGATGAAGAAGATGATGGTGTGGGTGTTAATGATGATGATGAGGTCACAGAAGTCAAGGAAACAGAGAAGAAAGAGCAGATGAAACCAACACCAAGAACCAGGGTCACCATACACAGAGAACCGCCATCAGTTGAACCAAGAAGATCTGGAAGAGAGAAGAAGCCACCAGACAGATTAGGTGATTACATTATGTACAAAATGCAGCCATCACCACAGGATGTGAAATTAAATTCTGTAGCTGAACTTGTTAAAACTGGGATATTAACTTGCATGGATAGTGATAAAATTAAGACTATTGTGGAAAGTGTTTTAAAATGAATATGTGTTTACTTATTATTTGATGTGACTTCAAGTAATAGTATTGAGTGATTTTATATATATAAGTACATTGTACGAGTGTCTTATTTTATTATGTAAGTTGTGAGAATTACTTGAGTTATGAAAAGATTGTAATTGTAATTACATGTGTTTTTATATGATTATACTAGTATTATGATTATTTTTGGTGAGAATAAGTTTATTTGACTTGTTTAAAATTTAGAAGTTTTTTTTCATGATGTACGACTTATTGCGAGGACGCAATTTTCAAACACAGGGGAGAGAATTATAGGTAAGGTCTATGATTTGAGTTAAGTGATACATTTGAGTAAAGTGTTTGAGTAGAATTTTGATTTGTGATATTTTGTACTATTGTTATATGACTGTGTGTTGACTATGTATTAGCTGAAGACAGCATTTGAGTTAAAAGCTGTTTATTGTTCAGATTATTTTTTTAATTTTTATATCTTTGTGTGGTTGGAGAATATTATTTAATTATGTGGTTAGATTTCTACATTGGAAATCATATTGGTAATGTAAGAGTATTAGATACTTGGTGAATTTTTATTTTAGAGTTAGATAGTTCTAGCTGTAGTAATTGTAGTTAGGAGGCTGTAGTACGAGTAGTGATAGTTGTTGACTGACGGAAGACACGGACGGGGAAATGACGGGACGTCATTTTTCGGGGAAGGGAAGTGTGTAATAGGGTGTATTTTATGTTATATTTTAATATCAGTAAGAAAGACAACTCTGCCTTATTTGTGTGTAATGGTGATTGAATTACTTCCCTTGGATCATTGGTGATATATGTTCAGTCAAGCATTGGCTCCCGCTCTTATTACTTAATCCCTTAATTTGGTCAGCTGACTTCTTTGTGTGAAAGGTATTTTTAATCAGTGGACAGCAAGTTTTTGAAGAGTATAGACAGTGGTTGTAAGATTGATAGATATTTGGTTTCTCAACAGTGATTGATTGGATGTTAACCAACACTGAGAAATGTTATGAGAGTGTGTGATTGAATAAGAAGAATACGGAGCCTAATCCACAATTGGTAGGTTTACCTGTGTGAATGTATCTGTAATGTATTTGTAATGTATTTGTGATGTATTTGTAATGTATCTGTAATTGTAATGTTTTAATAGTAATGTAATTTGTGTGTCGGCCACTAGATTGGAATCATGGGAAAAGCCCAGTCATGACTGTATTGTACAGTATTATATGTATTAATGTATGTATTGATTAACTTGTATATATTGTCATGACCTTGTACTTAATATTGTTTATATTGTTAATTGTAGGGCTTTGTTTGAGGTTGAGATTGAGATTGAGATTGAGGTTGAGATTGAGGTTGAGATTGAAGTTGAGAGTTAATAGATCGTATAACTGGAACATTGTGTTTTCATCTTTTGGGTCCGAACCTACAAAATCCATAGTGGTACCACAACAAGGGTAGTCTTACCACCCGGTACATTGACACTATTACATATCGGCGATAGATCTGTCAGTTTGTAATTCATCAGCATCAGACCCGCCAGCAGGGCCAACACCCTCGGCACGAGCAGTCTGGTTGTCACTCGAGGAATCCTCTGTTGACTGAGAATCCACCTTTCTATTCGGAATTTCATGTTTGTATGACCCTTGTTTGGAAAATAAAAGTATTCCCTTCTAATAATTTGTGTATTTTGTAGTTCATGAACTGCCTTTATTCAATTTCTAAACTATGTAATCACTATAATAGATATTTTTTGTACATAAACAGCAAAAGTACCATACCCTAAACAAACGAACTTTTGAGAGCGGACAAATTACTCAAAGTATACAAATTAAAAGATAAACATTATAAATACAACGAAATTTTAAATTCATACAGTACTTTATTACCAAGTGAGTAAATTGCAACTTTTAAAATGGTAACTT
>CAVMCB010000032.1:0-20092 GCA_963678985.1 Spisula subtruncata | reverse complement strand
GTGCATGATGCAAGCGATTATCGATTCCATGTCACTCAAAGCATTATACACACAAACACCAATCAGAAGAAAATTTAATTGACCTAACCATCATTTCATTTGATTTTTTCGCTTGATTTTACTTCAAATCATAACAAAACCTATTTGCATGTTTCTGTCCAATTCGTGCTTATAGAAATAATGACAAACATCAAGTGAAGTCTGCATTCCGCTTACATAGCATACCATCTATAGCATTGTTAATATTACTGTAAAGAGAGTCTATTTTAACCACTCTTTCATGAGTGGAGATGTTGCCTATTAAAACAAAGAACAAATAATCAACCGATATCCGATGGAAAGACGTCACGTCGTTTTTATGACGTCGTGCAAGTAAACAAATAACGTAGGCAAAATCGCCGGTGATGTTAGAATTCTTCGATACGTGGGTGAATCAAAAGAAAAATATATCACATGACTTTCCTAGTATCCAGGTTAGTATAGTCAGTACGTATAAAGTTATACGTGCCACGTGTAGTATAAGGTATTGAGTTTTTTCAATAAATCAATGCGTATTTTGCGTTTTAGTGTCATAGGATAAAAAGAATCTTTCACTCGTTGTCAATTGATATATTTATATTAAACTCGTTCAGGAAATATTATTAAGCTCGCCAGAGGCTCGTTTAATAAAACTTCCAAAACTCGTTTAATATAAATTTATATCAATTGACAACAGGTGATAGATCCTCTATATCATAACTCACTAACCACAGCTTCAAATTATTTCAAATTTTATTATAACGTGATCATACCTAATAAAACAATTAAGGGAGATAACTTTTGCATTATTTCAATAAGCACATTTAATAAATGGAGATAACTTTTGCATTATTTCAATAAGCACATTTAATAAATGGAGATCACTTTTGCATCATTTTAATAAGCACATTTAATAAAGGGAAACAACGTTTGCAAAAACATAACTTACATTCCCTGCAGCATTTGTTTAAGACGAAGCCTTATATTCTTGAATTCTAGTCTGTGTTCCGGATTCTCGCTCCAACTGTCTTTTATACACGTCTTTATACAAATCATTATTGTTATTAACATTGTAACTGTACTGCTGTCTTTCTTGCTTCCATGAAATTTGTAGGGCCTACTTTGCGGGTATTAGCGCAAATGTTAGAGACAGCGGTGATCAAGATACATGCAAGGAATCCGGGTACGATACCCTAGCTCATTTCGAATAAATTCCTTGGTTCTTTAACGTACCCGGTGTAAAGGACCGATACACGCGAGACTACCCCTGGGTTTCCTACCAATTCATCTCTAGTTGGGTGGTAACACTAAATAACGTTTCTGAAATGACCAAGTGCCCCGGCCGAGAATAGAACCATGAACCTCTCGAACAGGAAAAAATCATCTTATCCACTCGAACACCGTGCCACCTACTTTATGATGTATTTGCCCTGTTCTACTAAAGCAATTACTATGGAAATTATCTATTATATCGACACGCGTACACTCAAAGGAATAGTAATTTACCGAATTTACAAACCATGGTTAAGAGATTTTCAGTATCAATTTTTATTTCGCTGTATCACCAATACGGGAGATAAATATTGATATTTGTCCAAAAAGCCTTGCAACAATGTGAAAAATGTAGGTCAAAAGTGATACTCATTTACGAAACTTAAGATAAAATACAAATTGTTCAATTGACATTTTAATACTGCTTGTCTATGAGAAAAAACCAACACCCATACCAATGTAACATTATCCAGCATTTGAAAATGTTATTTTATTGCGGCATTCGGATTTTAACGATACTATGTCGTAAATTTTATTCGATGTAACTGTTTAACTTCAACATTTACGGCACTAGACTTTGGTCTATCGACATGTTAATTCTTAATGTAACATATCTCGTGATGAATCGATGTTAGTACAAAGGAACTCGGTTAAAATTTGGGTTATCATCGGTTTAGACATATTTATTTGATAAGTACATGTACAAATGTCAGTGCGTCATTTTGATTTTGGCATTTTGGAATATAACAGTAAGATGGTAAAGTAAAGTACACATAGGAATCGTTTGGACACCAAGGACGATACGAACATATCATCTTGGCTGAAATCTTCATTCTTAAGAATATCCTGTAAAAACAACTGAGTCGAATGACAACATGTATGAACATTACTAATTTTTATTAGTGATTCTTTTTAAAACAAAAAGGAAATGAAATGGGGTTGATTCTGAAAGTACGCTTTCCTATTCCGTTACGTAAAAAAGTGGAGCGTCAAACAACGAAATCACAATTTGAAATCGCTGAAAACAGCAAGGACTAGATAATGCCTCGGTGATTTGCTTTGCCTAGGCGTATATTGCGTTTTTATATATGGTCATCGGAAGGCATCAGCAAAATCGTCCGCCTGGTCGAGGGGAACCTTCGTAAAAACCATTAACAACATTTGTGATATTCTTGTCCTTACTCGCGATGCTGATTAATTTCAAATCTGGAGCACATCGCCGAGGCCAAAAAGGTCAGTGGGACAAAACAACGCTTATGAGACTAGTATGTAGTTTAACTTAATTTTATGTTTCTTAAAAGTAATCAACTGTTGATCTGCTAGACGATTTACCTCAGACGTGTATCTCATTGATGCCTTAGAATTTATTACAAAGCAAGTGTATTTATCATTTACTGATAAAAATATTGTCGATGGAATGAAAATTTTGTGTTATTTTTTGTAAAAATCACGATTTCAATATGACGCTAATTCGTGTATTTTGCATTTCAGGTAATAAATACAAGAGTTAAACATATTGTTCGGTGGGACTTGATTTCGTGGTCGAACGTGAACCACGAAACCCACGAAATTTATACTCTCACGAAAAGTAATGATTTTGCAGCATATATAAATATAGTCCATCCTTACATAAAAAATAAAAATCAATCTGAATGCAAATGACAGTTATTCACAAAGGATACAAAGAAAATAACATTATTAGTTCTTTAGATAAGACACATTTGTCTTTAGATAAGTCACATGATCGCACAAAATATCGCAAAATATCGCAAAGTAATGGGCTAAAAAATTTAACAGAAGTGTCAGACAGACATGATGTGTCCAGTCGTTTCTTGTACTGTAATATCATAAAATTCGCTACGGATATTTTTTTGTTTAATTCGTGAAATCGGTGAATTGGCGAACGTTTATGTTCGCGACCTTAACATTTAGCATGCTGCAGTGACATCTATGCTGAAGGACCAAGACGGTCAAGCGGTGAAGCGACAAAATGCTTTTTTCTGAATTTTCCAAAGTTGGACAATTAGCAACCAGAACTGAAACTTATCAGAACTTTAAAAAATCACGAAATGCTTATCCCGCGAAATTGTCTTAATTTGTCGCGTACCAAGGTAATAGGTAATAGCAGTAATGTCAGCGTGAAATCGATTTGTCCTTGAGAAAAACTAAATTAACTCCAAGCTAAGTTTCTCCGTATAAAGTACACCATATTTTCCTATTAAGATTTTTTTATATTACATTACACTTACATGATTGGATGGAATGAAGATATAATTAACCAATTTAAAATCTTAATATTCAATTATCTATGGTGTGTGTTTCCTTGTGTTACGCGAGTTCAGTTTTATATATTTAGGGCAAATGACACGAACTTTGTGTATTCGTACATAAATATTGGTATCGTCATTGTATGTTTATAAATCTCTAAATGTACGTCAATTTGTATAATAAATATTATCCATGACGCCAACCAAAAATTGGGGTCGCCAATATTAAAGATATTTTGACAAACGGAAAGTACGTCATAAATGTAAAACTAGCTGATATCATGTAGTTACGCCATTATCATTTAACGTGTCTTTTTCTAAACATGACATGCGTCTACAATTAAGCCTGATGCAACACTGCATGCCCAGTAATACACAATCTGACTAAATACAACGGTCATTCATCCTACGGTAAACGTATAGCAAAGCGGTGAATTGGTAAGACCTGAACATATTCAATACAATGCGCGCGTCTGATAGACTTGATAGTATCACATTTGTACGAGTAAAACGGTCAAATTTTGTATATAAAATTAAATTGTATTATATTACAGTCGGACGATACAGAAATTATCCGATAATTTGACCATGACCTCGCGCGTGATGATCATACAAAAGTAATATCAAAACAACCAAACAGCTTGAAACCACAGGAAACTCTATTGTTGATAAAGACTAAAACGGAAAAAAAACTTTGTCACTTTTTTACATTTTATTTTTTCGTTATCAATATTACAGTTACCTGTGTATGTATAAAACATCATGTAGTTTAATTTGATGAAATATTTTTTACTAGTATTTATATTTATTTAGTATTTATAAATGAATAAAATTGAAAGGACAAAAAAGAAATATTTTTTACAAAAAAAAATTCGTTATCATCTCTATCAATTTTACAGTTACATTTGTAACTGTTGGTACTGAATATAAAACATACCAATGTAATAAACAGCTATATCTTCATAAACGTTCCCAAAATACATGAAATCGTTGTGTTTTCTCCGTTTATTTTTTCAAATGATTAATAAGCGAAAAAAATAATGAACGAAACGTTTTCAATTAAAGCGGGAAGAATCCAATTTGAGCGAAAAGATGCACGAAATATTGGCATTAAGCATAAACGTTTGACAGGAATTGTCTGCCTCTATGCCTGAAACTATTAATAAGACTCAACGTTCTAATATTTTAACTTTCTCGAGAAATTTGATAATATTTCGATTTTAGATGTTTGCGTGTCAAAATGTTTTATCTAGTTTGATCTATTATTCTAAAAGACTGAAGAAATTCAATATATCTTTGTTCGTCTAAACATTCAAAATGATCAGATAACCATTTAAATTGCACCAAACTTGATGTATTATAGTGAACTGCCATTTTATTTCAAAGCTCTATAAGCAAACACTATTACTTTTTTTACTCCAACCTGTGTTGCATGTCATCTGGCCCCAATCCCCTGAAAAACTGTCTTAGCTAAAGGTGCGTACATACATTTGAATAAGACTACGATGTACATTTCATGAAGATGTGCATCAAGTACGTACATTTCCTTTATAAATATAGATTGGCTATTTTGACATGAGCCTGACCATTATGCAAGAATATATTACAAGGTTCTTGCTTTGAATATATCAATTTCCGCAAGCAAATCGAGCAATATCGGTATTTCAGATTTGTGTTTGTATTACACATCGAGCGTCTTCATGATACTCCCCAATTATGATAACATACAATAGGTGTTGTAAACGTAGACAATATACTAAGTATCGACTGTTTATGCGAATAAATAGGTCAGGCTCATGTCAAATTGGCCAAACTAAACCACTTGTAACAATGACGTTGTACATCTCCAGAATATATATATGGTAGAAGCGTACAATACGTAACTTCACAGTACGTCTTGATGTAATCACCAAATTGTACTCTCTGTACGCAGCTTAAAACTGACAAATTATTTAAACAAACTTCAAATTAGTTCAATCCTTAAAAGTACAAATCATAGAGCAAAAACAAGATATAATGCGTGTCACTCGCAGACTTAACGCAAAACCTACAGGAAAATCCTATTTTATGAACACGAATTGAAATAGCCTGTAATCGGATTTCGACTTGTCTAAGAGTTCATTTTTATATAGAATTTGTTACGTCAAGCTTTATAATTTTAGTTTCTCGACAATTTTCGACAGGTCTGTTGTTTTGGTAAGAAAATTGACTAACTAGCAAGGGCAGAGTAATAAGTCATTTGAAGTTGCACCGTTGTGTTAGATTCCTAGTCCCAAATTTGTATTTTTTCCTTCAACCATCCAAACAGTACTATTGTCAAACATTGGCAAGAAACATACACATTTAAATGTTTAGCCTGATGTTCTATGTAGGTACAGTAGATTGTACTTTGTAGGTTCATTCCTTTTTGGAATCACAGAGTAATTACAATACGCAAGAACATTTAGTACTCGTGTTCATGTATTCAAATCCGGTCCATAAATACGCAATATAAGTATAAGATATAGTATATATAACACTAAGGAAATGTCATCGCACAAAAATATTTTATATTACATTTACAAGTTAAGTCACACAATGAGGTGAGGTTATTGAATTGTTCCAGACATATTCACATGTCTTCAGTATATGCTAATTCAGTCTTTTGATTCACCTTTTGAGTCCAACCAACAACCTAAAAGAGGCATTCCCTATAACTTGCATATTTTTCTCTACTATCACATTTAATGAGCTAAATGTACAAAGCATTATAAATTATCATAATTTGTCAGAAGAAAGTGTGCGCAAATATGTCTATATAATGTCAAAAATATATTTGAATCACCAATACTAATTAATCGCTTCCAGCGATTTATTATTATGTGGTCAAAGGGAAATAATTTGTGACTAATTTGACTCGTAACAGCAATATGTTTTCATTCTTTTCTCGGTAATTAGTTGAGGCTTTTTGTTGAAAATTTGAGGAGTTTAAGCAATAATGATTCTCATATAATGTATAATATTCCTGAATCGATTTAAACGATCAAAGTTATAGGGAACGCCTCTTTAAGGCTTTTCAAATTTGTCCCATAAACATGACAGTAAAGAGCGATGGCCTAACCAAACTTCTGTATGACAAATCATTTATTTTTCAATTCCATTTTCTTTTCCTCTATGCAATTTAAAATCTAAAACATTATATACTTATGCTAAAATAGCCTAATTTAAACTTATCTATTTGAAAATTATCTATTCTTGAAAAGGATTTGACATGGCAATGTGGCTTTTATTATCATCTTTTTTCCATTATCTAGAATTGTTATCATGAATAGGATAACACGTGCGTGCTAAAGTATTTGGAAATAAATATGTTTAGACAACGTAACGTAATTGAAATAGTTACGCGTATGAAGTCAAATTGAATAGTTACAAATAGTAGGTGAATTGTAGTATGTAAATGTCCTTATTTTGTATGAACCTTTGTGTGTCTTTCCGGCTCAGCTTTTTGATATGAGTACAAGCTTGTCTATATTATCTGGAATCGCCTTTCTATATCGAAACTATAACATCCAGTCGAATAGCTCAATCGGAGCCGAAAGTCGATTTACACTCGGACGGTTGAACTGAGAAACAACGATGTATCTTGATTAGTACTGTTACACGTTTCAAGAACTTGTACCATTTTTGTTCGTAAAGATAGTGTCTGAAAGTAAAGCAAAACATAACTGGTTAGATAAAAATTGTGGCGACGATACCATCCGATTCTGGTGCACTGTTGTTCGCAAAAATACATAATTATTCTCATTAAAAACAGACGGAAATAATGGATTACCAGAATTGTCTAGTTAAAATCCATCTCCGTGCATGACAGAGGTATTCATTATTGTGACATAAGATGATTATCTATCAATTTGATATTTCTCGTTCTTTCTCGGGATTCGCGTGTTTTTATTGATATTTCTCCATTTTTCTCGAGAGTTGTGTTGATTCTTCCAAACATGTAATTAATGCGTTTAACAAAATATCGGTTTGAGACGTTTATTGTGATGGATTCGTGTTTTGGAGATGATTGGCATAATGTAGAATAGAAACATGTTTTAGTTGTGTGCATGTTCTCCATATTTGAAGTCGGACAAAATTCCCACATGATGTAATACCCACTGCTGAGTTTGTGTCAAGGTGGTTAAATTCATCAACACGGATTGTGAAAAATCCCCTCAAAAAGAAGTAACCCAAAATGAAACTAGAAACGATGTCTTAGAATGAGATGGTCGTAACTACTACTTACGACTTAAACGTAACCGCGACGAACGCATTGTCACATTTGGATGAATAATATTATCAACAGTATCGTGAACATATCTCATCATATTTAAAATAAATAGACACAATATCTACATCGCATACATGTACCTTGAATGAGATGGTCGTAAGTACGAAAACGCAGTATTTGAGTAAACAGGAAAAGATAGTAAGAAAAAAGTCTTCACTGGAGGCAAAACAAGCTTTTGCAACCGTTTGGTCAACATAGCCGGTTCCGATTGTCATGACAAAATAGTTATAAGAAGTGTATTGTAATGCAGATTTCAAATGTGTAAGGGTCGTTCAAACTAAGCCAGTGACATCACTACCGTAATGAATGCATGTATTATCGACTGCACCATTACCATTATCTACACAATCACCAACACTATCATCAATATTAATACAGTACCTGGATAATCAGCATGGCCGTGTCAATTGGACTGCTTTAAAGTACATATCGCTGGCTTAGAATAAGAAGGTCGTACTACAAATAGACCACCTAACATAGTCATCAACATTAACTACCACTAAAAACCTGGATAATGTCACGTTGATGCTGATTCTTCATCACGACAATTCATTACATACATGTATGTGGTACTAGTACATGGTGATCAAGTGAGAATTGTAATTTGTGTGATTACTATCATCATGCCATCGTCATTTGTATTGTTTTTAAGTGCATATCGCTGGCTTAGAAAGAGAAGGTACAAAATAGATAATTTGAGAAAACAAGGAAAACTGTTTGGAAAATACTCTTAACTTAATAATGGAAATACCATTTGTTGGACTGCAGTTTGATCACCACGACAGGTTCCGATTGTCATGACAATAAGCTCATAAGAAGCATCTTGTTATGCAGATTTCCAATATGTGTGAGTCTTATAAGGTCATAAGAAGTACTAACTACCTTCTAATTCTAAGCCAGCGATATACTATGATACACGATGTTCAAATGAGAAATGTAATTTGTGAGATTACTATCAGCATGATATCCTCATTTGTACTACATGTTTTTTAAAGTACTAGATTTATGACCTATTAAACCTTGGCATTTCACTGTTCGTAAACTAAGGTCTTATACTAACGAAGCTATCACGTGACGCAGTAATGGTAACATACCCTTTTAAATCGGAAATAATAAAAAAACACTTTTGGAAACAAGAGTAATAAAAATGTAATTGAAACATTTTGCTACAATAATGGCGTTAAAAGAGAAAAGCACTTAATAACTGACACGGATCATGTATATAGAATTTAAGGTTAAGAGAAAATCGGACAGGGATGTCAGCACTCCACTTAAACAGCCGAGCACAGAAAACAGAAATTAACACATTAAAAAGACGTGTACGTGATATCTTACATGACCATGGCGAGAAACAAGTTCCGACATTGAAAAATCATGTTAGATGAAACGTGTATTATTCTGACTGATACTAAATGGACCAGGCATATTTATTACGCGCTGTCTGAGTTTGTAAATCTAACAAAACTCAAAATGAAATCTTGATACATAGTTTGTACGGACAAATATCGGAAATGGCAACATGACAAATCTATCAAGTTTGTCATTGGGATAAGATTTGACGTTACGCATATGTTCCTCTGGACATTTTTGCCTCGGCGATGTACTCCCGATTTAAATAATGGATATCAAAAAGTATCGGAAGTTCACCGCCGAGGCAAACATGCTCACAGTAAAATGGCTTCATCGCTGTACGATTAGCTGAAATTAATGGAGTTTTTTTTTACTTAAAATGAAAAATACAAAATACCACTATTTGTATGCTTTGGTACGCATGACAAACACAAACTATGCACAATAGAAAGAAAAACCAACCAAATTCTTGTTTGCATCGTTCATTGTAGAAGCCACATGTGTGCTTGTCTCGTGGTGGGTGTCCATTCTTTCATTTCACTCAACTCCTGAAACATAGAATAAAGCAAAACGTAATACTTATTTCTT
Organism: Spisula subtruncata; assembly: GCA_963678985.1. NCBI lineage: Eukaryota > Metazoa > Mollusca > Bivalvia > Venerida > Mactridae > Spisula > Spisula subtruncata. The sequence goes on along the minus strand of CAVMCB010000032.1, from coordinate 10,285 downwards.
TGAAGTACATATCGACGGCTTAGAATTAGAAGGTCGTAAGTGCCACTTACGACCTTTTAAGATTCATACATATTTAGAATAAGCATAACAAGGCGCTTCTTATGAGCCCATTTTCATAAGAATCTGAATTTGTCATATTGACCAAAATGAAGTTGTAAAAGTTTGTTTTACCAAAAGTACAGAGTAAATGTCGGACAGTTTTTCCGTGTTTTCTCAAAATATCGATTTGGTAGTTACGACCTTCTAATACTAAGCCATCGATATGTAGGGGACTCCTAAAAGGAAGTATAACCAATCCTTTTGAGCCAGTTTCTCATGCAGAGTTATGTGACGCTTTTCGAGAAACATGCATTTTTCCTGGGGTAATTCAGGGATGGGTTTTTGTGTGTTTAATTGTTTCAAATCTGCATATTCGTGATGTTTATTCGCTGTCTTGTGATTTGATGTTATTGTAAATATGTTATACTCCTCAAATATGGAGAGCAATATAGATAATATAACCATATCGTATCCGATAAAACAAGACACCAGTCTGAACAACTTAAGTTTCGTGTGCTCGTAATAATGATACCCGATATAATGGTGATAATTCAAATACAACATAAAGCAAATTTTCGCAAGAACTTAATTAGTCCAAGTACTCAATATCGATGCTCTTAACAAAGTTTACTGCTGCAGTACATTGTACGATTCTTCTTACAATATATGTTGAAAAATGCAGACTGGTTAAAATTCGCATGCCAATCCCAAGTTCCTTGACATGTCATCAGTTTGTTCCACAAAGCAACTGCTCACTGACACGATAATGATTGTTTGGTCGTTCATCAAACATCAATTCCTCTATTCATCTGCCAAAGAAACGGCAAGTCTTTGCAATTGTAATAATGCGTTTGAATGCTGCGGAATTCCATACGCATTTCAGACAAGTCTATTTAGAAGTTTTCTAATCTTTCTTCAACCATAATAATATCTTGAGAACGTTTAGAGAACAGTTTTATATTCGTATAGAAATTTTTGACTTTTAGAGTACCTCATTATTCTTTTGTCACTCAACCGACATTGTATGGAGTACTTAAACACACATAACGGTAAAAAAGGTATGAGCAACTATTATTTCCAATGAGATATTTTGAAGTTTAACGAAATCATGTTTATTTTCGAAAAACTAGTGGAATTATTTCGGAGTACTCAGCTAATATTATAATTTGTAAGAATAGTACATTTCGTATAAACACAAGTTTGGTAACTTAGCGTTAGACTAGAGATAGTATATTTTGTGTGGGAGATTCGACCTACCAGCTGTTTGGTAAACGTCATGTTTAGGGCGCATGAATGAACATTGTGCCTTGTACACCCACAAGTTAGGTAAACAAATGGAACACTAGCTTTTTTTAATCTAAAAAGTTCTTGAACTCGATAGGTTACTTTGTAAGCTTGAATTCCATAAAATTTGATCAGAATGTTTGTCTGACTTAATCAAGTTCGAATGTACTTCGTTTTACCTACCTAGCTAAGGTAACAGATATAATAAAATGCGTCCGAAACATATGGATCCTCTGTGGCCAAAACTGGTAGGAGACTTACGTTGGAACAATGCCCACAATGTCTATAATGTGATTAAAACACTGCCAGTATAGCAGTACCCACAAGTGCAGTTTAATATTTTTTTTTGTCTGAAACAAAGGTCCATTTATACGTCCTTATTGTAATTAAGTTAGACAGGAAGAAAGTAATTGTCGCCTTTCATAAGTTGTTCATTCAGTTAAAAAGCCCACCTCTGGTGCTTCTTTTGGAAATGGTAATCTTAATTAGTATCTATCCAGTGTGCGTGTAATGGCAATTTATATCAATATACGTTTATACTAGAGTATCATATTTCGGTCGAAGTGCATTAACGGACATGGGGAACAATTTAAACTCCATATAATTTGATTGGTCCAAGACATATAAGTAATACAACATCGAGGTGTAAATAGGAAAGGAATTTTTCGATCGAACGAAATAAAACATTTGTAATGATACTAGTAAAAGTATTATCAATCGAACATAAAGGTATTTAAAAGTTGTTCTTTCTGATTTCATCACTTAGTCTATAAAAGATAAATCGGACAGGGAAGGAAACACGCAACTTGACACATAAAACATAAACTGCATTACATAATATAACTACACGAGACGAAGCCCAAATATAATGCCCAAGTATCCGCAGAAATATATGATTTGAATACCTATGTCACTTGTTCTTCATCATACACATGTCTCTAAATATTTAAGAAACAATTCTATGCAAAACATATTTAAATAACAACTTTACAATGCGAGCATCATAAAACGTCTTAGCGCAACTCAGCTAAACTTCTTTAAACTATCAAACAAACGTGGAAAGAAGCCATTTATCTCCTAACCCTACAAATGGAATCCATAGAAAAAGGAAACAATTCGTTCCGTGACCTTAGATGATTTACACAGCTACAAAACAACCTAACAAGCTCACAGAGTTCCATTTCCTAAACCAATTATCATGTTTACAGGATGACGCTATTTTGATGAAATTGAGAAAATTGACACGATAATTGCATTAATCATAAGGAATCATTTTGTCTCCTGTCACGTTAGGTAACTGAACACCTAAACTACGTACGAAAAATATAAAACATCTCACAGAACTGTCATTACATTTACAGACACTTCCATTACGTAACGTCGATCACTCAATCAGACATGTTTTTATTTCTTTACGTCTTTTGTTTTTCATATGGTACGAGTCGTACATTTGTATTAAATTTTCTTCAATAACCGCGAGTGTTTTGGCTGGAATGGAAATAAATGAACATACATCACGAGATGCTTAGTCCTTCATGACACGAGTTTCAACATTGTATGTTCCACATTTGAAAAGAGATCATTGTGTTTCGCAGCCAAACAACGTTGTATTACACAACTGTTGCTTCATTCGAAACAGATATGAGAAATCACACAGGAAAGGCGGTACTCAACTTAACCAGTCGAGCACAAACAACCATAGCATTTACAGACATTCCAATTGGGTGCGTTAAATGTATACAGAGGACGTTAAGGCACCAATGATTCTATTTTGAAATTGAGCTCGACTATCGCAACAACCAAACGCCCTGTATTTCACAACTGGTGTTTCTTCGAAGCAGGAAATCATTGGCAAACAGAATCAAAACTATCAGAAACAATCCATTTACAAATATATAAATGACCAATAAAAGGATAGCAACACATTAATGAAGGGATTTGATCCTTTCCGGTGATTTCATAATAAAGAGGAACTGCAAATAAAAGTTTCTTGCGTTTCAAATACCTGGCATCCAGAACCCAGCCAAAATTAAAAAGTGGAACTCTGCTTTTTCCTGACTCATGTCTTTATGACAAGGATGCCATATTGAGTGTCGTGAATAATTTATATGAGTTTGGAGCGACCGAATATCCTATGAAATATATAATCAACAAAATACTTACTTCCTAAAATTGACCATACAGACAGTACCAAGTGCAGCCAACGCATCAGGATAGGAATTGTGATGTTTATTAACTGGCTTAGCTATTAACTGGTCATTGGCGAATGCATGCTTACGAAAGTTTTAAATTATGTAACCATGTGTTATCATTACACACTAAAACAAAACAAACAATTAACTTATCGTCCATCCGAGACTTTTATTGCCTGCTTGGAGACTAGACACTTTGATCCTAAAATAGATGAATTAGCCGGTGAATGTCCTATTATAGATTGTACAATGAATAACCTTAGTGTTTAATAGCCTTTTAATGTAAATGTCGCCAGAAATGACACATTGGATCAATTATAATGTAATCGAAGCCTCTATTTGCCTTTTTAGTTTTACGCTATCAATTGTCCCACGAATAGTTTAGTTTTAGGCCTGAGTTTAACTTTTATAACATGATTTCTTTTATTATTTAGGTTTGTTCCGGAATAAGATGAATCGACCAGTAGTAAATAATAATTGTTGAAACTGACAGATATAATGAGAAGTTAGGTGGTATTCAATATTGATCTTATGGAATTGTTACTGATAATGATTTAAATATTTTGTGATCGGAGTGGTAGTCCTTATCCTAAAGTCAAGTAAGAGCAACATTGAATACCACCAATACCGCTGCTTCTCAACAAACAGCTGATTTATGTCCTTCAAACTATGTCAAATCATGACTTGAATTTCAATTTCAATTATTACAATTAAGAAGTCATTGCTGCAGCTACAGACAGTAGAAACAATTAACCAGAAATTACCGGAAATTATCCGTCTGGAACCGAGAATAATGCTGTGGACTTTCCAACCATAATCACGTACAAATTAACAACATGCAGACTGATAATTGAGATGTATTATAAAATAATTATGTTAATCAAGTATTTACTGCGTAATTAACGATCGTAACGTGATTGTAGTCTTGATTTTTGTTCAAATCAGGCAGACATGCTTTGTCATATAAACAGTGTTGCATTTGTTTTCAGTTCCTTATAAATATAGGTCATTTATGTTGTAGATTATTCAAAGATGCTTTGTTGTTTATTTGTTCATTTGGGAAAAAATAACAATTCTGTTATGAATGGCACACGTAACCATGACCAGTTTTTCATGTAACAGGGGACATGTAATGTTAAATTTATATGTTGTTTTTGTATACCCAAAGTGTGCAGCTTTTAAATATGATATGGTCGTAAGTGGTCATGACGACCTTATAAGACGCATACACGCATGTATGAAGATTACGTGCTGCATATTGTTATACGCATTTTAAGAGCATATTTGCATTGTACGCTGGTTGTGAAAGAATGCTCCCACAGCTCTCATAATTTTTCAGCCTATTTTTTCTTTTCCTTTCTAAATAATATCCTTTTGTTCTTACGACCTTGTTCTCTCAAACCAGCAATTTGTTGTCATAAAAATGAATTTCATCTCCAAGGACATGGTTTACTTATGTGACATTCATGTCATATCCACTTTGATAGTAATCGTGTATGTGTATGCGCTATGGGTTTCTGTGAGTTCGTAAACGGGTGAGAGAAATTTGAACTCTAAATAATTATCTGACAGTACTGAATTTTCCCTTTGGCTAGGAACTGAACTTTTCCACACTTGTAGAGGACATGAACCTAATCAAACAATAACACAATACATTTTGTACTAGTATCACACATTTAGAACGAAACATCAAAGGCAAAGTTAACACTGTCTTTGTTTGGTAAAACAAAATGTCAAAGTTTAATTTGCAGTAACACGCACTTTGGCAATCTCGTTAAAATTATATACAAACATTGGCGTTATTCCTTAACGCTGTTACAGAATCTGACTATACTCCGTAAGAGCTCACGTTCAGATGCCATATCTGGTGCACAATGGCGTCAGGTAGTTCAGCAGAATTTTTCCGCGTTCAGATTTGAGACAGGGGTGATTTGATTGGATCACGTAAATTTCACATCGACCCCATACGGAAGGTGTTCAGATCCTATTTCTGCGTAAAGTAGTGTAGTGAAGCATAAAAAGTCCAACAAACGTTTCGTTATACAATGGTACTATGTAATACATTGTAAAATATAGATATATACTTTGCGCAATGATAGTCGATATAATATACTTGCATTTATTGGAGTAAGCAATCGTTTGGTACAGTACATACTCGGTTGTAAAATACTATTTTGTATATTTTGTTGGTTCACTTGAGGTCCCCTTTTTGGCATATCTTTATAAAACTAGTTTAGTCAGACGTTTTAACAGTGGAGACTTCATTCGGGCATTTCATGTTTCGTTAGGTTAAATGAGGGCATTGTACATATCGTTTACTTGTGTTATGTGGTGTTGTTAATGTTTATGCTGTCTGATTTCTTCAGCTTATTTTAATAAAGTATGCCACAACTGATATTGAACAAATACACTTGTCTAAACATAATAACATACCGATATACCGACGCCATTGTTAGTCATACGGAAATCTCCTGTTGGTACATCGTTGACGTTACCATTGTTTTGGTAAACAACAAACGTGATCAGTGTGTAGTTATCCTCAGCATCCCCGTGTATGTCCACGTAAACCTCATATCCTAAATTACCTGAAATGGTAACAGAATCAAGTAAACTAGAGCTGTTGCCACTCGACAGACTTGTATACTTAGTAACCTCGGCCGACAAAGGGCCATCATTTTGGCAACAATGTCTCAGGCTTAGTAATGCCTTTGTGGTCATCTTAATGTTAAAGTTGTTCATAAGTGAACTTTTGAAGAAACTCATGCAGAGTGACAGAGCTACAGTGTAGTTCGTATATTGTGCGTGTTACATTTAATTTACGTCTACATAAACTAGTACAACCATTTTCTGAACAGGTAAAGCATTTTAGATAACCATATGCATAATATATGTCTGTAGTATACATTGTATGCCTTTATAATTGGTTTAAGTACCTTAGAGGACGCTGCGTCACTTTTTTATTATTATTTCTGGAATGTTACAGTACTGGTAGGACATTGAAAGTTCACTCCGATATAGAATCGGCCGTTTCTATATTAAATACATGTAATATTTTGTCCCATCAATCAATCTTTGGCTATCCTAGACATTTATGTACATTTGGCCTATTTTTTTCTGGAATGGTATTAAGGCCAAACGAAACAAATGTGAAAATGTGGTTCTATTAACCGTTCCCACCCACCATTCATTGTCTCTTCTCTAAAGATTGTATTGATATTTTGCCGGAAAAACATCAGGTCATTAACTCATGACAGTTCATTAAATCAAGATAATGATAGATAAACTCATGAGTCGAATTCACTATTACGATAAACCTACATTTTCAAAGGCTTATGTACAAACATCTATACAAACTGTATATGCTTAATAAAACTACTTGTTAAAATTACTTGTCACAAATGCACGAGTGGTTGTACCAGTTTATGAAACCATTGACATGAACGAAATGCTCACATTATCTTAACTAGACTGCAGGTATGTCACTAGTCCTGGATACAGAATTGAACTACGACATTGTGCGACGCAAAGACTGTATGAACAATGACTAGCAGAAACTGTCCCGTTTGATAATACATGAACTTTAATAACGTTTCCATGGACTGGATTGGATACAAAACTCATTTTCCGAAATTCTATGTTACCCGAACCACGATTTTAATTTGTTTTGGCCTACGTGTGACGAATGTAAATGGTCGGATTACAGAAACTATCTGTTAATCATATTGATTTCTCGATAACAAAGACACGTAACTGTTTGTCAACCCAGAACATATTTTGAAGTAAAATAAATAAATAAAGACTTATAGTCTAGTGCTATGAACAGGAGCTACACGTATGACAAAATGGGAGAACAAGACATTAATTCATAAGTGAACAAACTTTTCAACTGCGTGCTGGTGAAATCACACAAAACAAACGTGACGTTGCGGCGCATTAATGATGTTGCCATAAAAACGGATAAAAAGTACGTTTTGAAATATTGCGTGTATCGGTGTTAGTAATTTTTTTTATTGACATGTTGCATATCTGCTTGAGTGTTTATTTGCTGTATAATATTGACTAGTCCTCTTAGTTGTTAAACTACATGTAGTAATTAGTAACCAAATGTGTCCCATTAACATAAATTAGTACTCACTAAATTGTTCTTATATTATGACAGTGGTTCTGACGAGATTGGTTCCTTGGTATTGCGGTCTCTGACGTCATCAAGAAACTCCTCCCACTTATCATTCAATGGTGGACGACGGACCAATAAGAGAACAGTCTCAAATGATTCGATTCTAGAACGGTGAAGGTCACTGCTGTCTTCAAATGGCGCTGAAATACAAGCAAATACGTATAGTGACACAGGACAACTTAAAATTGTCGTTTGAACATGAATTTATACACTATCGCATTTTACTTAACCTAGTTTTCCGCTTTGCTTCTCAGATGTGTAGTATGATACCAGTAGTCTAATATATAACTTCACATTGCGGTTGGCCAACAAACGTTTATTTAACTTAGGGATTTTGAAGTCAATATGTCAAAGGTCAAGGTCAACATGAATATTCTGACTACATTTGGATGTCATGGGGGCATACATGTTTTACAAATACCGGGCCCTAACCTACAATGTAGTTCGAGATAACAAACAATTCAAATCGAATCCTTCGAGAACTCATATAGACAAAGGAGAAATATCGGGACCTGAAACAAACTTCGTCATTACGAGAAATTCGAGATAAGCGAGTACGAGATAACGAGAGTTGACTGTAACCATTTTTGGATAACTTCTTTTCAGCATAATATAATGCTCAGCGTCCGTAGTGTACTATCTTTAGAAATGTTCATAGCTACATATTGGGTACTATTTGTAGAATGACCTATAGACTACTTACTTTTCAACATATACTGTTCAGCGTCCGCAGTGTACTATCTTTCATCCACTGATATTGTGAAGTAATTAGACATTCTCTCTTGTAGGACGCGTGAAGTCAATTATTGCATGGTTGTCACCGAGAAATACGCATACTGAAATAATACGTCATTTATAATAGGTAGATATAAATTACACAAAATTCCCACCAACAAATATAGACCCAATACTGCCAACGAAAACATTGCTTACGAAAATAATTGAATGATTCTACATTATTTACTGTGTCAACATGGTGTTAAATTATCACGTACTGCAGAAAAATACTGGATCAAGTAACACTCAACAATCTGCTTTTATTGCAATAGCATGTTGTTAAACACCATCAGTTTGTGATAGTACGAGGGGGTCAACTACGCGCTGAAGACATTTGAACTGATAGGAACAGAAGTCAAGGAGCCTGGAGTGGTTATTGTGACTATTTATAAGGAAACAATTCGCGTGAGACACCTTCAATAAAACGGGAAGGTTTTAATGTGGTTTGATAAAGACTACTGTCATTGACAATGACTCATATCACTTGCTTAGAATGAGAAGTCCCTACTATGTACTAACGACCTTATGAGACGTATATATATTGATAATCAACATCAGAAAGCGCTTCTTATAGCCATATTTTAATTTTAATCGGAACTTGTCATGTTCACTAAACTGAACTTTTGAAACAGTACGTTTTACCATAAGTAAAGAGTTAATTTCTGACAGTATTTTCTTGTTTTCTCAAGAAATTGATTTTGTGCATAGGACCTTCTCATTCTCAGACAACGATATCATACCGTGCATATTAAGGCAGGGATGTTTTTATTCAAAAGATGCGCTCTTCTGGATTTTGTAAGAGAGGGGAGACAAAAGCATCTTTTAATGTGTTATCTGCCATTTTAGCTAGCGCTTTTTGAAATTTTGCGGTCAAATAATTTGATAAAAAACACGAGTACATTGATATTAAGCTCTTCTTTTTCTGTCTCAAATATGATAAAATGTTAATGTACGGAGTTTGTCTCGTTTATTAGGCGGGTCGGTAAATCCTCATTTTTCAAACAAAAAGCGCAAACAACGTTACAAACAAAAAACTTCACTTTTTTCTGAATGCATTGTCGGTCGGTCGATGATCCATCTGTCGGTCTTTCGGTAAACTAAATTAGTCAAGAACGACGCTTCGCCATCATGTAGAATCTTCAAACATTACATGGAGATTGTCCCAGCAACAATAGATGACCCCTACATGAATGTTGGTATATATATATATATCTTTATTTAAATCTCATCTCTGTACACATAAACTATACAATTTACAAAACATATATCACAGTACGAAGCCATTCTAAAAGAATTATAAGAGACTATCAAATCACAATTTCATTAAACATTTACAATATAAATCTATGTGACCATTGTTATTCTAATTATAAAAACTGCCTTAAAATATCTATCAAATAAAACACTGAAAATCAAAATCACACTAATGTGTATAGTTACGAAACGTTTTAAAATAAGTTTATCACCTTCGATCAGATCGAAAATAAACTGAATAACAATTGCTACATAGGATCTGTAAAACAGGAAATATGAATAAATAAATAAGTTACATTATTTACAAAGGTAAAATGATCTACGTTTTAAAATATCAAAGTAGGTTTTGGCACATAACCTAATCAGAGCTGGATGTGTAAATAAAATGACAAGTTTATCAGTATTTGGCAGATTTTCAAATGTATCACAGATTGCTATTGCTTTTGCCAGCATTTTCACCCTAATATCATTATATAAATTACAATCTAAAATAACATGACATTCATCCTCTACGGAATTGGTATGTCATGGTCACTATGACCTTTACCATTTCCGACTTTTT
>CAVMCB010000031.1:0-31238 GCA_963678985.1 Spisula subtruncata | reverse complement strand
TTCTTAAGATACAAACACTTTATACAAAACGCGCTGCATTCCCAAAATATTGTTTAAGGTATTATCAGTGAATTGTATGTTCAACTAACAATGTTAAATAGTTTTAACACCGGATGATCTAATATCGAATTTGTACAGATTGGCGAACCAAGAGTAATTACAACAACTCAAACTGGCTCTATGCAACAGGGCAGCTTACAATAAGTGGAAAATATGTAATCTTGAATTAAATTGAATGAAACAAACAAATATATGTACCATTTGTATCCTTAGAAGAAATGTTTTGCAGCTTCTTGATAACTTCTTCCACATTTGTAAAACCTTGTCTTACTTCGTCGCGCACTAAGGTAACGTCTTGTTGCACTTTGTCCACATCAATGTTCACTGATTTTACGTCTTGTTGCACTTTGTCCACACCAACGTTCACTGATTTAACATCTTGTTTCACTTTGTCTACACCAATGTTCACTGATTTAATGTCTTGTTGCACTTTGTCCACACCAACGTTCACTGATTTAACGTCTTGTTGCACTTTGTCCACACCAACGTTCACTGATTTAATGTCTTGTTGCACTTTGTCCACACCAACGTTCACTGATTTAACGTCTTGTTGCACTTTGTCCACACCAACGTTCACTGATTTAATGTCTTGTTGCACTTTGTCCACACCAACGTTCACTGATTTAACGTCTAGTTGCACTTTGTCCACACCAACGTTCACTGATTTAATGTCTTGTTGCACTTTGTCTACACCAACATTCACTGATTTAACGTCTTGTTGCACTTTGTCCACACCAACGTTCACTGATTTAATGTCTTGTTGCACTTTGTCCACACCAACGTTCACTGATGTAACGTCTTGTTGCACTTTGTCTACACCAACGTTCACTGATTTAATGTCTTGTTGCACTTTGTCTACACCAACATTCACTGATTTAACGTCTTGTTGCACTTTGTCCACACCAACGTTCACTGATTTAATGTCTTGTTGCACTTTGTCCACACCAACGTTCACTGATGTAACGTCTTGTTGCACTTTGTCCACACCAACGTTCACTGATTTAATGTCTTGTTGCACTTTGTCCACACCAACATTCACTGATTTAACGTCTTGTTTCACTTTGTCCACACCAACGTTCACTGATTTAACTTCTTGTTTCACTTTGTCTACACCAACGTTCACTGATTTTATGTCTAGTTGCACTTTGTCTACACCAACGTTCACTGATTTAACGTCTTGTTGCACTTTGTCCACACCAACGTTCACTGATTTAACGTCTTGTTTCACTTTGTCCACAACAACGTTCACAGATTTAACGTCTTGTTGCACTTTGTCCACACCAACGTTCACTGCTTGAAAGTATTGTTGCATTGTTGACAATTTTAGCATCACATCTTGGTCCTGTGATTCCCATAACTTTATTGTTTCATCCAGACGATTTTTTAAATCTTCGTCTATCTCCAGATTTTCTGCATTGTTGATTAAGACTTTTAAATTCTGAATTCTACAGGTGTTATTCAGTCTGAATAGAATCTGAAAACAGAAATCAAATTAACACTCATTATTATCTATATCACTTAATGTTTGCTGAATTTAGATAAAAAACACAAATCTTTGTTACTGATTTGAAGACTGATACATAATTAACACATCAAGCTATTAAAACACGCGCTTACTGTCACATATGTAAAATAATCTATCCTTGAAGATTGGCATAACGAGCCCAGTTTGTTTACAAATACGGCGTTTAACAGCATCTTCGTCGCTATCCGGAGACTACCGAGAATCTTTCGCCAGTTTCTGATAACCAATGGATGGATAGCACACCTGTTGATGAACAGGCGCATACTAAAACCCGGTATATACCAGTACCTTCCGGTATCGTATCTAGTAGCCCTGTAGCTGAATTCTGGGGATTTCTATTTGAAGTTTTTTTGCATTTTTGCTGGTGTAAATTTGAGATAATTGAATTTGAATGTTGTCGTTTAATTTTTTTGGATTTAGTACCTAATGAATTTAAATAAAATACAGAGTCGTCTTTTTTCCGATTCGATACTTGTAGTCAAATGGGCGTTGCCATCAAAATGAATTTGTGCGCAAGGCGAAGCTTGACGTCTGAATTTAGTAGATGTGTTCCATGTTTTAGTTTTGTCATCGAAAAAAGGTATTAAAGTAGTGTCTTGCAGCCCGTTTATATTTTTGAATTGTTTTGATAACATTTTGTTGACGGCATACATATGTTTATCAGTTAACCATTTATCTGATTCTATGCTTTCCTTATCATTTAAATTTAATTCTGAAAGCCACGGAACTGGATTTTGTGACATGTCACTTCTTTCTGTATTGCAGTCAATATATATTGGTGATTTTATTGGCGACGTTAAATGTGGAATTTCAATATTTAATGTTTCTGGAGAAAAGTTATCATCAGGTTCATGTTCAATCTTAATTCTCTTATTTAATTGGGTTCGGTAGTCGTTGATTGTCTCTTAATGTCATGGTCTAATTTTTTTTCAGGCAATTTTGGGGTTGGTACAGTTGGCTAGTATTTTGCTAGTCGGTGATACATCATTTGATTCAGAGTTTGGTTTCAAAAGTTCGTTAATAGCTATTCGTGAATCTGGTGCAGGGAGGACGTTTTCATAGTCGGATGGCTTTGGTTTCTTCTGGCCAATTTTTATATTTTAAGTACACATTCAAATGAAGAAATTTGGACGATTTGTTTTTAACAGAAACGATGGCAGTTATTGAAACATTCAATGTATAATAATTAGCGGTTTCAAATAATTAAAGCAAATTAAATATAGTACAATAAATCTATTGTATCTATTACTGAGGTCAACGTAGCAATTAAAAAAATGATAACAAGATCAAAAGAATAACTTTATTTTGTTTTTACATACTTGAAAGTAGTTTTTTGCACATGGAGAATATATATATACGAGGGTTGTCCCAGAATAGCGTGTATTGTTTTTATTTATTTACTCCACCATAACGATACAGTTATGAAATTTTGTATGTGCATTTCTACAACAATACCACGTTTATTTGACGAATTTATTTTACATTAGCATACGTCGTATTCGATAATTGGATGCTTTTGTAACCCATGGTAACGGTATACGGTCCAGCACGAAAAAAGTATGTATCACAAAATTGAGTTTAAATATTTAATGGCAATAATACTTAAGTAGTTATAGCCACAACACCCCAAAATATATATAAGAATCAGTGGCATGTTTTGGTGAATTTGTATACAATGATTCACAGTGAAGATTTAATAATTTCTTTAAAAGTTAATTATAATTTGGGCATACAGTACTTGATAATTTTCAAGATATAGCAGGATTCTGGGACAACCCACGTAAATAGGTAGAGTTTAGTTTGGTATTGAACTGTTAGTATAATCCTTTATACTTGTTTTTACACCGTACTAGTGGATTGTTCCACTGCGTCACTGGAGTTTTATCCTAACTGGACTGTACTTTAATTTTCCATTCATATGATCATGTGTGTACGTTTTATATTGCTATTAAAAGAAAAGACCACCTCTTTGATCTTCATATAATTGACACATGTTTATGAAAATTAAATAACTCACAACATTCGTGTATATTGAACATGCAGATTTATATACTAACAAGTAAACAATTATTATTTTATTGTAGATTCTACTGTACATGAAAATATAAAACCAATGAATATCGGAGAAATTAAAACATCTGCACACAGCCAGGGATTCTATATAAACAATATATAAATAATATATACAAGATCCTGACACACACCCATTCGCACTATCTATATTACACACGCATAGTAAATCCCCCGCCTCTGGCATGTCAATATACAACGTGATTAGGTGTCAATACCGGGCTACTATGTACGATACCGGAAGGTACTGGTATATACCGGGTTAAAGTGTGCGTCCGTCATACGTTATGCGTACTTCCGATTATTGACGAAATATTCGGAATTGTTCGGAAAATTTAAACGTAAACACTATTGAGTATTTTGTACGGAGGACAAAATACTAAATAGCGTTTTCAGTTGATTATTTCTCAAAGAAGGAACAGCGACCTGAGGTCAGATATGGGTCCCTTCTGCACCATTTTTAGTATAATTTAATATCTCAATATTTCGATATTCTTTGTAGATAGAAAATACTACCATTTTAAACCTTATTGGGACTTTAATAATTATTGATTTTTTAAGGAAATTATGATATTTTTCGATTTTTGTCGTTAATTTTTCTCTTTGTAATTGGATCTGAGTGTGTTAATTGATTATTTCTTGATTGTTATATGCAGAGGTTGATTCTAGGCGTCCATAATAAACATTACAATGACAGATTTTCATTTAAAAATCCTTCATGAGCCAGGAATATTGGATACCTAAAAGTTTAGTAATAGTCCTGTCTATAAATGGGGTATTTAGGTTAGACCCAACATTGGATTGTATTGTAAATATTTTTGGTTTTCTGTTAGGGAAATGTTGCAATTGAAGAATCTGAATGATGACCAGCTGTCATCATTGAGCATTTTGTGAAAATCAAGATGGCGTCCAAAATGGCCGCCAAAATCAGAAAAACAATCAGAGATGCCAGAAATTAGTTACAAATTTCTTTTTTCCCGATTGGTTGAAGTTAAAATGTTTTTAACACATGTATTTATATTATATCTATTGTTATTCGTCGATTAAAATATTGTGGGATGGCATCCATGTCGGCTGAAATAAAAATGGTGGTTACAACGGCCGCAATAATTTACATTCTATTAAAACATTTATTTAAATGAATTTTGTTAATATGGGAATTAAAATAGTTTACTATCATTCAAATAAAAGTTCGATTCGACTCAATTGACCCGTTGCCTTATTCAAAATGGCGTCCAAGATGGCCGCCAAAATTAGGAAATATGTCGGCGGTGCAAGAGATTAGTTACATAAATTACTATTGTTGCTAATTGGCATTTGTGTAGATGTTAAACATAGTATCTATTCAATCATAGCATTATTAATTGTTTGAAATTATTTAAGATAGCATACTAAGAAATCAACTACCCGCTGTAATGGCCATCATAATTGCTGAATAAGCATATTTTATTAAAATCGTAAAGTGTGTTCAAACAGTATTTATTTGTATTGAACATTATATTTATCAGACATGCATTATGGTTTAACTTCAAAATGGCAGCAAAGATGGCCACTTAACATTACAAAAGTGGGGAATAAATTGTAGATTATTCTTCTTTCTGTGTAGTATATATGGTCGTCCTCTGGGACATTATCGTACCATTGATCTTTAATTACAAGATCGTGTGAGCGGCGAGTTATTTTTGTTAAAAACAATTAATCATGACTATCCACTATAAATAAGACCCCTCGAGAAGGCATAATCACTGTCGAAAATGCTCATAGATCTGGTTCTAGAGTTTCCAACCAAAGTCACCAATGATCTGTCTGATGTTGCTTGTTGTGCTAAAGTACCGTTTGACGAATTGCGTCCAATATGCTGAACTGCCTCCAGATGACAAATATTTGCCCTGGTTGATCCTTTGCTGAATTTGTGTATTCAAGGATTGATTTGACATGTGTCTGGTAACATCGTACCCTTATCTGTTTCGATAGTTTGTCAAGTTTGTCCAGAAGAAGGCGATGCTGTTGTTAGCTTTCCCCACAATGATAGCAACATTGGTACTCAAGGATACCTCATATATTTATACCCCGATGTACTTATCTCTGCCACAACTTGTAACGTGTCATGCTGTTGTGGATGAAAAACGGAGTCTTAACACAAGTTCTCTTCCTAGTGATACTTGTAAGGATTAAATGACATCAACCATGGACCCTCCCATTCATTGCTGTAGTCTGTCCATGTCATCTTGTTAGGCTTAAGCATTTTCTTTAGTAATTACCCTGTTCAAAAGGTTGTTGTCAGCAAGCAGATGATGAGTAGATGATGAGTAAATCTTGTGTGGATGTTGTTTGGAATTGTTGCTTCATGCGGACCATGACCAGTTATATTATTTCTCAAATCCAGTTTGTCCTCAACTCAGTCGTTCGTCCTATACTATCATCCCGGTGTCTGCGATGAACTTTCTGGTCTTCCACAGATCATCAGCATCTCCATAGAGCTTCTCTTGAAGAGTTGTGTCTGTGTGCCATGTTGCAGCTCGATCCTGGTTGTGTCTTCAGCAGCTTTGGAGGACATGATCGACAGTTTGTTCTTCTTCCCCAATAGACAGATCGGAGACGGCACCAATTTGTACTTCCGGTACATGCGGTGGTTCAATATGTTGTGCCCTGAGCGTAGCCGTACCATAATCACTTGTTCTTACCTGTTAAGACGATGGTAGGGATCAACATCTTGTCTTGTTAAGTTCTTGATAATGGTAACTTTCTCTTTATATCTCACATGTACTGGTGGTTGTGCTGACTGTGCTCCCAGTTTTGCCAATTTATCTGCTGTTTCATGTTTAGGCATTCCACAGTGGGCAGGAATCCACTGTAGGGCTAGTTTGCAGTGAGTACTAAGGTTATGTAGTATTTTGGCTAGTTCTGGTGTTTTGTTGTGAGCTTCGGTCTACGCTCTGTAGTTACTGCAGTGCTTCCCTGTGGCTCTGTGATGGCTCTCTTTGTTACCTGGTGTATATTGGATGAAGATTCCAGCACCTCAATCTTTGATGGCTGAGCCATCAGTATAGACGTGGGTCCATATCTCAGGAGGGTATTCTTGGCTTATCATGGATAGTGTCAGGCTCCTTCGAACACATTCATGATCTTGCTTGCCTGGCTCGAGTTGAGGGACTTGGAGTCTCACAGTTGCTGCAGACAGATCATTTGCTAATGGGTTGACTATATCATCCCTGACAAGAGGTGTACTTGCTATGGTCAAATCAGGTGCAAATTATTTGTCTAACTTCTTGGTTTCGTGTACAAAGCTGCTTCGCTTGATCCGATTCTTTGGTAAATCCAGCTAATCTTGTTGCCATTGGGTGGTTTGGATACCAGTAAAATGTTCCATGAATTCAATCGTGTAGACTTCGAAGCACCAGTAATTATGCGCAACGCTTAGTTCTGGACCTTGTCGAGAACTTTGCTGTTGGTATCCAGTTTGTCTAAACTGAAGTTGTGCGAAATGCCCACTTCTTCATCATGGACTTTTCTGATTACTACTAACAATGGTTGGAAATACCTCGGATGGTATATGGGTTTATAATTTTATATGGTACGTTGGCATAGTTTCTGAAATAACATTCATAAAGTTTCGTTCTTACCGGGGTATTCCATCTTGCCGCTGTGGTCCTCTCCACTATGAATACAGCGCTAAGGTCCCTAACCCAAGATAGTGATGTACTGGTTATAAAGAGGATACGTTTGTTGTTTACCCCTATCGTGAAGTTTACAAATTGTTCTGAGCTTGTTTCTATGACCGTGTCTATAAATATTGGGCAAGAATGACGATGGTAGGTGTTGTCAGTAATCATGTCAGTTTCCAAGTAGATATCTGGTAAGTTGATGTCGCATGTTAGCCATTTTGTCGATGTTAGGTAGACAGGGTGGAGGTGGTTGACTTCATAAAAGCTGGGTTGCTTATGGTGGTGGGTCACTGCTGGGTGATCGGTAGATTAGTGTAATGGTGAGCGGATCGCTTCCGTGGTATATTGATGGTGCTACTGTGAATTCGGTGTATGCGTCGAGTTTGATGTATGAGCAGATGAGTTACTACTATTCTTTGACGGTAATGTGTAAATAAAACATGTATAACTATGTATGAAGAATATCTTATACATATACCGTACCACGTTACCAACCCAACATACATTGGACAATCAGTACCGGTGGTACACAATATTGATCGTACTTGACTTAAGGATAAGGACATCCAACCAGATCACACCATAGTAAACACTTGGCCAGTTACAGGCGATGTGACTATTTGGCTATCCTTATTCTCCAATTAGATAAGATCAGTATTGAATACCACTCCCATTTGAACATACATGGTTGGCAACCAGAAGTCATATTAAATACACTGCACATCAAGTGTTCTAATGTTACAGTAGATATATATTTTTAACCAATAGCAGTATTCACATCAACACATTCCATTACGATACATGTTTTAATGCAATTTTTCTGTCTGACATACCTCTATGCGACGGCCATTTTGTCACAATTATGATTTCAGCCTTCATTGATACCATTTTAAACGGGCTAAGTCGATAACCAAATAGAAATAATGTTGTAGAGTATCAATTTGTAACTTCATTGGATCACTAACACACTGTGAAATTTAAACTACAACCAATCTGCAAGCAGGCGATTTGATCCTAATTTCTGGCACCTCAGGCCCCAAGTCACAGTTATATATTAGAACGGATAGGTAACTCTACCACGTGACCCAGTTGAAATCAGTAGAAATAGACTTTAAGTCTCGCGGGTTCACGTTTGTCGCGATATTTGGCGAGATCACAGAGTTTTAGCGGCGAGATTCATCGATCCGCCATCTTTGTTTTATGTATTGTTTTGCACGAAATTTGCAGAAATAAATCTGCCAATCTAATCAACATTTCAAAATCAATCGAAAACATTTTACTATGTAGATAAAGAATAAACATACCTTGATAAGTGTGTAATTGTGTATGTATATTTCATCGATTATATTGGCTATATGTCCAGAAATGGAGTTTGAATACACAACGGTTTCGCGGGAATATCGAAGCGAGAAAACAATTCAGTTCAAACTATGACAAATTCCTATCATCAGATTGAAAAATATTAAAATCTTATTTGGTGTTTCACTTGAAACATCTTTTGTAAAATATTATAAGATTAGTCCTGATGATTCTTTTAAAAGATATTTCGTAGACAAAATTGTAACGACGAAGCCTCCGCCATTTTCCACCCGTGTCTCTCGTTTCTTGCTCCAAATCACACGAAATTGTAACTCTGATGTAAATTGCATGAAACACGCATTGTGTATCTTCATAATATTGTTTTAATTTTGAAAATCGATAAATTATTGATGATAAGGCAAGTTTTTTCGAGGCAGCCATAAAAATTTATGTTACCGATCATCGCCATATTATCGACTTACAGTGTACCGAATACCAAAAAAACGATGATTAACGGAAAAGGCCGAGTGCGCGCATTGCATTATGGGCGTTTGGCCGTTCGGCAGATAAAAATCTATTTATAGAGTTGCCTATCCGTTCTAATATATATCTGTGCCCAAGTTCACAAAGGATCAGCTTTTAAGATATGGATCAAGATCAAATTTGTACCATTTGAAATTCAGTAGATATGTTAAGGTTAAGTTTGATATTTTTAAACATGGGTGTATATAAAAACACATCCTTCAATTTCAAAGACATTCATGTAATGGATTTATGGTTAGTTATTAAAATACTAACTTGATCCTGTTTTTGAAAATTGATCCGCATTTTTCAGGATCAGTTTCAGTCTCAAGTACATTAATTAACTCTTACAACAGAAAATGAAGGTATGAATATTTTAAACATGTTAACTTAAAGAAGACTAGGTTTTCCCTACATGGCTATAGGTTGTACTTGCTAAAAGTTGCCAAAAACTTCCAAAAATTGGGAAATTATTTTCAGGATCAAATTTGATCCAGATCAGTTGATCCTTTGTGAACACGGGGCCTGATTGTTTTTCTGAATTTTGGCGGCCATCTTGGACGCCATCTTGATTTTCACAAAATGCTCAATGATGCCAGCAGGGCATTATTCATATTCTTCAATTACAACAAATTCTCTAACAGAAAACCAAAACATATTTACAATACAAATCCAATGCCGGGTATAACCTAAATATCCCATTTATAAACTTGACTGTTAATCAACTTTCAGTTATCCAATATTCCTGGCTAATGAAGGATTTTCAAATAAAAATCTGTCAATGTAATGTTTATTATGGACGCCTAGAACCAACCTCTGCATATAACAATCAACAAATATTCAAATACACACTCAGATCCGATTTGAAAGAGAAAAATTAACGACAAAAATCGAAAAATATCATAATTTCCTTAAAAAATCAATAATTATTAATTAATAACCATATTATGATATTTATAGTTATATATTATATTTTAAACTGTTTAAAATTCTCGCCGCTTCTCGCCGAAGTTTACTTCTCGTACATATGTCGAGAAACTGTCGTAACAATCTCGCGCACTGTCGCACACATCTCGTTGACATGTCGCCCTTGTCGTAGCATGTCGCCGAAATAAGTCGTTCTGCGACATAACACGAGTTAGTGGCGAGTTGGTGAGACTTGTATACGATATCTGCTCGACATGAGGCGAGATCACACGACAACCTACGTCATCACCCCGACACAAGACATACAGACTCGTACATACTCGTCGATACTCGTACAAATCTCGAGAACATGTCTCCGATTGTCAAACAGATGTCGTACACATATCGTATATATCTCGGTTAAACTCGTGTTATTATCGTACGCATGTCGTGTAAATGTCGAAGAGAACTCGAACAGTGTCGCCTTGAAGACCGTCCTGGACCAACTCGCGCACATTTAGGCGAGTTATAACTCGCCACAACTCGTACAGAACTCGAAGCCCGAACTCGCCACTGTGTGACATGGTCTTTAGATTGGCATAGATGTAGTATATATTATGTAATATATATTTACTGTCGATAATTCCTTCCACTTATCATCAAAGTCAGTTTGAGACATCACCACTGTGTCACAGTGCATCAACTAAAATACAAATACAATGTATACAATAATGTTTTAAGTTTGTATCGGGTTGTGTGCAACATTGGTTGTTCCACATACAAGTGGGTCTGAAGAGTCCAGGGTCGAGTACCAGTCTCGAGATCATGCTAACAGAACCAAACAACGGTTCGGACGTGGCAGGAACTATTCTTATATAATCAATAGAACAATAGGATAAGTGTAAATGACAAAGCCAATTTTCCAAAAATGTTGTTGGATTTCTGTAGATGTTATATTGTTGCTAAGCTTACACTAGTCGAATGTTCTAAGTACACATTTTTTAATTTTATTTTTTTCTGCAAAAGTATAACGCCGATATTAGTGAACCGAATATACCATTGGAATCAGGGAACTATTTTCTATCTATGCTCTTAAATATGCTCAGTACATCTAGAAACGCAACGTTTTCATTTTTGATTTTTTCTTATTTCCATTGTTGATACATTTTTAATACTTTGTAATAATATTGTATAATCGCGTGGAAACTTAGCTATTGGCCAAATTTTATCTCTCGGGTGACGTCTAGAAAATCACAAAACGCACGAATTCCACGTGCAACATTATCCATGATAAATGTTGGTGTAAATTGCATCAAATCCTTGGTAAGGTTTATTAATGGAAAGAAAATCACAAAAGAAAAGTTCTAGGTGTAGGAATAAAAATGCAAGGATAGTCCGAACATGGGCGAAATCAGGCCATTAGGACGCCTGCTACTGGGACGTCAAATGGGAGGTTGCACGACGTTTACATTGTTATGCAACGAAACTTTTTCGTCTGGAGACACGCCACACGCACTTTAGCGCCGTTTATAACCACCCATGGTCCATGTTATCGATGTGAAACAACTTTTCGACAGGACCAGTAACTCCGCATGTACCATCACTAGGCAAGTACACAACTTATTCATGCACTGCTAAGCAACTTGTTGGATGTTGTGCGTATGTAATCAATCAATAATTAATCAATATTTGAACTATTCATTTAGAACAGCGATTCTGAAAAAAAGGGATTCTACAAATTCACACCGTTCAACCCGATACATAGAAAACAGTTGGAACATAGAAGACAGTTGTCAGTGTTTATGTACGCAAAACTCGCGGAAGTAAGTATTGCTTGTTTTTATATTCCTTTTGCAGGGTCTGAACAAAACTAAGTGTGTACATTTATTCGCAGTTAAAAAAGGTATCAGTACACAAAATTCTGAGCAAAACCGTGAATTATTTAGGGAGAAATCATGAAAAATGTATGCGATTTTTAACAAAAAACGCGTTATTTGAAACTTTGATCCCCAAAAAGGCATTTTTTGACAAATCCTTACCCTTTGACTTATACCATGACGAAATTACATCCATCCCCCGTCTATATGCAGATTTGCACACTTTTATTCGTCCTTTTCGCCGAGATATAAGAGTTTAAACATGACATGGTGTCATATTTTTGAGAACAATGGAGACAGTTGATGATTAAAAAAGATCACATAGAAATCAGTCGCAAGGGTATAGATGATAACAATGAAGACAGTCTGAACGCAACGTTTTTGGAGCGCAATAACATTGAAATAATTACGGTACACTTAAGTGCCAATGTGTATTACTGGATTTTTATAATGCGCTACCAAAGTACCAATGCTCTTTTTTGATAAATGCCATTCACACTCATCACAAACCTGACTCAACGTATGAATCGGGATGCAATATATATGCTTGTTTTGAACAGGTTTAAAATAAACGTGGTAAGGTCGGAGAGCTTCCCGACCAACGCAATTCCGTCACGTTTTTTCCACGTTCACAAATATCCTCTCCGATTGACAACGATTTGTCATGATTTGGACATTTTTAGATCTATGAAGAAGCGTATGTACATTTGACCTTTAAATATATCAAAAACGTCTATCGGACATGAAAGTCGAACCCCTTTAGGAACATTTTTCAAGCATGGCACCATGAACAAGATTGCGAGTTTTTCTATGTCGCTGTTGGAAAGAAGCCTGTGTTTTCGCCTGTATATTTTACGTTATGATAGCATGTACAGCATATGTATTACCATAGAGAACACAACAAAGAAGTGAATTAATGGTTGTGTTATTTTTTAACTCCAGTACTACATATTAACACATACCAACTCTCCAAAAACAATTTACTATCAATACATTTATGGAACAGATATGTACATCATAACATGCTATTTCGTTTATGCTATATTTTACTTTGATATATCTTAAATCATTTTTGAATTAGAAGTAGAAAAGCGTGTGGGTATTATTGTTACTGTCACCAATCTGACTTGGAACCTATGACACTACTTTATAATTTGACATACGCATCTAAATAAAACCCGGCTAAATATACATGTGTTGGTACATGCATTGTACGGACGTGTTCGTCACGTAAAATACGAAAGCAACTTATCCATAAATACAATAATAAAATGCTACAAGTTGTGCAATAGAGACAATTCTGACCTCATGTTATTACAGTTTTTGGTAAACAATTTACAAAAAACAAAATCAATGCATATAGTGATTATAGGGATAAGATTACGTTTGAAATGAAATATTGTCACGTAAAATACTATTGTATGGGTGAAATAGCATGAAAGACTAATTTGGAACAAAACTAATGCTAACTAAAGGTTGTTTAAGCATGGCTTATAGTTTCATCATTGAACATATATATGCTGTCATGTAAAATACCAGTCTTGAAACATATTTTTCAACAACAATTAACAAACGTCAAGCCTTTATTCTGGAAGCAAAACTTGTGTACACAAAACTCAGTTTTATCACACATTATTTCTGAAATATATCCAGTAACTCATTATGGTTATTTTTCTGTTGTGTTTCCATGAAAGTCATGTGCAGTCGTCTGGAAAGTTCAAAAAATTCATTTGTTTCCAACGAGACACGAGCTCTTCCAAATTGTACAGTGAATATTTCGTTTTTATTCAAATCCAATGAAAGAAAATATTATAAAGTGATAAAAAACTTGAGTAAATATTTAATAAAGCATTGCCAGCATGCCAATAATCAATTGTCATATTGGCTCAAATAACTCTGGATTTTAATTCGTATTTTACGTGACGAAAGTTATACGGTTATCAAACACATGATTACTGTCATAATTTACGCTTTTTTGCCAAGTTGTGAAAGCAAATAACTTAATTTATATTTTATAAATGTAACAGATAGCATTGCTTCTCATCAAAATCAATAATCGCAGTAATTTAGTACACTTTATGTAACTGCACAGACTAAAAATTATACACATTTTTTACTCTTCTAATATCAAATGTCAAATAGTTAGCTTGATTTACATGTAGATTGCACAAATACTAGTTGTTTAAATGTAATACATTCTAAAACCATGTTATAAGCCATCAAATGTAAAAATCAAACGTAGGTTCATAAAGAAATCAAAATATTGAAATTAAATTTTACGTGACTCTAAATTGTATTTTACGAGACGAACAAGATCATGCTGACCAAGCAATAGAATACACTATCGGAATAATTCTAGAATATAAATTGAGGTACACAAATGTCTTTCAAGAGTAAATATTTATTATGCCCCAAATGTCAATGGTTGACCATTTCTGTTGATGAGCAAATAATAGACCATTCGTGGTATATGTACCGTAAAAATTCAATGTCATTCTAATTATGTGGTATTTCCATGCATATATTGACTGTAAACATCGAATGTGTCACAATGGCACAGAATAAGATATATTCCTTATCATTTCTATCGTTGTAATCACTTTTTTTTTTTTAAAAAACCATCACGTAAGTATAGTCACGTAAAACTTTTTTCGCACTAAGATGCATTTTTTCTTCATTCATTGTCTATTACCGATGATGAACTTTTCTATATAGTTAAATCCGACATGTGCCAGACATTTTACAAGGAATAAATGACCATTCCTTAATAAATAAGCGAGTTGTGGCTGTCACGTAAGAATACAACATAAATGTCCCGGTAAGGTACAGGCTTGAAACACACTGACGTATAGTTTTTGTTCGTGTATTTTGGTAAAAAATAATTGTATTTATCGATAGTGCTTATATCAATAAACAAACTAGTTCAAATAATTAATAAATTACCACAAGCGTAAGCGTTGCTATCGCATCCACAAAACAGTGTCACGTAAAATACTTCTTGTGGGCGACACGAACTCTGTCGAAAAAATTTCAAAGCAGCAAGTGCATAGCACTCGAGATCGCGCATTTATGGGTTCATTTTCCAAATTATTTGCTTACATATAAACAACACATTTAAGATGTTTTGACAAGTTACTAATTATGAGAAGCATTTAAATTGTATATTTTGTGTGGGTGACAGCCGATTTTGAGTATATTTTTTCAAGTTCATTATTTCAATATCATTTGTATTTATTTTTGAGAAACTATATAGTAATAGTGATAGAAATTGATTTAAGACTTCTCATACTCGATAATTCGTTTTTATAAACATTATTATAGTGGTGACAGGCAGTTGGCTCAAATTTTGAGAATGCGCGAAGAGTGTGAATGGCATTTATCAAAAAAGAGCATTGGTACTTTGGTAGCGCAGTATAAAAATCCAGTTATACACATTGGCACTTAAGTATACCGTAATTATTTCAATGTTATTGCGCTCCAAAAACGTTGCGTTCATACTGTCTTCATTGTTATCATCTATACCCTTGCGACTGATTTCTATGTGATCTTTTTTAATCATCAACTGTCTCCATTGTTCTCAAAAATATGACACCATGTCATGTTTAAACTCTTATATCTCGGCGAAAAGGACGAATAAAAGTGTGCAAATCTGCATATAGACGGGGGATGGATGTAATTTCGTCATGGTATAAGTCAAAGGGTAAGGATTTGTCAAAAAGTGCCTTTTTGGGGATCAAAGTTTCAAATAACGCGTTTTTTGTTAAAAATCGCATACATTTTTCATGATTTCTCCCTAAATAATTCACGGGTTTGCTCAGAATTTTGTGTACTAATACCTCCTTTAACTGCGAATAAATGTACACACTTTGTTTTGTTCAGACCCTGCAAAAAGAATATAAAAACAAGCAATACTTACTTCCGCGAGTTTTGCGTACATAAACACTGACAACTGTCTTCTATGTGCCAACTGTTTTCTATTTATCGGGTTGAACGGTGTGAAATTCGTGTTTCGTTACTTTTTAGCCGCACTATACACACATGTATCATTACATCACATCGGTAGCACTATATGAACAAATGTTACATGTTTATTGTTTATGGAATAAAATATCAGCAAGTTAATGTAGTTTGGTTGTCAATCATAAAAAGTTTGAAAAATGTCGATAATTACCCTAGTGTTGCGTTTCTAGATGCACTCAGTATATAATAACAATGTTTTCCATACGACCATTTATTTCATAGCTCAAAACAACAAAGTCGCATATCCATATCTGACATCTCCAGTGCATTAAATTGATACAGTTGTACAGGACTTGTTGCCGGTCCAAGTACCATTTTAGTACAAAGTCTGTTATAATGTACAGTATGATACACCGGTTCGCATGCACATAGGGGATAACATGGGGAAAGAATACCGTCCGGGATTGTTGGCTAAAACAATAAAATTATAAATAAATTCATCAAAACCAAAGTCCGTGTGACAACAATGTGTTTGTATCATTCAAAAGACATGTATCATTCAAAAGACATGAGTATCCAGAAAAAGTTTTTTTTTGTTGCTAATTTGCAGTTGTAATTTGAATGATCAATGCCAATTCGACGTCACTTTCACGCTTTTTGAATTGCTCCACACAAGGAAATGGACATAGAGAAACTCGGGTCCCTGTCCAGTGAGAACAATGTTATCAGGCGAGATGATATAGTTTGGGTGGCGAGGTTTACCGAGCCATCCAGGGCGATATCGCCTAGCCTGATAACATTGTTCGAGCCGGACAGGGACCTGATTTTCTATTTTTCATGAAACCAACATGGGCACAATTTAGAGGCATGTTTTTTTATTTTAAACTAGAGTTGTCAATCGTTCTTAGACCGCCCGCCGATTAACACAACTTCATTTGCTTCCGAACACAAAATATAGTTCTCAATTTTATGCTGTTCAATTATCTGAAATATTAAACAATAAAAAAGATATATTTCAATTGTTTAGTGCAAACGAGAATTCTAAGCAAATTATTAGTATTACCAAAATAAGAACACCGTCAGGCGCGTAGCCAGGCATACGCCCGGGCGTGCGCTCCATTAAAAAATGATAAAATAAACTGACTAAAAAATGCAATAAAAATCGATGCCTCACTAGGGTTATGCATACAATGTAATGTTGGTGGCGCTCAATCCTTTTTCGATTCTGGACATATTTTAGTGGGTTTTTTTCTAGGTCGCTTCACCTGCTCATTAGCTTTCAAAACGAATAATTTGATATAGATCGTGTTTGCGTTGCATGCTACCAAAATAATCTTTTTTTTCTAACTCGCTACGCTCGATGAGTACTTACTGTCAGTTTACAAACTGCATAAAAAAATTATATGGCCTGTTGCTCAGGTATAAACAGTGTTTTTTCTACCTCAGGTAAACAGTATTGTGTCTAGATCGCTTCTCTCGCTCAGTACTGTAATAAGTGAATGTCATCAAGGAGGGAACATGTATGTATGGCCTGCTGCTCAGGTTAACAGTATTTTTCTAGATCGCTTCTCTCGCTCAGTACTGTAATAAGTGAATATCATCAAGGAGGGAACATGCATGTATGGCCTGCTTCTCAGGTAAACAGTATTTTTCTAGCTAGCTTCGCTCGCTCAGTACTGTACTAAGTTAATTTCATCAAGAAGAGAACGTGTATACATGGCCAGTTGCTCAGGAAATCAGTATTTTTCTGACTCGCTTCGTTCGATCAGTACTGTAATAAGTGAATATCATCAAGTAAAGAAGGTAATCAGTAACTATGTTTTTTTTAGTTCGCTTCGCTCGCATAAAATATTTATTAGTTTATTTTATCACGTGGTACATGTTGCTATATATAGTCCCAAAAAAATTATATCTGATAACGGACTACACTCTGAATATACCCAGTTATGCCCCTGACCGTGTCGTAAAAGTAGAATAACATTCCGCTTATGCATTGTTAATGTTTTTTTCTGGATGATTCATTAGTACAACGTCATCAATGACGTAGTGTGTCCAGAAGGTCGCTAATTATGTCAAAATTTCATATGTTATGCTTCACACGATGACAAAATACGGATTGATATAATAAATACTGGATTGTGTGCAGCAACGGACAGTGCAAAATTGTATCTCGTGAATGGTAAATAACTTCAAGAATGAACAGTTTATACATGCTTGTAGAACTGAGTGGGCGGAGAACAGTTTTCAACAAGATAGACAAGATCAACTTAATCACGCCAGAATGCTGATGAACACAAATGGAAATACACAATGGTGAGAAAGACATTGGTTTGTTGAAGAGTCTATTAAAGTTTGTTCTATTTTTTGTATAAATTGTGTAGTCTGTTGTGAGTATATTTTGAAGTGATATTATATTAGGGGAAAATAACACATAATGTTTGGAAAAAAGGAAGAAAAGGCATGATGTAAATTGAATTTAGTGGAAAACTAAAAAGAATTGTCCTGTGGGGAAGATACCTGTTAACAGCCTCTGCTATAGAAGGGGAAATATGTCCCGTAATATCTTCCATGTTTTCTGGGGCTTGTTTCAGGTTTACAATTTCCAGCTTACTAGCATCCCTGTCTTCCTTGATAAGTTGTGAAAAATGCTACAATTTTTAAATATACAATGATTTGACAGAAAGTGATTTATATGAAAACTGTACATCTATATTCTGACTTGAAATATTATTGTTAAACTTGCATTATTGAAGGTGAAATACCCAGCTGATATTGGTGGCAGGGATATGCAGGACATGGTAAGCCGTACCATGAGGACGATAATGGACACGAACTTGTCCAGGCTGTACAATCTCCAGGGTCTAAAGGGGAAAATGAGGTTGCAGGGCCTCAACATGATGGGCATTATTTTTCGTAAGTTAAAGTGGTTTTACTTACGCAGACTTCTTATAGCCGTCAGACCAGTCCGACAGTTTAGCTCTCGGTCTGGTTCGTCAGACCTTTCCGTCGGACCGCGTGTCCGATGGTTCGTAATAGTCGGGGTACGCTTGCATTGGGTACGTTTTGTATTGGGTACGTTTCCGCGTGTACTTTGTAAGACTTATTTTGAATGGTCGGTAATAAATTCGTAAGTCAATCGCAAAGCGCGAACAATTTGTCTAACTTTGCGTTCTGGTACTCCTATTTTGAAGAGTCTCTTCCAATTTTGCATGGGAAACATGGAAAAATATGGATAAAATCGAAAGAATTATCGGTAATTGGCCATCGGACAACAAATTTAATGCTGATTTCTCGATGACAGTCCTCGGAATCCAGGAAAGCCATCTCTTAATTTTAATAAACTTTAAGAATGAAATCGCAGAAATTGGTGGTGTAGAATCCTGACTTTGTTAATAACATTTTAGAAGCATCTGGATTGAAATAAAATTTCAGCATTTAAAAGGCATTTTTGACATTTATGAAAGCTTATTAGTGCAAGAAATGGGATATTTGAAGTTTCATCCTTCTTTAAAACCTCAAACTTGTCTGCATGAACCTACCTTGTAAAACTTGTTATTTTATCTCCCTAATGAATTGGGTTTTTTCTGGACTAGAATGAAGTATTGATTGAAAGCTAACAAATGTCTATTTGTCAACATTTCCATGTAAAAAAGTGAACATAACCCTTCATCTACTATCAGGCTATTTACGTATGAATCCTGTTAACAGGCAAGCAAATTTGGAAGACTTGGGAACTTCCATTACTAAGAGGTTTGGAGGGGCGAGGGACAGAAATGGAGGAAGGAAGGCCAGAGGAAGGGTGCCTGAAGTTGCTATGCCGGCAACGGCTGTGGCTCCCGATACTGTAATGTATGTTACTCTGCAATTCCTAGTAAGTGTTTTTTAGAATGTATGTTGTAAGTGTTTATTTACTTCATAATACAGTTAATATTCTCAGAGGCATAGATAACATGTAACTTAAAATATCACATATGTGACATCATTTAATAAATTCTGTAATGGTAAAACTAAAAAATCAAGTAACATCTTCTGACCTCTACTAGATATCATATTTTATTATATCTTCAGAAGTTAATTCTACATTGTAATCAGTTAAAATGGTACAGGTTGATATTTTTCTAAGAAATTGCGTATATAGGAAGTGTAAACAGGGGTGTAATAAAACTCTAAAAAATGACATTTAAAAAACTTGGCAGCTAGTATAGTTAAAGTAATAAAACGTTCAAAAAATGTAAATGTTGTGCATTTATTCATGATATCAGTAGGTAAGAAGTTTAATTTGCTACAAAATCAGCAATTTTTGGGGGGGAAATAATAGTCACACTTGCTATTATATGGGTTCATGTACAAGTATAGCTGAAGTTACTTATCTCTGTTATCTCTGATTCTGTTCATGTTTTAACTAGTTGTTTTCAGTATACATTTCCTAGTCAGTATTAGTTGGCAAGTATTTAGTTATTTTTACCAAATTGTATAATATGTTTGATTTTATTCATGTCTTTAACATGTTTTCTACATTTTCTAGTCAGTATTAGTTGGCAAGTATTTAGTTATTTTTACCAAATTGTATAATATGTTTGATTTTATTCAAGTTTAACTTGTTTTCTACATTTTCTAGTCAGTATTATTTGGCAAGTATTTAGTTATTTTTTCCAAAACTGCATAAAATATGGTTGATTTTATTCATGTTTTAACTTTGCCAATGTTTGTGTATTTATAATGCCTAGTCATTGTATTTTGCCATTTGTAGGCTTTCAATTGTTCAGGCATACCATATTCCTAAAATTTCTAGTCATGTATTGTTGCTGCTTTGGATTGATTTTTATTTTTTGTGCGTGTTTTTCTCTCACATATCCTCTTCATTACAATAAGTTTGTTTCGTTTTATATTTCTTCTCGCCTTGCTATGTTCTTGAAACTGAAGACACGAGGAGCATTTTTAAATGATGTACTTTATCGACAACACAGTCATTCTTTTTACAATATCATGCTTTTTCTTGGCATGAAAGAGATTGTGGTGATGTGATTTTGCAAATGACAGTAGTAGTTTCAAGATTTCTTTTGTTTACTTGAGATTTAAAAAGTATAAGCACCTACATGTACATATGTTTTATAAGTGATGGTTTTGTTTAAGTTCAAATTGTTCAACTGTATTATTGATGTTTCTTGACATAATGCGAGTAGATTATTTTGTGAGTATAAAGTATAGCTTGGCTATTTTGATCTGAGCCTGACCTTTATGCAAGAATATATTAAAAGGTTCTTGCTTTGAATATATCAATTTCCGCAAGCAAGTCGTGCAATATCGACATTTAAGATTTGTGTTTGTATTACATCTCGAGCGTCTTCGTTATTCTCCCCGATTATGAAAACATACACTCAGTGTTGTAAGTGTAGACAATATATTGACTGTTAAATTATGCAAATCAAAAGATCAGGCTCATGTCAATGTGGCCAAGCTATACTTCAGTTGTATTTACGTAGCAGGAATTTACAAGGATGTGTAACTTGCATGTTTTTTATGTTCTTTTTTGAAATTTTATCAATGTGCATCAAAGGCAGAGAAACATGTATATTGTATTCAAGTGTTGTGTAGATATATATGAATTAGGACCGGGGCGATTTTAAAATTTTGAAACTGGTTAATCGTCAGTATAAAACCGAATCGAACCGGTTAATCGGCCGCCATATTGAAAATTGTGAAACATTCCTGGTGACCGTATCAAAGTACTTTCAACAGCTTTCAACTTTCTTATATGACTTATTATCTGATGTAAAAAGTATCATTTTTAAATTATTATGTTAAATTCGACAACAAACAGATTTATGCAGGTTATACCTGCACATCCAGCCTTTGAACCTTTTTGTGTTGATAAACACATTTTAGTATGAAGTGTCAAAAATATAATTTAAACATGCAGTAATATACATTTTATTAACATTCTAGGGATGTGCATTGGTTTTGCAAAATTGAAACCGGTTACACCTTGTAATCGAATCGTGTCTGATTAACCCAGTAATAGTCCCGGTCTGAATATGAATTTACTGTTTTGCCGTATATGCAGTTATTTCATAATAAGCATGCGATTGATTTTTGTTTGTGAATTAAGTTAGAAAGCTTTAACTCGTGTGGTACTAGTATTTTACTTTCGGTATTACTGTGATGTTAGTCTAGTGCACATTATTACGCTCTTTTACATAATAACTGAGCTGCTAAGTAGGAAAATCATCTCATGGTAGACCAGGTCATGTATTTGAGGGATTTAATATATAAACAAAGCATGCATATACGTGGGTGAATCAAAAAGTTCGTAGAAAAATATCATAACTCACAAAAAACAGCTTCAAATATTTTCAAATTTTAATATAACGTGATCATAAGTATAACAAAACAATTTGTCAAATTTCATTGAAATAGTCAAAGCTACATGATATTTACACCGAATCGCGCACATACTGTATCAGTATACCGGAGCACGTCAGTGTTATTTGATGAACGACGTCAAACTTACGCCAAGATTATCAATACTTACGTTTACATTTTGACTCCTTTTCGCTATTCGAAGTGGCTAATATGCAGGTATTTTTTCATTACCATCGTAAACATAGTTTCCACATTTTCAATTGTTTGTTTAATATAGTGTGCGCTGTCACATAAGATTATTATAAGTGCTTTGCTATATCCGCTATTATATAGCGCTGGTCCTTTTCGGCGACGCTGCGAACTAACGTCAGCAAAATCGGGCATATTTTATTCGGTTGTCAACCTCTAGTATCCTACACTTGAGCACCAATTCCACTTATAAATCGATGTCTATTTATTTCAGGATAAATACCTTCACGTCTTAAACCATGTATTGTTTCTGATACCGTACGTATATTCCAGTTTCACGCAGTTTTTGATATCAGCCCGTGATTCCGTAAATTCCGGTAGACCCGTTTTACGCCGATATTTCTATATAGTTTGATTATGTAAATGTCGATTAAAACATTATTAATCGGAGATGACGTCTGAAATTTTAACAGATTTTAAACATGATATCACTCAATAAGTCATAACATTTTGACGGTGTTTGGAGGTCCTACCGTCGAGATATTCTAGGAAATTTAATAAAATGTATTTCAAATTATCCGTGTGCTCCGGTATACGTTATCGCCCTTGTTTAAGATATAAATATTGCTAAAACGGTTATCATTAAGTCGCTATAAATCAGTGTATGTAAAGAAAATACAAATGCATACATACAGCATAAATATGACGACAGTAACTCCGAAAATAAAAAAGTTATGGCAAAATTCTACGAACTTTTTGATTCACCCACGTAGACAGTCAAAGCCTTAGTGTATCAATAAAT
Source organism: Spisula subtruncata (assembly GCA_963678985.1). Taxonomy (NCBI): domain Eukaryota; kingdom Metazoa; phylum Mollusca; class Bivalvia; order Venerida; family Mactridae; genus Spisula; species Spisula subtruncata. The sequence continues at coordinate 8,000 of CAVMCB010000031.1, read as the reverse complement.
GTTCAATGTTATTGTAAGAAATAACATCTTTATGTGTATTTACCATCCTGTGTTTGTTACAGAACTTTGTTCATGTTCAAATAAATACCTGTCCATACCGATTCATAAATGTATAATACAGCCTACATACTTTATAAGGTAAATACCTTGTGTACAAGAATGGTTTCACTGACTGCATCATTTGATGGGATGTTATGTTTTAAGTTTTAACAGATTTGCTAGTAATTATTTACTACCACTAGATTCACTGTTTTCAAGTTATTAAAGGGACTGTGTCACGTTTCAGCGTATAGCAAAAATCAAATAAAATTGTTAAATGTTCCCAATATTTCAGCATAGATGCCTGTATATCACACAAACAAGCACACTGATATCAAATTTAACTTGTGAAACATCAGGATTTTGTAATTATTTAAATATTTTACTTTCAAAATTCAATACCGTATACGGTATAGAATTTTAAACTGCTCTCATTTAAATTGCCTGAAATTAACTCGCATGTGATGAAAACGAATCTAAAAACTTCAAAAATACTTCATAGATGTTTAGACTGAAGTTTTGTTTATGTTACAGACCGATTTAGTGAATAATGTTACTCAAAAATCATGCTGAAAGGAAAACTTATGCTGTGTTTAAAAGGAAAAACACACTGGTGTGCGCGATGTTGAAAGTGGTTAAAATCGATTATTTACAATAAATATTTCTTAAAGCAACAGTCAACAATGTTCTATTATATGAATTCTTAATTTGGTAACAAAATTATACTTATTAAAAAAAACTCCATCTGTGAGACTTTAAATGTTTAAACAAATTCTTATCTTTGTTGTATTTATAAACTTCACGTTTGGGTATCAATATATATATATATATATAAACTACTTGAAATAGAATGTGTATACCGATTAATATGACATCTTCGTTATTAGGTCCAGGATAACCATACATTGAGAACCATGTGGGGCCCAGGTAATACTGAGGATGTCCTGTGTACATACATGCCAGACTTTCCTTGAGCCTATGCAGGAGATTGGTGATGGAAATGCAGAAAATTTCAATGAAATGCAGGAGATTTTCTTGCGCGAACTAAAAAGGATGAAGTTTATATGCCCTTTGCATTGTTACATCTATGATATACCAGTTCAGTCATCATACACATGAACATTACTCACATCAAGGAAGACAATAACAATTACTGTAGAAATTTCAGATAACTTATTAAAAAAAACTTTACTATTATAGAAAACAACTGCTGCGATAAAAAAAAAATTTTGCTCTCATGCAATTTACATATAGTCATTCAAAGAAAAAAAAATTCATTCATAAATTGTAGTTCAGACATAAAATTAGTTTAGGCCCTCATGGATGATTAGGAAACCAAATGTGCAGCCTAGTTAAATAAAGTCTTTACTTATTAATTAATTCAATTTGTTTAAAAGCTTCAAAAATATCTGAAATAAGTGATGCCTAATTGAATACCATTCAAGTTAAATAAAAAAATACAAACTGAAATCAATTTTACTATTTAACAAAGGGAAGTAACTGCTCCGGGTTAATTCTGTACAGGAATGTCCGGTCTGAGCTGGCTTTTAACTCTAACCAAATTGTAAACAACAGCTGGAGCCTGGAGCGATGTTTATCTAATTTATGACACCTATGTATACTCTTATCGGGTTAATTATCAATCGCTCATTGAAGTGACCACTCTCCTGGGGTGTCATAAAGGCTTGTTAGATGATGGGGCTCATTGATTAATTGTTAATTCATCACCAGAAATTTACGAGAATAGTTAAACTTCAATCATGCTTACCCGGATTTTTCTAAAACGATTTTTTAAGTGTTTTTTTTGAAATTCGTGAAATGCGGGAGATTTGATAAAGATGCAGGAGGGCAGGAGAAGACCCTTAAATCCGGGAGTCTCCCGCACGATCCGGGAAATATGGCATGTATGTGTGTATGCATCCATAAGGAGTCGGTTTATTGCCTGGATGTTGGAAAATGGGACTGTATACTTCCCTTATATTAGACAAAGGACCCATATAGGTCCCATATAATGCCCAGATGTTGATCAAGGGGCCCATATAGGTCCCGTATAATGCCCAGATGTTGATCAAGGGGCCCATATAGGTCCCGTATAATGCCCAGATGTTGATCAAGGGGCCCATATAGGTCCCGTATAATGCCCAGATGTTGATCAAGCGGCCCATATAGGTCCCGTATAATGCCCAGATGTTGATCAAGCGGCCCATATAGGTCCCGTATAATGCCCAGATGTTGATCAAGCGGCCCATATAGGTCCCGTATAATGCCCAGATGTTGATCAAGGGGCCCATATAGGTCCCGTATAATGCCCAGATGTTGATCAAGGGGCCCATATAGGTCCCTTATAATGCCCAGATGTTGATCAAGGGGCCCATATAGGTCCCGTATAATGCCCAGATGTTGATCAAGGGACCCATATAGGTCCCGTATAATGTCCAGATGTTGATCAAGGGGCCCATATAGGTCCCGTATAATGCCCAGATGTTGATCAAGGGGCCCATATAGGTCCCGTATAATGCCCAGATGTTGATCAAGGGGCCCATATAGGTCCCGTATAATGCCCAGATGTTGATCAAGGGGCCCATATAGGTCCCGTATAATGTCCAGATGTTGATCAAGGGGCCCATATAGGTCCCGTATAATGCCCAGATGTTGATCAAGGGACCCATATAGGTCCCGTATAATGCCCAGATGTTGATCAAGGGACCCATATAGGTCCCGTATAATGCCCAGATGTTGATCAAGGGGCCCATATAGGTCCCGTATAATGCCCAGATGTTGATCAAGGGGCCCATATAGGTCCCGTATAATGCCCAGATGTTGATCAAGGGACCCATATAGGTCCCGTATAATGCCCAGATGTTGATCAAGGGACCCATATAGGTCCCGTATAATGCCCAGATGTTGATCAAGGGGCCCATATAGGTCCCGTATAATGCCCAGATGTTGATCAAGGGGCCCATATAGGTCCCGTATAATGCCCAGATGTTGATCAAGGGACCTATATAGGTCCCGTATAATGCCCAGATGCTGATCAAGGGACCCATATAGTGCCCAGATTGCAAGCGCACATGGGTCCCACATGATGCCCTGTTGCAAATCATGTGTGGGCCCTATATGGGCTGCCCATGTGGACCCATATAGAAACCCAGATGGGGCCCTTCTGGGTCCCACATATTTTGTTTACTGGGAGGGCTGTGTACTGAATGTAACAATACTTTGATTCTCAAAAAAGCTCGGTGTTTCATGGTTTTCGTTGTGTATGTCAACAGCCAAAAATTCCTTTGGGCCAGAAAATTGGATATAGAGTCGATAGCTATGACTATTTTAATGTTTATTTATCTTTGACGATGCTTAGCCAGTGTATTTATCTGTGTTTGTTGGTTTATTTCAGGGCCTTTCAAAACGATCGATCCGTGGATGACCTGTATAAATTCCAGAACAAATACAGCGGCGTAGCCCTACCTGGCGAAGAATTATTGCTAATCTGGAGTCTAAAACTAAACGTTGAATAAATAATAGCTATTAAATGCATAATTTTGTTGTTTTCAAGGATATTTATGTCAATTTAAGATGGAATGACAAATTGAACAAGAGGGCCTGAAAGGCCCTAGGTCGCTCACCTGTTGCACAATGGTCTAGGTATCAGTACAACCTACATTCTGACCATATTTCATGAAGATTGGATCAAAATAGTGACCCCTGGAGTGAACACAATGAATTTCTAAGCATTTGACCTAGTAACCTAGTTTTTGACCCAACATGACCCAGTTTTGCACTTGGCCTAGATTTCATAGAGAACAACATTCTGACCAAGTTTCATGAAGATTGGATCAAAATTATGACCTCTGGTGTGAACACTAGGTTTTTCTAAGATTTGACCTAGTGACCTAGTTTTTCACCCCACATGACCCAGTTTAAAACTTGGCCTAGATTTCATAGAGAACAACATTCTGATAAAGTTTCATAATTATTGGATCAAAACCACGACCTCTGGAGTGAACACAAGGTTTTTCTAAATTTTGACATAGTGACCTAGTTTTTGACCCCACGTGACCCAGTTTTGAACTTGGCCTAGATTCCATAGAGAACAACATTCTGACCAAGTTCCATGAAAGTACAATCAAAATTGCGACCTCTGGTGTGAACATTAGGTTTTTCTTAGATTTGACCTTGTGACCTAGTTTTTGACCCCACATGACCCAGTTTCGAACTTGGTCTAGATTTCATGGAGAACAACATTCTGACCAAGTTTTATGAAGATTCGACCAAAACGGTGACCTCTAGAGTGTACACAAGGTTTTTCTAAGATTTGACCTAGTGACCTAGTTTTTGACCCGGCATGACCCAGCTTTAAACTTGGCCTAGATTTCATAGAGAACAACATTCTGACCAAGTTTCATGAAGATTGGATCAAATTGGTGACCTCTAGGGTGTACACAAGGTTTTAATAAGATTTGACATAGTGACCTAGTTTTTGACCCCACGTGACCCAGTTTTGAACTTGGCCTAGATTCCATAGAGAACAACATTCTGACCAAGTTCCATGACAGTACAATCAAAATTGCGACCTCTGGTGTGAACATTAGGTTTTTCTTAGATTTGACCTTGTGACCTAGTTTTTGACCCCACATGACCCAGTTTCGAACTTGGTCTAGATTTCATGGAGAACAACATTCTGACCAAGTTTTATGAAGATTAGACCAAAACGGTGACCTCTAGAGTGTACACAAGGTTTTTCAAAAATTTGACCTAGTGACCTAGTTTTTGACCCAGCATGACCCAGCTTTAAACTTGGCCTAGATTTCATAGAGAACAACATTCTTACCAAGTTTCATGAAGATTGGATCAAATTGGTGACCTCTAGGGTGTACACAAGGTTTTAATAAGATTTGACCTAGTGACCTAGTTTTTGACCCTGCATGACCCAGTTTTGAACTTGGCCTAGATTTCATGGAGAACAACATTCTGACCAAGTTTCATGAAGATTGGATCAAATTGGTGACCTCTAGGGTGTACACAAGGTTTTAATAAGATTTGACCTAGTGACCTAGTTTTTGACCCTGCATGACCCAGTTTTGAACTTGGCCTAGATTTCATGGAGAACAACATTCTGACCAAGTTTCATGAAGATTGCATCAAATTGGTGACCTCTAGGGTGTACACAAGGTTTTAATAAAATTTGACCTAGTGACCTAGTTTTTGACCCTGCATGACCCAGTTTTGAACTTGCCCTAGATTTTATGGAGAACAACATTCTGACCAAGTTTCATGAAGATTGGAACAAACTGGTGACATCTAGAGTGTACACAAGGTTTTCCTAAGATTTGACCTAGTGACCTAGTTTTTGACCCCACATGACCCAGTTGTGAACTTGACCTAGATTTTATAGAGACAAACACTGTGATCAAGTTTCATTAAGATTTAATGAAAACTGTGACCTCTACAGTGCTTACAAGTCAAAATGTTGACGACGTACGACGGACGACGGACATTGGGCGATCACAATAGCTCACCTTGAGCACTTCGTGCTCAGGTGAGCTAAAAATAGTCCATAATTTGTGGGCTGAGCCAACAAGTGTTCCCAGGCTAATGACCTGAGAACACATACTTTTCTCAGGTAATGTGTTATCAGGCAGTTACCATGGTAGTTGCATGATAAATATCCTGTTTGGTTTAACGATTCAACAGTATTTCGGGATCCCTTAGAAATATAACAATCAGTCAGAAATTGTAACAAACATGTTTTGACGCATTTAATGACTACGTGTAAATGACGTCAGATGACGTCTCAAGTTTGAAACAATAGAAAATTGATTATTTCGTGAATTCAATGCAAATGACATAATAAAACAATGTGGCGTGGTTAAAACACCTCAAAAAAGACAATGATTTAGGTTAGAAACCACCAAATAGATTTGTTCTATAGCTCAATGTAAATTGGCCATAGTAGGCCCCAATTTTCAACTTTTTATAGTCTATGGCCACCTGGACCACATATATCATTGTAAAGAGGGGCATTTAAGCTTCAAAATAATGAAATAAAAAAGGGGGGTCATGTATCTTCTAAGAAAGTTTTTGTCCTTCAAACTCGGTCTATCCGTTTTTACGCATGTCCGGATTTATGAGTTCTGGGTGTTAGCCTAGTCTACTTTCACTTTGGTATCAAGAACAAAATAGTGGAATAATACAAATATTACAGTTTTACTACACCACATGCATATTTACCAACCATTTAAACTCAATTTCATCATTCAACTCCACATTTGTCAAGAAATATCTCCATTTACAGGCAAACCAAAGTTTTTTTAAGGACTACTTGAGTGTATCACCACTTGGTCCGCGGAGGCATTTAGTGGTTCTTTACCTTTAACAAAATCTAACCCGTTTTATTGACGTGCCAGTTTCAAGCATTCTTATCACACTTACTCGGTATTCAATCAACATTCGCGCTGTATAACATGGAATATTTTAATGGCTTTATGTTTGGGTGTTGTTTGTTAATCGTGTATGAAATAATTTAAATCAAAATTCACATAATTATTTGAGTAGTCTGTACGAGAAAAATAGGAATATGTCATTTACGTCATGCACCAATGATTTCTGTGTGAATCTAGCTTTTTCTTCTTCCGAGTTAAAGGCAATCGCCCAAATATGATATCTGTAAAGTTCTATTGAGTTTAGATGAGTTAATCCGGATTTATTCTAGTTCTTAAAGTGTGTACTTAGAACATTTGTCAAGTGTACTAGTTACAGTGTTGTGAATTATAGAGGAATTAGATAATTCATTTTTATTGTGCTTAGGACCACGTGTGGACTTGTTTGAAACGGGAACATGACGATGGAAGAAAGTATAAAAGTAAATATGACTTGTGTAGAAACAATAAATAAACTCATTAAAACATATTTCACAATTTGATGCTTGGAATAACACACCGTACAACCCGCTAAGTAGATGGCAGGTTGGTTGTGTAAGGCAGTTCCAAGCGCGTTTTGTGTTTTTCAACAAGGGTACGTATTTGTTAAAGTTTGTGTGTTTTTCGTTGCCTTTGGGAGTGATCACTTACATGTATCGTTTAAGCGATGAATAAACAATTTGTACATACAACTTCTGTTCCAAGAAATGCCATATAACTCGAGAAAACAGTTTTTATGTGCGCGGTGTTTCCAAAATTTGAAATTTTCTCCTTTGACGTTGAATACTCGATTTAATTCGTGGTTTGGAACAATTCGAAATCATCGGATAATAACTTCAATCCTTCCTCAATAGATCTGTCGTTTCGGTTTCGTGAAATGTACATTGTCTGTGAAGACACAAAGTTTTTAATTCAACGAGGTATCCAAAAAATGCTAAAGCAGCTGGCAGTTCCCATTTTCGAATACTAACGTCTAGGGCAGTTCGCAATATTTCAATGCTAAAGTAGAGGCAGGTCAATACTAACGTCGACGGCAGTGACTCAAATTACTTTTTATGGATATTTTACCCCTTCGGATGGTTTGCATGCTATAAATGCTATATATATATATACCCTTCGGATGGCTTGCATGTATAAATGCTATCCAAACTTATACTTAGCTGTATTCCGCGTCTGTTTCGTCAAGTACCACCCGCATCTAGTGTTTTTTCATCAGGTTCGGTAAAACATTATATCTAGTTACAAAATCCAGCGTTAAGCAATCACTGATTGTCTTAACAATCCAGTTGAGTTAAAAGCTCCTGTATTTATTTATAACAGCCCAGGGCCGTAGCTAGAACCTAAGCAATGTGTAGGCCCGTAGGTAAAGATGTAAGAAGTAGGGGGTCCGTGGGCATGCTTCCCCGGAATTTTTTTTATTCATTAAAAGGTTCTGGTGCATTTTGACGTACATTTAGGAGATCAAATTTCAAGTTAAACTTAAAGAAATATATATATTATTTTTTCTCGAAATGATGTGTAGGCCCGTGCCTAATGGCCTAGCGG
>CAVMCB010000030.1:0-43550 GCA_963678985.1 Spisula subtruncata | reverse complement strand
TTTCCTTAGCAATTCCGCTTCTTCACGCTCAATCCTTGCCGATTCCTGAGCCTTGGCTGCTTCTTCTTGCCTGATTCTGATTCGCTCCTGCTCTGCCAGTCTTGCCGCTTCCGCTTTCGCCTTTCGCTCTTCTTCCTGACGAATCCGTTCCCTCTCTGCTTCGAGTCGCGCGGCTTCGGCGGCTTTGTGCTCACTAATCCGGTTCTTAATAATCAGTCGTAAATGCTCGCTGTCCATTTGGACTAGCTCGAATTTATCCGATAACAGAAACCCGTAACCGTCCGCCTCGACTCTGAGTATGTCGATGTTTTTTGTGATACGTTTCTCGTGTCCAGTCACGTCAATCTTTGCCAATGCCATCGTATCCGCCACAGCATCGCGAATGCTTTTGACTGTTTTTTTGCCTTTTATTGCACCGGCAAAATCAACAGTGCAAGGCGGGAGGTATGTCACAACATCAGCACGTAGCTCGTTAATGTGATGACTAAGAGCGTTCTGAGCGTCGGCAATAATTTCTTGCTTGATCGCGGTCTTGCGAGATTTCACCAGCTTGTCTAGCTCCAGTCGTTTAGAGCGCATGGTTTCCTTCAACTGGTCAACAGTTCTAAAAAGCTGGTCAATATCAATCGTCTGAGCCATGGCTTGCTTTTTAGCCGCTTCTAGTTCCTTCTCGGCCTTGTGGAAAAATTTGACGTTGGCTTCTGCGTCGGCAAAATCCTGGTCAGTTTGCAGATCGGTTTTTACGCTTTCGATTCGCGCCAGTGCGGTATCCCGGAACGCTGGCAGGTTTGAGTTTTTGACTTCCCCGGCTATCTGAACAATCAGTGCAGGCAGTTCCAGAACGGCAACGCCTTTCGCTTCTGGCTTGTGTTCAACCGGCTTATAATCAGCCAGGTCTTTCTTGAATTGCTCCCAACCGGATAATAAAGCCTCGCGCTTTTCCGGGTTGGAGTAGTACCAGCAATGCACCATGTTTTGTTCAGTGCCATCGGAGCAAACAAAGATAGCTTTGTCTGCACCGCTGACATAAAGCTGTTGCTCAAGCTGATAGCAGTAATGATCATCCAGGCCGGAGCCGTTCGCTTCGTCAGCAACAACAGACTCGGCAAGCTTCGTATTCCACAATTTATGCTCGAATACAATACAGTCATCCATGGTTAGACCGTCAAAACTGGCTAACAGGTCTCCCTCGCTAGCGACAACAGGATAAAGTTCCTCACCGATCAGCTTTTCAATGATCGGCCTTGCCATGGCTTCTGCTGCATGACCTTTGTCAAAAATGGCTTGCATACGGGGTGTGATTTCTTCACGAATGCCGGTAAATTTCTCGGACAGCAATGATTGTCGAGACTGGTATTTACTCGCGCCAATCATCGCGGCTGCTTCGGAGGCGGTGTAGTGATTGGCTCTCAGGTCGAGCCATTCCTGCGAACCCTGCTCTACGTTATGAGTTCTCATCATTTTACCTCCCGGAGTTGTTTCTTTTGATCGTCTGTTAATTTGCGCCCTTTGCTTTCAACAAACGCGACCAACGAGTCAGGTGTTTTTTTACCGCTGGCGATGATGGCCTTCCATTTGCCGATGTTGGCTTCAAAGTCTTCGTCAGGGTAAGACTCCGGCAACGCTGCCGGATTCTGTTGAGCTTGTTCGTTAATCACTTGGCCGTTAATCTCGCGTTCATTACCTTCTGCGTCGTCAATGCGCTTGACGGTTTCATTAAACCGCTGGGCATTGCTGGTTGCTGGCCATTGCTTCGACGCCCGTTTAATCAGCGCTTTTTTGGCCATTTCTTCATACCAGTCATTCCAGACAAACTGCGTCTTAGCCTTGCTTTTGATTTTGTCGATTTCGTCCTTACTCATGACGTCACAGAGAAAATCACCCTTTCCGGTTTTTGCGATGCAGTAAACTCCGACCATCTGGCCTCGGTCACTGAAAGGGTTCATTGTATGATTCGGCTTCTCGCAGGGGCCGAGATAATTAAACGTGTCTTTCTCCCGAACGATTTCTGCGCGTACAAAGTCAATAGCACCGCTATCAACCGCGACTTTCATCAACCCTTTAAACGAGATTCTCAGTTGGCAGACTTGCTGCTTAGTCGCCTTGTCGTATTCAGGAACCAGGTACGCAAGACCGTTAGCAGGATTTAGGGTTAATCCGCAGGCCGCCACATTTATAATTGCGTTCTGGATGCTAACCGGGCTGCACTTTTGAAGATATTCATTTTTCCACAACGCTTGTAATGCAAACTGGCTCTCTTCCTGCCAGTGAACCAGTTTGTCTTTTTCAGCAATTTCAATGAATGCCGCTTGTTTTGCTGCAATGATCTGCTCAGGGCTTTGAAAATTGGCTACTTGTTGCATGAATCTAGCTCCTTTTTAATTCAGCATGTAATGACGACGCAAGTAGCTCATGCAGATGGTTGGCCTGATCCCCTAAGCGCTTAAACTCATCAATGAGCGCTGAGTATTCATCCGCGAGGACTCGCCGCTTTTCGCTGTTTGCATACTGCTGTTCAAGAACGGCTTCACGTTGAACGCTCAACAGTTCCAGCGCGTCAAGAGCTTCTTTAGCAGTCATCGCGGCTCTCCATATCCTGTTGGACCAATTCCTGAGCCAGGCCGAACACCTCGTCTGGTAGATCGTTAATGATGAGCTGAAGCAGCGCCAGAGATTCGACGGAAAATTTCAGGTTGTAGTAACCTGCGTTGATGTTGTCTTTTCGGGCAGAGAGAAGATCCGATGCAATGCGATCAGTCAGGCTGTCGGCCTGTTGATCAATGTACGACTGTCGGGATTCGTTCAATCCCGATTCGTGAGCGTGTCGGCGCTCGTCCGCTGATACGGTGCAGTAGGTCATTAGTAATCCTCATTACTGTTACGGTGTGACTTGCTCTGTATTAAAGTTAGCAACAAAAAGTTTTAATTGCAAACAAAAAGTTTTAACGATGAGCAAAACAACCGCCCGCAAAACTGCCAGGCAGTTAAACGGCTGTCAGGATTAACGCAAAGAGGGAAACTGGTTCAGATGCTCTGATATGTCAACGCTATTAAGTAGCGATCCTGTGCTGTCAAGCCTGAGATCGTCGTTACCAGGAATAGTTTCCAGTCGATATTTAGGGATCAGGTAAAACCCAATGGTACTGGACGACTCACAAACGGAGATAGCCAGGAAGTCCGGCAGTCCCATGGTTGCGGTAGCGCGGTATCGGTATATATCAAACCCCGTGATCGGAATAAAAAGGTCGATCCGCACCGACTGACCAGCGCATAGAACAATAAACTCATCGTCAGTTTCAGAAACGATATCTATAGAATGCTCAATCAATCGCTTTCGCAGCTCTGAGCGCACCATATAGACCGCCTGCGGCCTGGCGTTAAGCCATTTTTTACGCGCGTCTATATACGACAGAGCGACCCGGTTAGCTTGTTTGATTGCGTCAACAGCATTACCCGGCTGGATAGTGCAGGCTGTGTCGTCGTGGTCGTGGTTTCTGTCAAGCCAGCCCGTCTCCAGACCAAACGTCTTTTCTATTAGACGAGCAAATGAATGGCCGATATTGCGCTGTGAGTTCTCACGCAGATAGACGCCGACATGCTGTGCCGATTTATCCAGCCGCCTTGCCAGTTCTGATTTAGTAATATTTTCGCGCTTCAATAGCGCCAGGGCGTTTCTACGCCGCAAGTCTCTCATATCCATCGGTCCATTTTATAAAACTGATTCGCTCAGGTAAGGACACAAATTTTTTTAATTAGTTCCATTATTCAAACAAAAAGTTTTAATTTGTTGTTGCAGGATGCAAACAAAAAGTTTTAGTATACAAATAAGGTTAGCACAGACGGGGGGTGTGTATGAGTTGGGTTCGATTTTGGCGAGATATGAACGCCAGCGATAAGCGGAAGTTTGCTGAAGATTGCGGGAGTAGTTATGAGTCCATGTCATCTGGCTATGTGTACGGCGAAAGGGTGCCGAGAGTAGAGAAACTGGCGTTAATGGTGGTTAAGAGCAATAACCGCCTGCCGATCGACGAAGCGATTGAACACTTTATCACGTCAAAAGTGAGAAAAGAGATTCAGCGGCTTCAGAACGAGGAAAACCCCGCGAACGGGGTTTAGAGCAACTCACAGTGTAATGAGGAAAAAACACTATGAATCATTCAATTATCGACAACAAAGCGGCAAAACTCAAGCGCCCTTTTGAAGCTGTTGGTCGTTTGATCGTCAATCAGCGTGAAGGGATGGGAATGAACCGGGCTGAAATGGCAGTAGCGATCAACTGCGGAGTACCCACGATCTCAAAATGGGAGTCCGGTTCTGTGCTGCCGCAGGGTTCTAACATATTGGCGCTGTCTGAGCTGTTCGGAATGTCACCGGCAAATATTCTGATGGGGTTGAGCTGCATAGAGACAGCGGAAAATGAAACGGTTGAACAAGCCGAGCTGACCAATTCGACACTCCTGGATATTTCGCGGGGAGTCACGGACAGCGATATAGACCTGTTTGATAAGCCGGTATCCCCCGTTCCTGCATTCAATCTGACGTTTAAGGAAGGACAGCTTGCCAGCATTCGGATTGATCACAATTTTCATTCTATTGATTTGACCGTTGAGGACTTCCCCAGTCTTGTTATCGACGCCATAGCTGAAGCCGTGAGGTCTAAATAATGAGTCTTGAGGCGATAGTCTGGGCGTGGAAGCGCCCGGTATTCGATCAGATGGAGCTGCTAATACTTTTGGCTCTGTCAGATTATGCAAATCAGGATAATGAATGCTGGCCTGGCTACGAACGACTACTTGAAAAAACGCGCATTCGTTCAAGGGCAACGCTGGCTAAAAAACTCGCAGGATTAGAGGAAGCTGGTTTCATTGAACGGCATAAAAGGCCGATCAAAACAGGCGGTAGTAAAACGACAGTTTACCGCGTAATGACCGAGGCAGAATTGTCATCTCCTGCATACCCGAAAGTTCACCGGATGAACTCTCGCGAAAGTTCATCTCCTGTACACCCGAAAGTTCACCAGATGAACTCTCGTTCTACTGTTAACCAGTCAGAAAGAACCAGTCAGACTATATACACTGATTCGTTCGATTTATTCTGGTCAAACTACCCAAAGCGACAAGGCGACCAGGGCAGCAAAAAGAAAACATTTCAGCGTTACACAACGTTGTTATCTGGCGGGTTCACCGACCAGCAATTAATTGATTCAGCTATACGCTATCAACGCTATTGCTCGGCTACCGGAAAACTGAATACGGAATACGTAAAGCAAACCACAACATTCTTAAACGACACTGGCAATATTGAAAACCACTGGACGGTTAATCATGAAAACAACCGATCAGCTAACCAGGGCAGTGTTAGCAAAAGCGAGGCTTACGCAGAACTCATCTTCAACGCCCCCGGCTGTGAATCCCTTAGCGCAGAAGAGCAAGCAAGCATCTTTGGTGAACGACCTGTTCAAGATCATGATCCTGAGATGGCCAGCGAAGTTCAAGAGTATGTACCCGGCGAATTTGACGGAGGCCGCGAAGAATGAATACGTATTTCACTGGAAAGGGCTTACCAGCTCCATGGTCGCCAACGGCATTCAGAAACTCCACGACTGCCCCGAGAATGGCCGCCAGAGCCAAAAGAATTCGCGGATCAGTACTGCAAGCCGCAGCGCTCAGACTACGGCCTGCCGGAAACAGAAAGCGCCTGGCTTGAATGTTGCCGACACTGTCACCGCCACAGGATCACCGATGGACTCACTCTGCCGTACAAGAAGCAGGTCGGGCGGTTGGCTGGTCAACCATTGCAGGCGACTCGCAAGAAAGCCGGGTTAAACGACAGTTTGAATACGAATTTGAAGCCAGGGCTAATCAAGTTCTGGCTGGCAAATCTGGCGGAGAGACCCGCACCGCTCTGGAAGATCAAAGCAGCGAGTCAGTCATTGTCGCAAATATGCGATACAACGACCAGAAACAGCGCTCAGAGATCGAAAAGCAAGGGATCGATCCAACGGATAGCAAGAGCGCTAAAGAGCGTCTGGCGCGATTCATTGAGGGCTGACGAACGCGGAGAAACCTTCTGGCACAACGCTGGCTCTGTCGTTGCGATTGTCGCATTCATCTGCCTGATGATTTGGATTCTCGGCAACACACCGTCGCCCGGCGAATATCGAACACACGATGTATTAGTAACTACAGAAACCGGGGAATAACAATGGCTGAACAAGAGATTTTAAATCGCGACTTGATAATAGCCAGGAAATCGAGCGGCTCATCTTGCGAATCAGACCTGGCTGGCGCTGTCATTATGCAAGCGTTTCAAGATTGCCGCAGGCTGTACAGAGCATCGGGTATTGATGGGCTCAAGGGCTCTGAGCCCTACATGGCCATCGCCTACCCTGCCGAAACTATGCGCTTTTGGTGCGATGCGGGAAATATAGACGCAGACTCAATGGCTGAGCGATTCAGAAACGCGATGAGGTCAGAGAAAACCGCAGAAATTATGTTTAACAACCTCGGCGGCTGGCCTTCTGGAGCCGCGCGCAATGTCTGATCAAAAGACGATTCTAAGAACCTCCGCAGATCGGGAGCGCTTTATAGCGCACCTGATCGGCATGAGCTTGGAAGAGCCGATGCAGGTCAGCTGGAAGAAGTACAGCCCGACTCGCAGCTTGAGCGCAAACGCTCTCTATTGGGTCTGGATGGATACCCTGGCACAGTCGTTCAATGAGCGCGAGTTAAAACTGAGAGGAAACACAGATCACAAGCCGCAAACTTACGACAAAGACGATATGCACAACCTGAGCCGCCATTTTTGGCTCGGCTACGAAACCATAAAAATCAGAAATACGGTGATAGACGGGCAGTTAAAAAGCACGGCCAAACTGACCCGAGCCGAGTTCTGCGCGTATATGGAAAAGATCGGCGCTTGGGCGGTGGAGATTGGAATTTGCTTGCCGTATCCGCAAGACAGCGAATACGCGAGCTATTTGGAGCAAAACGGATGAGCAATAACAAGCTTTACAAAATGGACGATCCATCAGCTATTTCGTTCAGCGGTGGGAGAACATCGGCTTATATGCTGTATCGGGTGATTGAAGCCCACGGCGGCAAACTGCCGGAGCATGTCAAAGTTACTTTTGCGAACACAGGTAAGGAAATGCCGGAAACGCTGGATTTTGTGCAGGCATGTTCTGACCACTGGGGCGTAGATATTACATGGTTAGAGCTTGGCGAATACAAGCAGATCGGCACGTATAAAACAGGGGCCAAGGCAGGGAAACCACGATATAAGGCTCAGACTGTAGTCGTTGATCGGGCAACGGCTTCAACGAAGGGCGAGCCGTTCGCGCGACTGATCGCTAAACGGAAATACCTCCCAAACGTGGTGGCGAGATTCTGCACCGCAGAGCTCAAGGTACGACGAATAAGAGACTATCTCGAATCGCTGGGTATTGATGAATGGGTGCAGTGTATCGGGATTCGGGGGGATGAACCGCGCCGAGCAGTAAAGTTGCACGGCACCAGTGACGCAGGTCATGAGTACCACTTACCGCTTTATCTTGACGGGATTACTAAAGAAGACGTCGGCAACTTCTGGAAATCTCAACCGTTCGACCTGCAGCTACCGAACAACAACGGCACAACGGATTTGGGGAATTGTGACCTTTGTTTTCTTAAAGGGACGAACAAGAGGCTCAGTATTATAGAGCAGCGGCCTGAACTGGCTGATTGGTGGATAGATCAGGAGCGTATCGCTAGCGAGCTAACCAGTGCAGCAGGGGCTAGATTTCGCAAAGACGCACCGGATTATGAGCGACTGAAAATTATTGCTACGGACAATCACAGCTTTGATTTCGTTGATTCTTCAATCGCTTGCTTTTGTGGGGATTAATGATGAGCCGCAAAACTAAAACAAAGGAAGAAAAACAACACTTGCAGGATGTAGCCAGCCTCGGCTGCATCGCCTGTCGAATTGATGGGTTTATTGAGTTCGGGGAAACTAAGGCCACGCCTCATCATATCACCAGCGGCTATGGGATGGGTGAAATGCGTAGCGATTTTGAAACGATTCCGCTTTGTTTCGAGCATCACCAAGGGGCGACGATCAGCGTTCACGGAACCCCGGAAAAATTCCGTATGACGTTTGGCAAAGAGCGCGATTTGTTAGAACAGACAAAGCGTGACTTATCAAAACTGTCTGAAATGATGGTGGGGGGCAGGGAATGAAATACTTATTTTTAAAAACCCTGGGCGTCAAAAAGCAGGGGCGCTCATGAGAAAAACACGGCATAAATTCAACGCGGTTAAAACCGAGCGAAACGGGATTAAATTTGATTCAAAACTGGAGGCGAGATATTACGACTGGCTGATACAGCAGCAGCGGATGGGTACCCTGATTTTTTTTATGCGACAACAGCCGTTTCATCTCCCAGGTGGGACAAAACTGGTGGTTGATTTTGCTGAATATTGGGCGGATGGCGTGGTGACATTCACAGACGTGAAAGGCATGGAGACACCAGAGTTCAAAATCAAACGGCGTGAAGTAGAGGCCGCTTATCCGATTTCAATCAACGTCGTCAAAAAAATCCCGGCATAAGGAGCGAATTATGAGCATGTACCCGAGCACACAAGCAGCTCTGATCAATGCGTTTAACTCAACGCTGTTTGATAGCTACAAATCGGCAGGCTGGCAGCGGTTAGCGTCGGATTTGTGCGGCACGTATCCTGAGCTGGACAGGCCCGCACCGCTTGACCGGAATTTTGAAAGTGGCCGGTTAAGCCGGGGCGACTGGGCCGGGCAAGCGGGAATGGTGTCGGGCAGGCTGAGAAATACGCTGTCTAACCTGGAGTTTGCGCTGCTGAAGATTCGTTACACGTTCGACGGTGAGCTACTGACACAGCCGAAAGAAATGACGGTACGAATCAGGATTACTGAGAATCTTTATAGCGCACTGGTTGAGGGCTGGCCGGAGGTTCATACAGCGTTGCGCAGACACCCTGAAACGCCGAGCACACTGTCAGAAAATAATATCAAATTGGAATACCTGGGTCTGAGAGCGTTGCGGCCTGACGTTTTCAATAAAGCGTATCAAGCAAGCGGGACTGAGTCTCAGAAAACGGTGACTAATCACCAATACAGGATTAAGAAAGCGGTTACAACAATGGTGCGGTCAGCGTTCGATAAAGCCGAAGCGGTTTTAGAGGCGGATGGTTTGACTGCCAGGGCTGATTAGTGGCCGGGCGTTATGCCCGTTTTTTTTTATCGGAGGAGGGGTTGCGGTGATTGAGTTGTACAATATGGACTGTATGGAGTACATGGCAAAACAGCCAGATAACGCTTTTGATTTGGCTATTGTTGATGTTATACTTTGAGGTAACAACGGCAAGGTATAAATTATGAGAACTTCAAACGAGCTACAGGTAGGTAAGGCTGGCGAGTACCTTGTATGTGCAGACCTAATACTTAAAGGGTTTGTTTCTTTCCTGAGTGAGCAGGGTTTGCCGTATGACGTGTTGCTAGATACTGGGAATAAACTATTAAAAGTTCAGGTTAAGACAACTAGCGGGCCTCGCAAGATTCCACAAAGAAGAAAAGATAGCTTTGCATATATATTCAATATCAAACGAGCAGGGAAGGGCGGAAAAATCCGCTATACAAAAAAAGAGATTGATTTGTTTGCTTTGGTTTGTCTGGACACGATGGAAGTAGGCTACCTCTTAGCTGATGACATGCCAGAGACAATAAATATACGAGTTGATTCTATGCGAGGTGAATATTATGACGAAGACGGAATTTCGACTCACGAAAAGGTTATGAAAATGATCAAATCACAAACACAATCAGAAATTGCAATAGAACTAGGAAAGCATGTGTCTGTAATAAATAGGATGTGCAAAGAAGAATATAAGCCGCATCAAACAAATGCTAGATATTTCTCAGACTTTATTCGCTCAGAAGATTGGTTTATGTCGCTATGAATATTCTAGATACGCAAAACCCGGACAAAAGATTTTTGATACCCATCTCGGAAGCGGGAGCAGTGCAATAGCAGCCCACTATGGAGGTTTTGACTTCGTAGGCTGTGAGCTTGACCCGGAATACTACAAAGCGGCAAAGGATCGGATTGATAGAGAGACAAGTCAGGTGGCTCTGTTTTAGTGCCTAACTCCGGTTACCCCGCGCCTATGCCCAGGTGTAACCGCTGGTATACTTCCCCGCCAAAAGCTAAAAATATTTCAGTTTATTTTATAAAAAGGGTTGATTTATTCAAAATGCTTTAGTATTCTGTATGTAAGAGCTGAGGGAATGACCCAGGGCAAGCAAACAGAGCAAAAGATTATGAAAATTCAAGATGCAGTAGAAGCGCTAAAAAATGCCGGTTTCGTTGTTTATGTGCAGGAAGATGAAGATTCAGGGGTAGAAATTATTGATGCTCGCTGGAGCGAGGGTGACAAAGAAGTCAGCCAGCAGTTTTTTGATGTGCATAGTGACGAATGCTCACACCCACAATGGCTGTGCCGGTTTGAATCCGCAGAAGATATTGTTAAGTACGCAAAGCGCACTGTTGAGCTTTACAGTGTCATTGAAGATAACTTGTATTAAGCGTATTCAAACTAAACTGAGGTAAACGCAATGTCTACATTAGTCAGATCAATCGGAAGATGTTATGTAAACGGGGTCGGTTTCGATGTGTATGAGAACGAAAACGGTTCTGCAACTATACGACCCGTCAAACTGGGGCATGATCTTCCTAAACGGTTTTGGAAAACATTCGATTCAGTTGAAGACGCTGAGGATTTTATTGATAGTTATGACAGTGATCAGTTAACGGGTGCGGGTCTGGTTCAGAATTTAAAAGAAACTGCCTTTTCTCATGCGTTCTCTTGAGTATTTGATTTTATGAAACCAAGCGAAGCGGCAAAACTGGCAGGGCTGAAAAGTCTTTCCGAATTAGCAGAGATCAGCGATGAATCTGTTCAGACGCTAAATAACTGGTTCAACAATGAGCCCCGCCGATTTGAACTGGTTCTAAAGGGTGCGGTGTTTGAAAAAACGGTAGAGCGACTTGGTACGGCATCTGGACGGAAAATATAACCGGTTGCATAACGGGCTTGTCCCGTTGATGCGGTTGTATACGCCGGTTGGCACAATGCCAGTTGTAAACTTTTAGATTACAACTCCGAAGGCATAACGGCTTGTCCCCTGGAAGCGGTTGTTAGCTGACGATGAATGAGTGAATAGAGATTATGGATACTGAATTAAAACCGTGCCCCTTTTGCGGTGACGAAGGCGCATACGAAAAGCACCAAGCAAAACTTGATGCGTACTGTGTTCGGTGTAATTGCTGCCTTGCTAGATCAGATGAAGTTTCCAGTAAACAGGGTGCGGCAGATGATTGGAACACCAGAGCTCCAACTGAGCGAGAAGCAGCTTTCAATATCGAGATTAGAAAGCTGAAGAGTTTACTTTCTGATGCTCGTGATAAATTCAAACAGTACGAAATGGACGTTGATGATTCTGCGCCGGAGAGTCATAGAAAGTTTATGGCTCGTATGGAAACCGCTTTAGACAGCTAACCGATGGCATCAGCGGCGCAGTCCGCTGAATGAGGTTGTTAGGCGAGAACCGGGAACTAAAAAAGAGAGATGAACCGATGAAATTAGGTCAAATGAAATACCGCCATTCGTACTACAGCGATACCGGATGGATTTATGAAGTTTCTGAAGTCATTCAGCCAAAAAATGGTGGTGATTTAACGTGGTGCCCTGTTGTGATGGAACCCTTCGCCAAAGAAGAACAGGCGATTGACTACATAAAACAGCACAGTACCAACGATGAAAACCCGTTTGATGCAGACTTACGCAGTGCTTTTGAAGAATGTACCCGCAGAACCCCAGACGGAGAAGAAGACCATGAGTAACACAACAGACAACACAGAAATCGTCATCGTACCGGCCAACTACCTATTCGCCATCAGCCTCTATCAGGCCAAAAGCGATGTGCGCTACTACCTCAATGGCATCGCCTTGCTCCCCTACCGCCAGCACGTCACCGGTACCGACGGCCATACCCTGTGCATCGCCCGATTAGAGAACGACAAGTTCTGGTGGAACCACGCCGGTCAGGAAAAACCGGACACCGTTAAAGAACCGCACTGGATTATCGGCAGTGCCAGCGGCGACAGCAAAGGACTGCAACTGGAAAAGCCCAAGACCAAAGAGGTGTGGGCAGTGATCCGTATCGACACTGACACCAAACGGGGATTGATACAATACTGCGAGTACGAAAACCGCGACTTTGTTATCGATGCCTCGAAAGACAACACCCTGCCGACCACGCAAGTGTTCAGCTTCCAGATCGTCGACGGTAAGTACCCCGATTACGAACGCATCAAACCGGACTACAGCCGACCCATTGAAGACACCCTGGCCACTATCAATGTCGATTATATGCTGCGGATCGGCAACACCGCCAAAGCACTGAGCAGTGAAAAATACCTCCCGATCGCTATCCACTACCCGATCAACAACAACCTCTGTTCAGAAGTCGAAATCGCTGGATTCCCTGATCTGCAAATCATCTTCATGCAGATCAAAAACAACAAAAGATTCAAAGCAAAAGCAATCCTCCCCATTAACGGAAACACCATAGAAAGGAGCAACATCGCGTGAAAAAAGTCGAAATCATCAACCGTGAAGTTCGGGACGTCACCTATGAACTGGTACTGGAAGACGATGTGTACGAAGAACTGCAAAGCATGTCCCAGGCCGAGCGACTGGCGTTCTTTGAGAACACCGAGAACCAATGGCAACTGATCGACTGGGGGCTCAAAAGAGTCAACACAAAAAGAGGACTGAACGTGTTGAACTTAACAGAACCATGCTTGTGATTGTCGAGTGTGTTGACTCTCTAAGAAAAGCTGAGAATCTGGCAGTTGAGGTTGGTTCTGATGAGGTGCGTGTAGATTGTAAAAAGACCATCGAATCAATTAATGAACTGATGAATTTATAACGCATAACCGATTGGCTTCAGGGGCTCGTCCCCTGGAAGCGGTTGTTATGTGGTGGTGGATATACACAGGGGTAAGTATGGACGATTTGATTAGAGAAGAAGACGGCGAGATAAGACGGTGTCCGGCAAACATGGCTAAGCTCGGTTATTGGAAATCATACAGGTTGTTTTTTGGCTATAGGGATGCAGCAGAACAATTAGACTGGTCTGAAATAGTGGAGGCGTTCGTCGGTGTTTGTCATGTTTTTTTATTTGCATTGATTTTTCCAGCGGTCCCATTTTTGAGATGTTTTTTCAGCGTTCGCAGAGCAAAGAAAGAAGTTGCTGAGGAAAAGAAAAGAACCGCATAACACCTGCTTATGCGAATCTCATACGTATAAGTGACACAACTATAGTTCCACAACCATTGACTCTGCAGGGACACAGGGACATAATATAATCTATTGTGTCCAATTTGCGTAATGATGATTGCCTGGGCTTTTACGTTTCTGCTCCAGGCAAACAAAACAAGCTGTCTTGATACCCGCTATCCGGCGGGTTTTTTTTTGAGTTTTTTTTATGCTGCTAACTCTTGAGCGTAGCTATCTCCCGCACTGCGTGATCGGTGAGCTACACATACCCGGTCATAACTCATACGCAACTATTGAAAAGCCATGGCGGCGCAATGAGCAGAATATTAGCTGCATCCCGGAGGGGTTTTATAACTGCATACCACACAGCGGCGCGCGGTTTAAAAACGTCTGGAAACTGTTAAACGTGCCGAATAGGTCAGCGATCCTGATGCATATCGGCAATTATGAAAGGGACGTAATCGGCTGTATTGCGGTCGGTAAATCGCTGTCGGAATCAAAATACATGGTGTTGAACTCCGGGGACGCGATCAATGAGCTTCGGGGTATTCTGCCGGAATCGTTTCAAATCAGAATCATAACAAAACAGCCAGGGTAAACGTAATGTCATTATTGGGCCGCTTGTTTGGCAGTGAGTCAGTTATTAAAAAAACGGCAGACGGTATCTATAACGGCGTTGATGCTCTGATACATACAGACCAGGAAAAAGCAGAATATTTTATCAGGATGCTGGGAGCCTATGAGCCATTTAAGCTGGCGCAACGGTTGTTAGCCCTGATTGTCGGCTTGCCTTATGTGTTGGTCTGGCTGTTGAGCGCCGTCATGTTCTTATCTGCAGTATTTATGGAGCCGTGTATAGCTGATTCATTGTGTCACAGTAACAGTGTACAAAATGGGGCAAAAGAGCTGGCTGAGTGGAATAACAAAACATTGGGGACGCCTTTCTCGATCATCCTGGCTTTCTATTTTGGCGGTGGAGCCGTAGAAGGGATAGTTCAGAAATACACCGAGCGAAATAATAAAAAATAGCGCTGTCTGGAGGAATATGTACGTGAATCAGGTTGTAGAATGGATTGTAACCATCGGATTCGGCGCGGTAGGCGCTGGCTTTGTGTACATTATGACCCGGATTTACGGTAACGATGAGAAACAAACAAAGCGGACGGACAGCGTACAGAAAGAGCTGACTCAACATCAACAGGAAACGGAGCGGCGGCTCGGTGAGTTTATCCGCCGCGAAGAGCTTAACTCGATTCTCGACAAGTACGAGCACAGGATAGAAAAGCGATTTGCAGAATTAAAAGACACGATTAAAGATTGGATGAACCGGCATGATCCGTGATAATTATGCGCGAACTATCAGCAAAACAAAGAGCGTTCTGTCGGCATTATATCGCTAACGGTGGAAACGCTACGCAGGCCGCTATCAGCGCAGGCTACAGCAAAAAAACGGCAAGAGTCGTTGGCGCTGAAAACCTGACAAAACCTGCTATCCAAAAAAAACTGGAAGAACAGCAGGTGTTAGCGCAAGAAGCCTTCACTATTTCGGTAGAAGAACGGCTGCGAATGTTAAAGCAAGTAACCGAGCTCGGACTGTCTGTTTTCGATCATAAAGACACGGTTCGGCCGCCGAATTTATCGGCGGTTGTCTCTGCTGTATCAGAAATGAACAAGATGCTTGGCACTGTCTCAGCAGATGAGGAGCAGGCAAAACCTATTCAGGTGATTTTTAATGTCAGGGACGCGGTTGAGCCTGAGTAACCCGCAGCACCGATTTCTTACAATGGGTAAAAAATTCCGGGCGTATGTGGGCGGTTTTGGTTCGGGTAAGACGTTTGCCGGGTGCCTTGATCTTGTAACTTTTGCCATGACTCATCCTAAATTGGCACAGGGATATTTTGCACCGACTTACCCGCTGATCAGGGATATTTTTTACCCGACGATTACCGAGGCTGCCGAATTGCTGGGGTTGCGTATACGGGTCAGGGAGAGCAACAAAGAGGTTGACCTGTATTGCGGCAATATCTATTACGGTACGATCATCTGCCGGACCATGGATAATCCGGCAAACATCGTGGGATTCAAAATTGCCAGGGCTCTGGTTGATGAACTGGACGTAATGAATCCGAAAAAAGCAGAACAGGCCTGGAATAAAATCATTGCCCGTTTGCGTCTGGTTGCTCCCGGAGTCGTTAACGGGATTGGTGTGACGACGACACCAGAGGGTTTCAAGTTTACGTATCAGCGATTCAAAAAACAGCCGGGCGAATCGTACGGGCTGGTTCAAGCAAGCACGTATGAGAATCAGGCGTATCTGCCTCCGGATTACATTTCTTCTCTGCGTGAGTCTTACCCTGGGCAACTGATCGACGCTTATTTACTGGGCGAGTTCGTCAATCTTAGCGCAGGCACGATATACAATCAGTTTGACCGGACATTAAACCACTGCAACGATCGAATAGAGGGCAATGAGCCGCTATTTATCGGCATGGATTTTAACGTCGGCAAAATGGCGGCAGTGATTCACGTTAAACGAGATGGACAGCCGCGAGCCGTTGAAGAAATAGTGAACGGGTTTGATACGCGGGAAATGATTACTGCTATTCGTTCCCGATATGGTAATGACCGTTCAATTCTGATTTACCCGGATTCCAGCGGTAATAGCCGAAAATCAGTTAACGCATCTGAAACGGATATAACGATTTTGGAGGAGGCCGGTTTTACTGTGTGTTGTGACCCCAGTAATCCAGCGGTAAAAGACCGAATCAACGCAATGAATGCGATGTTTTGTAATGCCGAGGGCGAGCGCAGATATTTAGTAAATACAGACAAATGCCCGGTTTACACAGAATGCCTGGAGCAACAGGTGTGGGCGGAAAATGGCGAGCCTGATAAATCAAACGATACTGACCATATGGTGGATGCGGGTGGTTATTTCATCGCGCACGATTACCCGATTATTAAGCCTGTCACCAACTTTACTATTGGTTTTGCACTATGACGCAACACGTAACTCACTGTCGTATAGATGGCGATACTCTGCAGCTATGGCGAATGGTGGACGATGCTTGCTCGGGCGAGCAGGCGATTAAAAAAGCCGGGTCGCGGTACCTGCCAAAACTGAATCCGCAGGACATCACGCAACAGAACGAAGACAGGAACAGCCAGTACCGGGCAAGGGCCAGCTATTACAACGCCACCGGGCGGACAAAGTCGGGTTTACTGGGCGTTGCTTTTGGTAAAGACCCGACGGTTACTTTACCGGTCGGCCTTGAATACTTGTTGGATAACGCGAATGGGGAAGGCATCGGACTGGAGCAGGTGGTACAAAAAACACTGGGCCATGTTGCTTCACTGGGTCGGGCCGGGCTGCTGGTTGATTATCCGCTTACCAATGGCAAACAGAGCAAGTTAGAAAGTGTGGGCAGGGTTGCAATAATTCGCCGGTACCATCCCCGCCAAGTGATCAACTGGGATACAACCGTCATTAACGGTCAGACATTGTTATCGCTGGTTGTTCTTGAGGAAATATCGTCAGCCAGAAATCCTGGCGAGTTTATGCACTATCCGATGATTAAATACCGGGTTCTTGAGTTGATAGATGGAATCTATCAGGTCCGTATATACGAACAAGACAAAACCGGGTTCCATGAAACCGCCAGCTACCAACCAACGGACTCAACCGGTCAGCACTGGCACGAAATACCGTTTACATTTATTGGTTCAGAGAACAACGACTCAGAGCGAGACCCGGCACCCCTGGCTGATTTAGCGTTTTTAAATATCGCGCACTACCGGAACTCTGCAGATTTGGAAGAGAGCTCATACATTGCGGGGCAGCCGACACTGGTTATTATTGGACTGAGGCAGACATGGTACGACGCGAATCTAAAAGGCTCGGTGTATATCGGCTCGCGGGGCGGCTTGCCGCTACCTGAGGGCGCTGACGCGAAATTACTTCAGGCGAGCCCGAACAATCTGCCACTTGAGCTGATGAAGCACAAAGAAGAGCAGATGGTAAAAATCGGCGCTCGCTTGCTGATGCCGGGGGAAAACATCACCGCAACGGCGACAAACAGCAGCGATAAAACCGCCTATTCTGTGCTGTCGATCTGCTGCGCTAACGTGTCAGCCGGTGTGACTAAATGCCTGGAATGGTGCGGGTTGTACATGGGTGTAAGTGGTGAGGCGCTGTATGAGATCAGCCGTGATTTTGTCAACGCACAGTTAACAGCTCAGGATTATCAGGTATTGATTCAGCTCTGGCAATCCGGCACCACGGCCAAGTCAGACATTCGGGCGTTATTGCGACGATATGGAATTATCGACCCTGAGCGCTCAGATGATGATATTGATAACGAGCTGGAAAGCGATCCGCCCGCGCTGGATGTTGAGCCTGAGCCTACCCCGCCATCGTTTGAGTAGTTTATACTGAACAGATGAGCAATATTATAAAATTCAAAAAGGCTCGGGACGATGAGCCACAAAAAGGCCAGTGGTCCCCATTTGAGGGCCGGGATCGTCGTGTGTGGCGCTGTGCTTGCGGTTCTACTATTACGCAAGTGGTTGAGGGCGTCGGCGCTGAATGCGTATTTTGTCAAAAAGTGATCATTCCCGATGAGCCAAGCCGATAATTCAATTCGTTTTCAAACGCTGCTGGAGCAACTGAAAGCCGCTGAGGTTGTCAATCAGGATAAAGTTTTCCGGGAACTGCAAAAGCAAATCAAGACAGCTATCGCCATGGCTGAGGATTTGACCACAAAAGCCCGGTTAAATGCTCTGCAATCTGAGCTGAAGCGGATTATCGGTGACACCCTGGGCGATTATTCCGGCGAACTCAGAAAAACGCTGGAGCAGCTATCCCCGCAGGCCGCGAGCATGGAGCTTGCAAGCCTTACCGCCATGGCCGTTGATGATATTCAATTTAAAACCATTGATGCGGATGCCCTGTGGAGCAAAACGAAAAACCGGGCGCTGATGGTGAAAGGGTACAATCGTGACCTGCTTTTAGATTCGTTTATCAAAGACTGGATCAAGCCAGAGATTCACCGGATAAATAACGCGGTAACAAATGCTTATCGTGAAGGGCGCACTAATAAAGAGCTGATCGACGCAATTTTAGGCACTCGCTCAATGCGCTATCTTGACGGCTATTTAGTCACGACCCGGCGTTCTGCTGAGTCCATCGCACGAACCGCCATTCAGCATGTGGCCAGTACGACAAGACAGCTAACATGGGAGGCCAATAAAGACATAATTCAGGCCTATCAATTCACAGCCACACTGGACGGTACAACGTCCGACACCTGCCGGGCGCTTGATGGTCGGGTTTTTGATTTTGGTAAGGGGCCGACTCCGCCACTTCACATAAGATGCCGATCAACCACGGTCCCCGTATTAGATAAAAAATACGATTGGTTATCAGAAGGCGCTACCCGATCAACCAAGGGCGGTTATGTAGCAGCAAATGAGAGCTATTACTCATGGCTAAAAAAACAGCCTGCCGGGTTTCAAGAGCAGGTATTAGGGGCAAGCCGGGCGAAACTTTTTAAAAACGGAGGGCTGAACGCTGAACAGTTTGCTAAATTGCAGTTAGACAAGAATTTCAGGCCATTGACGCTTGATCAAATGCGGGATATTGCGCCTGGCGTGTTCAAACGGGCGGGAATGTGACCGCCTGAACTAAACCTAATAAATTCGTGACTTGTCACGTTTAACCGGCCTCCTTAATTGGGGGCTTTTTTGTATCTGTCGCCAGGCGGCAAACATTAATTACCAAGGGTAAATGATGACTCTGAAATTCAAGGTTGAAACCCTGGAAGGCATGGACGAAGCAACACAGGCCATGTACCAGAAAACGGACACCGGCTCCTATCAGTTAGCCGTGGACGGACTGCCGCAGCAGGAAGACGTATCAGGGCTGAAAACGAAAAATGCTGAACTGCTGGCCAAGCTCAAAGAGCAAAAAGAGGCCAAATCAGCCGCCGACAAAGCCGCGCAGGAAGCCGCCGACGAAGCCGCCCGGAAAGAAGGCAACGTTTCAGCACTCGAAAAAAGCTGGGCAGACAAGCTGGCCGCGCGAGAAGCGGAATTGACAGCGATTAATGACGGCATGAGCAACAGCTTGAAAACAATGCTGGTTGATAACGTAGCGCAGGAAATGGCGTCTTCAATCAGCAACGCCCCGGCATTGATGATGCCTCACATAAAGAGTCGTCTATCCGTAGAAGTGAAGGACGGTAAACACATAACCCGCGTACTTGATGCTGAGGGCAAACCAAGCGCGCTAACCATTGACGATCTCAAAAAAGAGTTCGTCAGTAACGAAGCCTTTGCCCCGGTAATCATCGGCAGCAAAGCGAGCGGGGGCCAGGCTCCACAACACAATTCCGGCGCTCAGGGTGGTGGAAATAATACTGGCAGTCTCAAAGACCGGGCCAGCCAGTTCATTAAATCAAAAGATTGGGAATAAACCACCATGGCTACATTACACACGTTTAATCAGCAAGTGCGCGAAACGGCGACCGAGATGGTCGATCAGGAAGTACAGAAATTCAACGAGGCGTCTGGCGGCGCGCTGGTGATGGGTAACGCTGCTGTTATCGGTGACTACATCGAGCAGGCAAGCTGGTCAGTCATCGGCGGACTTGTTCAGCGTCGTAATGCTTACGGCTCCGGTTCTGTTGATGCTGTCGAGCTGAACCAGTTGCTCGACCGCGCTATCAAAGTTGATGGTCGTATCGGCCCGGTAAAAATGACAGATACTCTGTATCGTCGCATCGGTTCGGACCCTCAGGAAGTAGCGTCTATCGTATCCGCTCAGGCGGCTGAGGGAATGATTCGTGATTATCTGAACACAACGTCAGCAGCGCTGAAAACCGCCATTGCTACCGTTGCCGATCTCAAACACGATGTTGCAGCGGCTACCCATGTTCCCATGACGCTGGGCGTAATGAACCAGGGTAATGCCAAGCTGGGCGACCGCTCCGGACAAATTGCGGCCTATCTGATGCACTCTATTGTGTGGCATGAGCTGATTGGCGACGCGCTGGACAATGCCAGCCGCCTCTATGCCATAGGCGATATCGGTATTTTTGATTCCGGTCTGGGTCGTCGTTATGTAGTCTCTGACATTCCCGCGCTGATCGAAAACAACAAACGTCACACGCTGGCGCTGGTACCCGGTGCGGCTGCTGTGTCAGTGACTGGCCTGACATCCTTCATTACTGAAGAGAAAACCGGTGATGAAAACATTCACCGAGTCATGCAGGGTGAATATGAATTTACCTTGGGCTTGAAGGGCTTCCAGTGGAGCAAAACTACTGTCAAGAGCCCGACTGACGCGCAGATCGTCACGGCTGGCAACTGGGCAAAAGTGGCTACATCGCACAAGGATTGCGCGGGCGTACTGATCACTACCGGCAAAAACGCCTAACCGGGACGGGGGCGGGTCAACCGCTCCCGGTTTTGCATGACTTACGCGACAACAGCACAGCTTCGGGAATACGCAAATGCGCGGGGGTTGACAGTGCCGGACGATGAGAAAGCGTGTTCTGCATTGCTGACCATGGCGCACGACTGGCTGGAGGTTCAGCGCTACAAAGGCGTGCGGACGGTATCGAGTCAATTTGATAGCTGGCCACGGATCGGCGTTGATGTAGACGGACATTATTTAGACGACGATGAGATACCCGGGCGAATCATTGCAGCAGAGTGCCAGCTCGCTATTGATAGTCAGTCAGTTGACCTGATGCCAACCGGCACCGGTAAAGATGTGATCAAGGAGCGGGTGGAGGGTGTAGTGGATATTGAATACGCCGAAGGGGGCTCAACCGTGGGCAATCCAGTCAAGGCTCTGGCCATTATCCGCCCGTTGCTGTTTGCTGCTGCCGGTTTTGCGGTGTGCCGGGCATGAGTTTTTATGAGAGCAAAGCCGCAACCGTTACCCGACTGCTGAAAGAGTATGGGCAGTCGGTAACACTGGTTCGGGACAGCGGAAAATGTATTGACCCTGTGACGGGTATCTGCAGCCCCGGAACCATTGAAAAGCTGGAATTCTCCGGGATATTGAAAGAGATAGAGTCGAGCCTGATCAATGGCACCGAAATTATTCAGGGCGATAAATTATTGATTCTGGATGCGAGCCATACGCCGCAGAAAGGCGACAAAGTGTCAGGCATTGATGGCGATTGGCAGATTGTTCGCATTGTGTCGTTGAATCCGGCGGGTGTGCCGTTGGCTTACAAAGTACAGGTGAGGCGATGAGTAATCAGGGTTTTTCAAACGTCATCAGCAAGTTCCGGGCTGATGCTATTGCGGCGTGTCGCGAAACCCGCAAAGCCGCTACTGTCGAGCTTTTCAAATCCGTCATTCTGGACACCCCGGTATTAGAGGGACGATTACGAGCAAACTGGCAGGCCAGCACCAATAACCCGGCCACAGGGCAGCAAGACATTTTCGACGAAAACGGCGGGGGGACTGTAGTGTTAGCTATACAAACGGTTAACCAATCTTCGGACGACCAATCGCTCTGGCTAGTCAATAACCTGAACTACGCTATGAAAATCGAATACGGCAGCTCAGACAAAGCCCCGCAGGGAATGGTCCGAAAAAACATGGCCAGAGTTCAACGGCTGATCGAACGCGAAGCCAGACGACGGAGGGTATAGCGATGTTATCGCCTGTTATCTCCGCACTGAATGGACATCTGATAGGGCTGAATCTCGGCCTGCCGATCGCGTGGGAGAATACCCCGCCCCCGGATTTAACCGGCCCCTGGCTGTCGGCGTTCTTTGTCCCCTCTGAAACAAACGGCTCCACTCTGGGCGACACCGGAACCGATGAGACCACCGGATTTATGCAAGTTGACATCAACACCGAAACGGGAAACGGCTGGTCAGAATTGCATTCCTACGCAGACCGGGTACAAAAGCATTTTCGCCTGGGCTCGCGGTTCACTTTCTCCGGTCAAGACGTACAAATAACCGGCTCAAGTCGGTCAGGAGCCCGAGTAGAAAACGGCTGGTATCGTCTGTCGCTGACGTTGTACTGGATAGCTTACACACCCCGCAGCTAATAACCCCACTAAAGGAAATCAACACTATGGCAATCGCTACTGGTGCGCGTCACTCCATGTCCTATATTCAAGAATCAGGCTACGGGCAAACCCCTGCAACGCCAGATTTTGAACCCATCCGGCACAATTCAACCTCTCTGGCTCTGAGCAAAGAAACCATTCAGTCAGAGGAATTGCGGGCAGACAGACAGCTCGCCGCTTTCAAACACGGGAACAAAAGCGTCGGCGGTGATGTATCTATCGAATTCAGTTATGGAAACTTTGACGATTTTCTGGAAGCGGCCTTGTGTGGTACCTGGGCAGCGGATGAACTGAAAACCGGAATCGCTAGAAGAAGTTTTACAGTAGAGCGGCATTTTTCCGACATTGGCCAGTATCACCGTTTTACTGGCGTAGAGCTGAACGGGTTTACTTTGTCGGTTGCGCCCAATGCCATGGTTACAGGAACATTCCCGATGATCGGAAAGGGCATGAGCACCAGTACTACACCGATTACCGGCTCAACCTACGCAGACGCGGGAACCAATACCCCGTTTGACTCATTCTCAGGAGCGCTGACTGTCGCAGGTCAGGACTCTGGCGTAGTCACATCAATAGAGATGACCCTTGAGAACGGCCTTGAATCGCTTTTTGTGATTGGCTCCGATGAGTCACTTCAGCCCTCAATCGGGCGCAGCAACTTAACCGGTTCAATGTCGGTTTATTTTGAAGACGGGTCAATGATTGACCGATTTATCAATGAAACAGAGACCGCTTTATCTTTCACCCTGGCCGGTGATGGTGGTAGCTACACCTTCACCCTGCCGCGTATCAAATTCGGTTCAGGCGCGCCAGAGGTTAGCGGCACTGGTCCGGTAGTTTTGAATATGGACTTTCAAGCGCTGTTTGATACCGGCTCCGGCACCAATCTCAAAATTGAAAGGAATGCTACATTATGAGTCCGGAGGACTTCTATACAAAACCCGCTTGTAACACCCCGCAGCGATTAAAACTGTTTACCCATGACGGTCACGACTCCGGGGAATGGATCGAGGTATACGGCATTGATTCTGATGCGTACGAAACTGTTATGGCGGAGAATCAGCAAAAGCTGCTGGCTATTGAGATCACCGCCAGCATGTACAAACAAAAAGCGCTTGACGCAGGGAACAGCGAGGCGGAATTTCATAAATCTATCGAAGAGCAGACGCGGGTTTACGAGGACCGCCAGCGTATCGTAAAAAGTCGGGAGCTGGAAACGAAGGCCGCAATGGTTGCGGGGTGGTCGTTTGAAAAGGAATTCACCACGGCCAACGTCATGGAGCTTTTAAAGAACTCGCCGATGATCGCCCAAAAGCTGGATTCATTTATCAGCAACCGGAGCAACTTTCTTAAAAAAAAATAGACCGGCTCATAAAATGGGCTGAATGCGAGGCGGTGTTAATGAAACCCCCAAAGGGGGACAAAACGCCATTGAAACAACACTTGCTGAAAGTCTATGAGGCAACAGGAAAAAAGCCGCAGCAATTAGCCGAGCAACCCGACAAGCCGGACGAGCTGGCCTATCTGCTAAACTGGTTTTATACCCTGCACAATGCCACACGCGGGCAGATCACGTATACAGAAATCAGCCACTGGTCCAAGCTGGCTTGTGTCAATATAACCGCGTGGGAGGTTGCAGTCATACAGCGGTTGTCGGTAATATTCGGCGCTTTATGAAGCTGAAAGGATTGTCAAATGGATTTATTTTTTATTGTAGTCGTCTCGCTCGCTGTTGCTTTTATAGTGTTGACTGTCTGTAGGGAGCTTGTATGTTGGTATGCAAAAATAAACGAACGCATTGATATACACATAGAAAGCCTGAAAGAGCAAAAAAAACAGACGGCATTGTTAGAGCAGACGCTGACAGAGCAATACGCGATCAAAGCGTATCTTGAAGCGATACACAGCAAAGAGTAACCCTAATACAAACACACCCAACCCGGTACTTACCGGGTTTTTTTATGCCCGGTGATTTATGAGCGAATTAGCTAATTTGCAGATAAAAGTCGATTCGCAAGGCGTTCAGAAAGCCGAGCGGGAACTATCAAAATTAGAGGCACAGTCTGAGAATGCTGAATCAAAAGTCAAATCTCTCGCAGCACGATCAGAAAAGGCCAGCGCCACACTTGCCAGCCTTGCCGCCCGATCTGCAACAGCTGAATCAGAATTTAAAAAACTGTCAGGACAAACCGCTGCAGCAAAGAAAACGCTAGACACGCTGTCAGCTTCGGCGGCAACGGGTGGCAAATCTACGGGGGATATGGCCGCTAAAATAGACAAGGCGGCTGATGAATTTAATCAACTGACGCTTAAAACAGAGGCCGCAAGGAAAAAAATTGCATCAATATCTGCACAGTCTAAAAAGGCTGAGGCGGAGATATCCCGATTTGCCAAGGCTTCAGATAGAGCCTCTAAAGAAGTGAAGGACTTGGGCGCTAAGTCTGACACTGCAAGGAAAAACCTCAAACAGCTTGAAACACAGACAACTAAAACAGGTAAAGCGGCTGATGGGATAACCAGTGGCGTTAAAGCCGCAGGCGGAGCCATTGCTGCATACTTTACGGTACAAACGGCCATCGGGGTTTTAAAAACAGCAGATAGCTTTAATCTGCTACAAAAACGCGTCGAACGACTGGCAGACAGCTCTAAAGACGGGGCGGCGAAGTACCAGGCGCTCACTGATATAGCGGTTTCCAGCGGCTCAGATATGAAAGCCACGGTTCAGCTATGGGAGCAGTTAGACCAGACATTAGGCGAGCTGGGAAAATCAGACGCTGATGTTATACAGCTAACAGAAACACTGAATAAACTGGGAGTTGTCGGAGCATCCAGCGTTGAAGATATGAAATTTTCAATGCGTCAGTTTAGTCAGGCCATGGCGGGTGGCGTAATGCGCGCTGAGGAATTCAACAGCATTATAGAGAACACGCCAGAGGTCGCCAGGGCAATGGCGCGCGGACTTGGAATGAGTATGGGCGAAATGCGCGCCGCAATGCTCGATGGAGAATTGACTGCCGACAAAGTGTTCGATTCGTTAATGTCTCAGACTGAAGACACAAATGAAGAATTTGCAAAAATGCCGCGCACTATCGCGCAGGCATCCACAGCGCTGGGTACCAATTTTGGGAATGCGGTTTCAAGACTGGATAAACAGATCGGCGCGTCCAGCTCGCTGGTGATGTTTATTGATTTCTTGTCAGGGGAATTTGAAGGGCCGGGCGAGGAAATAGGGGCAAACCTGCAAACCGCAATTGACCGACTTGATATAGGTATCGAGAAAAAGAAAAAGGACATTGAAGCGCTTCAGAACTTATCGAATGCTGACGTAGCCCGAAAGCAAACAGGTTACAGCTATTATCGAAAAGACGGCGATTCAATGGCGGCATTAAAAAACAAGCAGATTCAGGAGGCGAACGACGAGCTAAAACGAATCATCGGGCAGCGGGAAAAATTAGCGGCTGACCTGGCCGGAATGCAGCTTGACACGATCAGCGAAGAAGAAGGCCCGGTAAAACCCAAAAAAACAGAACCCGTTGATGATAGCGCCGAGCAGGAAAAACTACAGCGCGAGGCTGACTCGGCAGCGAAACGGCTTGCAATGCAAGAAGAACAGGCCGATGCCTATCTGACGATGATCAGTCAGCGCAACATGGGAGAGGCAGAGCTGCTGACTGAAAAAGAAGACGCTGAGCTTCAAAGGCTCGATGACTTGCTAGAAAAAAAGCTGATCAGCCAGCAGGCATACGGTGAGGCTGTCGTCGGTATTACTGAAAACTACTCCGGCGAACAGGATAGATTAATAGTTGAACAGCAAGCGCGAGAAGCTGATGCCAGAGAAGCACAAGCGGAAGCGAATAAATCCGCTCTTCAGTTATTTATAGATGATGCAAAAAAGAATGCTGCAACATTTGATGGTATGTGGGGCGATGTTTTCAGCAACTTTACAGCAGGAATTGGTGATTCTGTAGCAGCTTCTATTGTTGAAAGCGAAAATCTAGGCGAGGCTATGGAAGGCGTGGCTAAAGGGATGGCGAAATCCATGATTTCTGCGCTGGTCGAAATAGCGGCGCAAAAACTGGTATTAGCGGCACTGCAAAAAACCGCAGATACCACAGCGGCAGCAGCGTACGCTACGGCGATCAGCGGTGAGGCCGGAGCGCAGGTTTCTATGGCGGGTCTTAATGCGTTTGCGTCAACAGCGGCGATTCCGGTTGTGGGTCCAGGTCTTGCCCCTGCCGCAGCAGCCACAGCGATTGGATTAGCAACCCCATTTGCTACCGCTGCAATCACCGCAGCTACTAGCACTATCGGAGCACGTTCCCACGGCGGACAGGTCATCGGCGGCTCTTCCTATCTGGTCGGGGAATTTGGCCCCGAAGTACTAACAATTCCCGGCAACGGCGCAGGCTCAATAACCCCAAACCACAAAACCCAGTCAGGCAGCAGCGGTATAAACGCCATAACCCTATCCCCCCAAATCGTCGTTGAATCCGGGGCGAGTCAGTCAAACGATGCGTATCTTGCCGAGGATATTGCGGCGCAAGTGTTTAATATGGTTTTAAGTGATGCTAATACCGGCGGCGTACTTTCCCGAACATTGAGGGGGCGATAATGGCTGACATTTACGACTGGCCAAGCGACCTGATCCCCGAGAGTAACGAATTCTATTTAGAAAGCGTTACCCGGTTTTTTGAAAGTCCGTTTGTGGGAACGGTACAAACGCTGTCGGTACCCGGTGCAAAATGGAAAATTAAAATGAAATTCAGCAAACTCAGCTATGACAGACTGAGAGCGCTGGAAGTTGTCATGCTGCAACTTCGAGGCGCGGCAAACCGGATAAGGGTATCAGACCAGGCTACGTACCGGCTGGGCGTCGGAGGATCGGCAACGGTAGACGGAGCAGGTCAGTTAGGACGTGTGCTGATGATCAAAGACGCGCCCACCTCGGTAGACTATCTGAAAACCGGGGATTATTTCGACGTAAATGGCGAACTAAAACGCATGATTGCTGATGCCAGAACCGACAGCTACGGCAAAACCTCCTTGCGTTTTGAGCCTGCCCTGAGAAAAGCACCGCCCAATAACAGCCGGGTAAACACCGAAAACCCGACTGCCATTGTGCGACTGGAAAAAGACGACGGCGGCAGGACGCAGCGCAAATCGACGACAGGCAGCGTAACGCTGGATTTTGTGGAGGTTATCTATACATGACGCCATTAGAGCTGGCTCTAACCAGAGATGAGATACGGCTGGCTTTTGCGGTGGAAATCCAGTGGCCAGAGATTACCGCGCGGTTTCATACCGGTGTTGGGGATTTGGTGGTAGAGCCTAAAGAATGGGCGCTAGATTTTCATGGTGGTCAGTATGTTGTTTTAAAAGAATGGAATCCGATCGGTTTATGGTCGTTTGAATGTGATGTGTTTATAAGCGAAGAAACAACAAAAACATTTTACATATTAGAAGGGCGCATACCCACAGATCAAAGCACAGGACGCGGCTATCTGTATATTTCTGTTCCATCAATGACGATCGTTAGAGGATATGGTGGAAATCTTACAGTTAATGGAGTATCTACATCTAATGTTCAATATGGTTGGAATCATATAAAGCTGGAGAACGCAGATAGAGGTGTAGTTTGTTCTATTGGTGCAAGAATTCAAGCCTCTGAGTATCTTAAAGGTACTATAAAAAATTTAACCTTTTCAGATCATACGAACGGCGAAAAAAACCGAATATATGACGGGGTGATTATTAGTCATTCTTCCCCGAAAGAAACAAAATTAATCGACAGTCTAGGCGATGGGGCAACTGATGGAAATCTTATCGGCTGGGATGATTTTCCATGGATTATTATCAATAAATCGCCAACATTCACCGGTGTCGGCTCCCTCGGCGAAATCAGCACAATAAAAGAAAACTCTGCCAGCTCCCCCTCAAAAGTAGACATAACCCTAACCGGTTTCGACGACTCACTGCGCGGTGAAGTACTCCGGGCAAGATACCACGGCAGGCCGGTAACAATCTGGCTGGCCGCATTAGATGAAGACTGGCAGACCGAAGCCGCCGAAGTCGTATTCAAAGGCAAAATAACCGACTCAAAAGTCAAAGTCGGCGAAAAAAATTCAATAAAAATCACAGCCTCAAACCGTTTCGAGGATTGGGACAAAAAACGCGCGGATCGTTTTAACGACGAATCACAGAACGCCAGGCATCCGGGCGACCGCGCACTTAAATACGTCTGCGATACGTCCAAGCGTGAAATCACTTTTGCGGGCAAAACGACCGACTTCGATTTAAAGGCATAAAATATGTTTCAGTCAGTTGTTGACAGTGTAGCGAGCGTTAATTCCTCGCCATCTACTTTAAGTCTGTCGTCTGTTATGGGGTTTTCATCATCGGCAGCGGTACTGAATCCCGGCAGGAAAAGCGGCAACGGCACAACGCCAGAACACCGCAGACAGGTTGTGCGCGGTCCCATGGTTCCTATGGTTGGCATTGCAGGAAAGGCGCTGGTAGCTGGCGTGATTGTCCACGCTGTGAGTAGTGGAGGATGGTTACATACTGTTTTCGCTCTGGCCGGTCATCGCTACGCAGGACGGGCGGTGATCAATGATGCGCCTTATTTTCTGCAAGACGAAAAGCAAATCAATCTGACCCGCAAAACCACGGAGGCAGGCGCGTATTTTGTTCACAATGGCAACGGAATAAATATAGCGGTTTATGATGGGGCGCAAACGTCAACCGATCATCTGCCAACCCTGCAGGGGGTTTTCAGTAGCGATATGATCGGCAAAGGGCTGGTTCTGGCGCACGTTCATTTAAGAGACCATAGCGGAATATTCCCTGACGGATTCCCTGAATTTTCGTTTCTGATTGATTCCGGCGATGGGGATTCTCTGTCGTCTGATGCCATTTTGCATTACATGAGAAACGATTTTGAAGCCGCCGACAGTGAGTTAAACCTCGAATCGTTCGCCAATGCCCGGCCAATTTGCGCGCAGTCAGTAGTCACCGCAGCAGGAGCCAACGAACACCGATACACCTGCGGCGGCGCTTATGATTTTGATGAATCACACGCCGACGTATTAGAGCGACTGCTGCAAACTTGTGGAGGAAAACTGGTCTATCAACAGGGCCAATTCGCACTCTTTGTAGCCACCCATTACGGCGACCCGGTTTTAGAGCTGACTGAGGCGGACATCATCGGCGATGTTGAAATCACGCCGATGCCTGAGCGAAGGGATTTAGCAAACATCATAAAAGGCTCCTACACAGATGCCCTGAGCGGGTACCAGGAGGCTGATTTTCCCGAGGTCAGCAGCGAGCGGTTCATGCTGGAAGACGGGGAAGAGTTAGAAGACGACTTCAATTTAGAATTTGTTCAATCATCTGACCAGGCACAACGGTTAGCATCTCTGGAATTAAACCGTCACCGTCTTTTAACGCTGAAAGCCGAGTTTAACTTTCGGGCATTCTCAGCAAAAGTCGGGCGAATTATTCGGCTGAATGCTCCCAGCATTGGCATTAACCTGCCGGTGATGGTGGAGTCCTGGGATTTCGACACGAAAAAAGCCGTTACCCTGACATTAAGAGAAGATTTCGCTGAACTCTGGGGCGACTACATCGGAGCCGTACCCTCACGCCCCCCCGTCACTGATTTACCCGGCGCGGGTGATATTGACCCGCCAGAAAATGCCCAGATAGCCGAGTTTAAACAGTTCGGACAGTGGATCGCTGAATTGACATGGGTCCACCCACACCCCGGTTCCGTTCGTCGTTATTATATCGCTGTCGATCACATGCAGGCAGACGGCGACGACTGGATAGCCGAGCGGGTCGCCACCGGAGAAACGGTCGATACTCGCTACCGGTTCCCGGTCCCCATGAACGGACAATTCCGGGCAACAATCACAGCACAAAACAATTTTGATGTTATCTCTGAGCCGTTGGAATATTGGTATATATCCAGCATTCCCACGCTGCAAATCAGCGGTATTAGCGCCGACACAATAGACGTTACTGCCTATCCAGCCAGGGCAAAAATTTCATGGACAGCCAACGGGTTGGACGCATTCGACACGGAAACCGTGATATTTACCGTGGAAACCCGGCAGGAATCCGGCGACTGGTTGCCCGTGACAAAAACCGGCGTTACTGCCTGTTGGGTAGAAGGGCTGGGCAATGGTCGCCACGAAATCCGGGTGAAAGCGGAGCCGCCTTTTGGTATGCCGACCGGCTGGCTTGTGGGTCAGATAGACATTCAGGCTATTACCGTTCCCGCAGGGCTGACATTCACCGCAACCGGGGGCGATTCAACAATAGCAGGCGTGTTTAGCTGGACTGGTGCCGGTCAGTCGTTCGATGTTGAAATGAGAAAAAACGGAGTGCTATGGGCGGGTGGTAGCGTATCGGCGCGGGAATGGCAGGTACCCGCCAGCGAGCCCGGCCTTTACGTTTTGCGGGTGCGAGCCAGGGCAGGCGATGAGAGTTCAGACTATTCAGAAATGGACTGGAACGCGGCAGCATTGCCAGCACCTATCCTGATGACGTTTACGGTAACACCACAAAACGCGGCATCAAGCGCGGCGCTGTCTTGGCAATCGGGCGGCGCGTCACAGTTCACCTCTGGCTATGAGCTGCACCTTGTTGACAGTGGCGGGAATATTGATTTGCGAACGATCACGCAGGGAACAGAGTTTTTATTGCCCGTGATTCTACCCGGAGCCTATACCGCAAGAGTTCGGGCAGTCTCAATAACCGGGGACTATTTTTCGCCCTGGGCGCAGGATACCGGCACAATTCAAGGGCTGTCAGCACCGGCGAACCTGACAGCGGTTGAAAACATCATCGGAGCCGGGGCCACATTGCAACAGTCTATTGTTGTGAGCTGGCAACCTGGAGACGCTTTAACCCAATCCTTTGAGCTTGAATACCGGATGTTATCCAGCGATGAATGGTCAGGGGGCTATTCAGGAGCCGCCACCAGTGCAACACTCACCAGCCTGAACCCCGGAGATTACTATTTCAGAGTCAGGGCGCGGCTGGCCGGGGTTGCGTCGGCATGGGCTCAAACGCTGGTGAATGTTCTGGGGCTTGAACGACCGCCTGCTAATATAACCGGGCTGCAATCTCGCGCTTTATCGTCATCTGTCACGATGCTGTCATGGGATTTAATGAACGATCCAACGGTCATGACGGGCGGCTCTATTCACGTTCGACACACGCACCACACAGGGGCGGCGGCAACGTGGGAGGGTGCAGTACCCCTGACGGACAGACTGCCGGGCAATGCAACGCTGGTTAGCGTTCCTTTGTTGTCTGGAACTTACATGATGAAAGCCGTGAATGCGTTTAGCCGATGGTCAGAAACGGCGGCAATGATCGTCACTAATATTGACAACATGCTCAATTATAATCGTGTTGTTGAGAGGGCAGAGCCGACGACGTGGCCGGGGGAGAAATACGAGGCTGTCATTGAGCAGGGCGCGCTGACGCTGAAAGGCGGAAACCCTAAGATTCTGGAAATAACAGAGGAAGCATGGGTTTTTACGTCTGCCGCGATTCCTGTTGATATTACAAAGCCCTATAAAATGCGCTTTCGTGTCCGGCAAACAAAAGACGATGCAGGAAAAACTCGCGTTTATGCCGGAGCTGCAACCCTTGGGGCAAACTATGAAAACCTGACAGGCGGTGCTGGTACTCATCGCTATTTCTGCATATCTTCCCGCCATTTAACGGTTGGCGAAGGCTGGCAGGAATTCGAGGGAACCATAAGCGGAACCGGGGATGATCATAATCAGTTCCGAGCAGGTACAAAATACGTGCGTCCAATGTTTATTGTTAATTACAGCGGAGGTCAGGGGACAGCAGAAATAGACTACGTTCGTTTTTATAATGAAGATGGGCAGCAGTTGATACAAAACCCCGGATTTATCGACGGGAAAGCCGGATGGTCTACCAGCTACGAAGGGCAAACCGTACCGGAAAACATGCCGGGGCGGATTATTCCCAATCCTGATAAACCCCACTACATCATGGACGAACCCTTAGACCTCGGCGCAGTATTCACTGTACGAGTAACGCTACAAAAAGACGGTACCGTTTATCTGCCAGACCTGATCGACTCCAGATCCGATAAAATCGACGACTGGCCAATGTTCGACGGGCAAGACCCTGGCAACACATCGCTAATCTATGAGATCAGCCAGACCGACGACGACCCCAAGAGCAGTTCCGCAACGTGGTCAGGCTGGACACAATTTCTAGTCGGAGAATTCCGCGCGCGCGCGTTCAGAATGCGGGTGGCATTGATCACCGACGACCCGAACGCCGTTGGGACCGTTGCCGGGCTGAAACTGATAGCAGACGTACCGGACAGAACCGAGCGTGGGATAGGAATAGCGAGCCCGGCAGGAGGGGTAACAGTGACCTACGACAAACCGTTTATAGCTCAAGCAACCATTGGGATAACCGGGCAGGGCATGAGCAGCGGCGAGCGATACGCCATTACCAACAGCACAGCTACAGGTTTTACGATACGGTTTTATAGTTCGTCTGGCTCCGGGGTTGCGCGTAATTTCGATTACACAGCGATATCGTACGGCTAACAATAACAGCGAAAAACTCTCCCTTTCCACCAGATAACCCGGCTTATATGCCGGGTTTTTTTTATGGTTTAAATATGACGGACTACTACTTAGACAATCAACCCGGCGCACCCTTTCGGGCTGAATTAAACTCGATTCTTGCTGCGGTTCGCTCCAGCAATGCCAACAGCACCGCGCCCGCAGCAGTGGCGGGTGTGACATGGTTCGAAACTGATACGAATACATTTTGGGGCAGGAACGCATCCAATAATGCCTGGGTCAAGTTTTTCACCACGGACAAAAAACCCACTAAATCGGAAGTCGGCCTTTCCAATGTTGCTAACTATTCAGCCACCGGGAGCCTGACGGATGGCAGCGCTAATAAATTCGCCCTGGCATCAGCGACGAAAGCGCTATACACAAACAAGCTGGAAAAGACCGCCACCGCCGTTAATTCGTCGAAACTGAACAACCAATCTGCGAGCTTTTACGCCACGGCGACGCACAGCCACACGCTGGCTCAACTGGGAGCCGCAGCCGCTAGACACAGCCACGGCGAGGGCGATTTACCCAATGCGAGCACCAGCGCGCAGGGGGTTGTACAGCTATCTAACAGCACGACCGGCAGCTCTCAAACCAAAGCGGCTAGCGAGCTGGCGGTAAAGAATGCAAAAGCGGAGGCTGTCGCTGCAGGATTTAAGCCGGGTTTTATTATTGAATTTGCAGGCACAGAGGCGCAAATTCCCGCAGGTTGGCAGCTATGCAACGGGCAAGGTGTAACGTCTAACGGTATTCCTGTCCCTGATTTGCGAAACCGGTTTGTTGTTGGTGCGGGAGGGATTTATGATAGGGGCGCGACTGGGGGAAGTGTTAGCGCGAAAACCAGCACTGCGGGCGCTCATTCGCATACTGTTAGCGTTGGGAATACGACGTTATCGGGAGGTCAGGTTCCAGATCATAGCCATTCATCGCCGACTGGATATACTACCCAGTCGGACGCCCCGTACGGTTCAACTGTTTCGTCTAAAAACCATTTGAATCAAAGCGACGGATGGACAAAAAATGTCATGCTAACATCCCGTCACGGCGGCAGCGGTTCACACAACCACAGCGCGAGCAGCGTCAGCGCGGGCAATCATTCACACACAGTTTCAACACTCCCGCCCTATTACGCACTATGCAAAATCATCAAACTTTAAAGGCCATTTATGGAAATCCAGCGTTTAACGATCATTCCCGACGACCAATTAGTTTCTGTTGATAATTTCGGCATAACCATGCCGCTAGATTTACCCGAAGAAATCCACGCGATTCAATGGCAAGCTGGCCAGGGAGAAATCGAATACCGAGACGGCAGACCAAACGAGCCATTCACTGATCTAACCCCCTATCAGCAAATAATCGACGAACACGCACGGAGAAAAGAAGAGGAACTTAACCCACCTCCACCACCGCCACCAACCACGGAAGAAATCGCAACTCTAAAAAAAGCCTGGAGAGGCGCAGAAATACAGTCAGTAGCCAACCGGCTTGATCAATACAAAAATGATGCCGCGTTCAATACCGACACATTCCCTTATTCAGTGAATGGAGACAAAGCGCAAGCCGCGATATTGCTCAATGATTACCGGGTATCCCTGATAGAATGGGGCCATTCAGAACGATTAGCAGAAACAGAATCACCGGTACCCCCGTCATTCTGGACGCCAGCCCCGCACACGTGGGAAGACCTTCCGGCCTGATCACACAACCCCGGAGCCAGATGACTAGAGCATAAGCCCGGCTCCGGGAACTCAGACAGATTACCCTCCGCGCTCAATATCCAGCCGAACCTCCAGCCATTCAATAATTTTCAGCACCTCGCGCTCATGCAGTGCGGAAACCAGCAACAACAAGCGAGTCGATAACTCAGACCGAGCATTGACCCCGAGAACAAGATAATCGAGTGACAGACCGAACAGCGCGCCAAAATTATATAGAGCGTCAAAATCCGGGCTTGTTGCGCCCGTTTCCCACCGAGACCAGGCGGACGGACTAACCCCTATTTTGCGAGCCATAACCGACTGATGTTTATTCAGAACCAACCGTGACTGTTTCAACCGCTCGCCAAAATTCTTATTCATTCGATAGCCTGCCAGAGCCGATATGCAGTGAGCGCAACCAATTAATCAAAATAAGTGCGTAAGGTGCAAATGTAGACAGAAAACGGTCAGACAGGAAAGATAAAACGCAGGACTATATTACTATTAACCAGATATACGACAGAGGTAAATTATTAAATTCAATTCAATTCAATTCAATTCAATTCAATTCAATTCAATTCAATTCTATCAAATTTAATACGGTTAAAAGTCCCGCTTATTCAGTAACGAAGAGTCGACACAATGAATCACATTAAACGCCTGTCTGCATTGCGGCATGAATGCCGTGTTGCGTTATCAAAAATCCCACAGGAAAACCTGAGCGCATTTGATCAGCGCGCAATAAATGCACTTATGAC
Source organism: Spisula subtruncata (assembly GCA_963678985.1). NCBI lineage: Eukaryota > Metazoa > Mollusca > Bivalvia > Venerida > Mactridae > Spisula > Spisula subtruncata. Next base: position 8,012 of record CAVMCB010000030.1, on the reverse strand, counting down.
GATAGAGAATGAGTTATACGATATAAGCCGGGAGCTCTCGATACTATTACCGGAGCTTGAACAGGCAGGGCAGGATATATAATCAGACAGGAGCCGGGCGCTGACACTCCACACAGGAGCCCGGATATTTCCAGAGGTATTGTATTCCCCGGACGCCCGACACAGAGTCAAATCATCCTACAGGCGGAGCCTGTTGTGTGCGCTGTCAGACGCAGGAACGCACCAGCTGAGCCGATAACGTCCGGGGAATATTAGCATATTATAGCTGCCTCACGTCAATGAATATTCAAGCAATCAAGACACTGTATAACTGGCTGGTTAGACGACAATGACATGGGGCAGAATTGGGGCAAACTGCACAGTAAAACAGGGCATTTCAAAGCATACGTACTTTTTAAACAATCGTTTCAATCCTTGGTAAATCAAGCGCTTAGACCGATTCGGGTATATGTAAACGGCTATTGTCGCATCATCGGCGTGTGGTTGGATACCTTTGTTTTATCCATCAATATCAGTACCTTACGTAGGTTTTACGAAATCGTGGGGCAGAATTGGGGCATTTTTTGAGACTGCGTGACCCTTGTTTTCGAGACACGACCAAATGCGCTGAACCTCGTTTTTGCTCTCAGTATTCATCCATCTGCCGTATTTTTTGACTAGCATTGTGTAGTCAGTATGTCCCATCTGATCGGCAATAAATGCGATGTTACCATGGGCGGTTAATTGCCAGCAGGCGAAAGTATGCCGCGTTTGATAAATTCGTCGATAGGGGACTTTGCAGCGCTTCAGAATGGTTCTCCATTGGCTGCTGAGGGAGCTTTCTGAGTACCAGACGGAATCTATCGCGTGGTGGTTTTTGTGGGGTAGGGCGGTAGATGGACGAAAAACAGGACGAACGCTTTGTATTTCTTTCGTCTGTTTGTCTAAATTAATTTCAATGTTTTCGGGGGGGAATAGCTCGGTAAATTGGCGTTGTGATTTTATCGCCTCCAGTGCTGGAGGTAACAGATAGAGCGTTCTTACGCTATCGGATTTTGGTAGTTTGAAAAAATCTCCTGCATCATCTTTTGCTATGTTTCTCTGTACCTGTACAGTTCCGTTTTCCAAGTCGATATCTTCCCATGCCAGCGCTCGGGCTTCGCCGGTTCGTAATCCGGTATAGACCGAGAATATTATCAGGTTTCTATGTGACGGATGCAGACAGGGGTCGTTAATGATTCTATTGTATTCATCTAACTCCAATGGATATGGCTTGGACCGTCCGACTTTAACCCGTTTGCATAGTTTACTGAGTTTTAAATCGGTATATCTGTTTGATTCTGCAAATTCAAGCATTCCACGCAGACAGGCTAAATAGTGATTGACTGTTGAAGGTTTGCGGGTTGTCAGAAGGTCCGCTCTTAGCTGGCTGATATCTTCGGGCGTGATAGATGACACCATCGTTTCACCGTTCAATATATCAACGCAGACAGTCAAGCTGTCTTTGTATCGTCGCAGGGTTTGCGATCCAATATCAACGGATTTGATCGGTAGGTATTTGTCTTTTAAACTATTTAGCCTGATTTCTTTCAGTGTATCGGTTCTGCCGATTCGTGCAGCGTTGACACTGTCTGGAAATCTTGCCCGGTAATCAAAGGTTTTGGTTTTTATTTCGTGCAGTACTGCCGATCTCAGACCGGCAGCGTATTTGATATTCGATTTTGTCGGAGACAGCCCCAACGATTCACGACAGCGAACCCCCTTGTATTGGAATATAATCCGTATCGTGTTTCCATGAATTTCAACGCCTGGCGCGTTTTTTATTAATTCATCAACGGTTTCGATTCGGCCCATTTGTTGTAGCCCTTTTTGCTAAATAATCTACGACCGTCGGGCGCGTGTCGCCACACAAGCCCTTGCGGCCATTTGCCTTGGGTGACTTTTTCTTGAATGGCTTTTTCTGTATAGCCGGTTTCTTCGCTCAGCTTTTTTACTGTGATCCATTCAATACCTGACATAATCATTTCCCGAGTAATAGACATTAATATTTTTCGATAGTTCAGCAGAGACATAAAGCCCAACCCGGCTTAATGCCGGGTTCTTTCAATGTGTTAACTTGATTAACGGTTTTGTCCGGTTTCGTGAACCGCGAACGTGATACATATAAGCAGGTGTTAGGCGCTGCTTTCTTTCTTGATTGTGCGTTTCTCAACATGACCACAGGCTTTGCATTTAGCACCCGCTACAACTAGCTGCCGGTCACAACAGCCACACCAGAAAACGCCTTGCTTCGGTGCCAGGCGTTTTTCCCGGTTGCTTCTTTCGTATTCCATAGTCGTTTCCTCGCCTAACAATGGCATTCAACCGGACTTCGCCGGTTAATGCCAGGTTTAATTAATCGGGAACGCGTTATGAAATTCACTCATTGCAATATCATAACCACCAGACCAGTTATCAACCCCGGCATCTTCCAAGCATTTCAGTTTGAATGCATCACGCTTTAGGTCTTCATACTCAGCCGCAGGAATAGTTACTGTTGCCCCTTGATCTTTCATAAATGCGGCATCCATAACGAGATTCAGCCGGGTATCCCCTTTGTCATTTACCGCCTGACTCATGGATTTATACACAATGTCAGGGTTTACAAGTTCTTCATCAAAGCGTTGACTAAAGTCTTCATCAGCCTGGGCCTGAAGTTTTTTCGCTTCTTCCTGCTTGCGCTCTAATCGAGCCTGTTCTTTCCTTAGCAATTCCGCTTCTTCACGCTCAATCCTTGCCGATTCCTGAGCCTTGGCTGCTTCTTCTTGCCTGATTCTGATTCGCTCCTGCTCTGCCAGTCTTGCCGCTTCCGCTTTCGCCTTTCGCTCTTCTTCCTGACGAATCCGTTCCCTCTCTGCTTCGAGTCGCGCGGCTTCGGCGGCTTTGTGCTCACTAATCCGGTTCTTAATAATCAGTCGTAAATGCTCGCTGTCCATTTGGACTAGCTCGAATTTATCCGATAACAGAAACCCGTAACCGTCCGCCTCGACTCTGAGTATGTCGATGTTTTTTGTGATACGTTTCTCGTGTCCAGTCACGTCAATCTTTGCCAATGCCATCGTATCCGCCACAGCATCGCGAATGCTTTTGACTGTTTTTTTGCCTTTTATTGCACCGGCAAAATCAACAGTGCAAGGCGGGAGGTATGTCACAACATCAGCACGTAGCTCGTTAATGTGATGACTAAGAGCGTTCTGAGCGTCGGCAATAATTTCTTGCTTGATCGCGGTCTTGCGAGATTTCACCAGCTTGTCTAGCTCCAGTCGTTTAGAGCGCATGGTTTCCTTCAACTGGTCAACAGTTCTAAAAAGCTGGTCAATATCAATCGTCTGAGCCATGGCTTGCTTTTTAGCCGCTTCTAGTTCCTTCTCGGCCTTGTGGAAAAATTTGACGTTGGCTTCTGCGTCGGCAAAATCCTGGTCAGTTTGCAGATCGGTTTTTACGCTTTCGATTCGCGCCAGTGCGGTATCCCGGAACGCTGGCAGGTTTGAGTTTTTGACTTCCCCGGCTATCTGAACAATCAGTGCAGGCAGTTCCAGAACGGCAACGCCTTTCGCTTCTGGCTTGTGTTCAACCGGCTTATAATCAGCCAGGTCTTTCTTGAATTGCTCCCAACCGGATAATAAAGCCTCGCGCTTTTCCGGGTTGGAGTAGTACCAGCAATGCACCATGTTTTGTTCAGTGCCATCGGAGCAAACAAAGATAGCTTTGTCTGCACCGCTGACATAAAGCTGTTGCTCAAGCTGATAGCAGTAATGATCATCCAGGCCGGAGCCGTTCGCTTCGTCAGCAACAACAGACTCGGCAAGCTTCGTATTCCACAATTTATGCTCGAATACAATACAGTCATCCATGGTTAGACCGTCAAAACTGGCTAACAGGTCTCCCTCGCTAGCGACAACAGGATAAAGTTCCTCACCGATCAGCTTTTCAATGATCGGCCTTGCCATGGCTTCTGCTGCATGACCTTTGTCAAAAATGGCTTGCATACGGGGTGTGATTTCTTCACGAATGCCGGTAAATTTCTCGGACAGCAATGATTGTCGAGACTGGTATTTACTCGCGCCAATCATCGCGGCTGCTTCGGAGGCGGTGTAGTGATTGGCTCTCAGGTCGAGCCATTCCTGCGAACCCTGCTCTACGTTATGAGTTCTCATCATTTTACCTCCCGGAGTTGTTTCTTTTGATCGTCTGTTAATTTGCGCCCTTTGCTTTCAACAAACGCGACCAACGAGTCAGGTGTTTTTTTACCGCTGGCGATGATGGCCTTCCATTTGCCGATGTTGGCTTCAAAGTCTTCGTCAGGGTAAGACTCCGGCAACGCTGCCGGATTCTGTTGAGCTTGTTCGTTAATCACTTGGCCGTTAATCTCGCGTTCATTACCTTCTGCGTCGTCAATGCGCTTGACGGTTTCATTAAACCGCTGGGCATTGCTGGTTGCTGGCCATTGCTTCGACGCCCGTTTAATCAGCGCTTTTTTGGCCATTTCTTCATACCAGTCATTCCAGACAAACTGCGTCTTAGCCTTGCTTTTGATTTTGTCGATTTCGTCCTTACTCATGACGTCACAGAGAAAATCACCCTTTCCGGTTTTTGCGATGCAGTAAACTCCGACCATCTGGCCTCGGTCACTGAAAGGGTTCATTGTATGATTCGGCTTCTCGCAGGGGCCGAGATAATTAAACGTGTCTTTCTCCCGAACGATTTCTGCGCGTACAAAGTCAATAGCACCGCTATCAACCGCGACTTTCATCAACCCTTTAAACGAGATTCTCAGTTGGCAGACTTGCTGCTTAGTCGCCTTGTCGTATTCAGGAACCAGGTACGCAAGACCGTTAGCAGGATTTAGGGTTAATCCGCAGGCCGCCACATTTATAATTGCGTTCTGGATGCTAACCGGGCTGCACTTTTGAAGATATTCATTTTTCCACAACGCTTGTAATGCAAACTGGCTCTCTTCCTGCCAGTGAACCAGTTTGTCTTTTTCAGCAATTTCAATGAATGCCGCTTGTTTTGCTGCAATGATCTGCTCAGGGCTTTGAAAATTGGCTACTTGTTGCATGAATCTAGCTCCTTTTTAATTCAGCATGTAATGACGACGCAAGTAGCTCATGCAGATGGTTGGCCTGATCCCCTAAGCGCTTAAACTCATCAATGAGCGCTGAGTATTCATCCGCGAGGACTCGCCGCTTTTCGCTGTTTGCATACTGCTGTTCAAGAACGGCTTCACGTTGAACGCTCAACAGTTCCAGCGCGTCAAGAGCTTCTTTAGCAGTCATCGCGGCTCTCCATATCCTGTTGGACCAATTCCTGAGCCAGGCCGAACACCTCGTCTGGTAGATCGTTAATGATGAGCTGAAGCAGCGCCAGAGATTCGACGGAAAATTTCAGGTTGTAGTAACCTGCGTTGATGTTGTCTTTTCGGGCAGAGAGAAGATCCGATGCAATGCGATCAGTCAGGCTGTCGGCCTGTTGATCAATGTACGACTGTCGGGATTCGTTCAATCCCGATTCGTGAGCGTGTCGGCGCTCGTCCGCTGATACGGTGCAGTAGGTCATTAGTAATCCTCATTACTGTTACGGTGTGACTTGCTCTGTATTAAAGTTAGCAACAAAAAGTTTTAATTGCAAACAAAAAGTTTTAACGATGAGCAAAACAACCGCCCGCAAAACTGCCAGGCAGTTAAACGGCTGTCAGGATTAACGCAAAGAGGGAAACTGGTTCAGATGCTCTGATATGTCAACGCTATTAAGTAGCGATCCTGTGCTGTCAAGCCTGAGATCGTCGTTACCAGGAATAGTTTCCAGTCGATATTTAGGGATCAGGTAAAACCCAATGGTACTGGACGACTCACAAACGGAGATAGCCAGGAAGTCCGGCAGTCCCATGGTTGCGGTAGCGCGGTATCGGTATATATCAAACCCCGTGATCGGAATAAAAAGGTCGATCCGCACCGACTGACCAGCGCATAGAACAATAAACTCATCGTCAGTTTCAGAAACGATATCTATAGAATGCTCAATCAATCGCTTTCGCAGCTCTGAGCGCACCATATAGACCGCCTGCGGCCTGGCGTTAAGCCATTTTTTACGCGCGTCTATATACGACAGAGCGACCCGGTTAGCTTGTTTGATTGCGTCAACAGCATTACCCGGCTGGATAGTGCAGGCTGTGTCGTCGTGGTCGTGGTTTCTGTCAAGCCAGCCCGTCTCCAGACCAAACGTCTTTTCTATTAGACGAGCAAATGAATGGCCGATATTGCGCTGTGAGTTCTCACGCAGATAGACGCCGACATGCTGTGCCGATTTATCCAGCCGCCTTGCCAGTTCTGATTTAGTAATATTTTCGCGCTTCAATAGCGCCAGGGCGTTTCTACGCCGCAAGTCTCTCATATCCATCGGTCCATTTTATAAAACTGATTCGCTCAGGTAAGGACACAAATTTTTTTAATTAGTTCCATTATTCAAACAAAAAGTTTTAATTTGTTGTTGCAGGATGCAAACAAAAAGTTTTAGTATACAAATAAGGTTAGCACAGACGGGGGGTGTGTATGAGTTGGGTTCGATTTTGGCGAGATATGAACGCCAGCGATAAGCGGAAGTTTGCTGAAGATTGCGGGAGTAGTTATGAGTCCATGTCATCTGGCTATGTGTACGGCGAAAGGGTGCCGAGAGTAGAGAAACTGGCGTTAATGGTGGTTAAGAGCAATAACCGCCTGCCGATCGACGAAGCGATTGAACACTTTATCACGTCAAAAGTGAGAAAAGAGATTCAGCGGCTTCAGAACGAGGAAAACCCCGCGAACGGGGTTTAGAGCAACTCACAGTGTAATGAGGAAAAAACACTATGAATCATTCAATTATCGACAACAAAGCGGCAAAACTCAAGCGCCCTTTTGAAGCTGTTGGTCGTTTGATCGTCAATCAGCGTGAAGGGATGGGAATGAACCGGGCTGAAATGGCAGTAGCGATCAACTGCGGAGTACCCACGATCTCAAAATGGGAGTCCGGTTCTGTGCTGCCGCAGGGTTCTAACATATTGGCGCTGTCTGAGCTGTTCGGAATGTCACCGGCAAATATTCTGATGGGGTTGAGCTGCATAGAGACAGCGGAAAATGAAACGGTTGAACAAGCCGAGCTGACCAATTCGACACTCCTGGATATTTCGCGGGGAGTCACGGACAGCGATATAGACCTGTTTGATAAGCCGGTATCCCCCGTTCCTGCATTCAATCTGACGTTTAAGGAAGGACAGCTTGCCAGCATTCGGATTGATCACAATTTTCATTCTATTGATTTGACCGTTGAGGACTTCCCCAGTCTTGTTATCGACGCCATAGCTGAAGCCGTGAGGTCTAAATAATGAGTCTTGAGGCGATAGTCTGGGCGTGGAAGCGCCCGGTATTCGATCAGATGGAGCTGCTAATACTTTTGGCTCTGTCAGATTATGCAAATCAGGATAATGAATGCTGGCCTGGCTACGAACGACTACTTGAAAAAACGCGCATTCGTTCAAGGGCAACGCTGGCTAAAAAACTCGCAGGATTAGAGGAAGCTGGTTTCATTGAACGGCATAAAAGGCCGATCAAAACAGGCGGTAGTAAAACGACAGTTTACCGCGTAATGACCGAGGCAGAATTGTCATCTCCTGCATACCCGAAAGTTCACCGGATGAACTCTCGCGAAAGTTCATCTCCTGTACACCCGAAAGTTCACCAGATGAACTCTCGTTCTACTGTTAACCAGTCAGAAAGAACCAGTCAGACTATATACACTGATTCGTTCGATTTATTCTGGTCAAACTACCCAAAGCGACAAGGCGACCAGGGCAGCAAAAAGAAAACATTTCAGCGTTACACAACGTTGTTATCTGGCGGGTTCACCGACCAGCAATTAATTGATTCAGCTATACGCTATCAACGCTATTGCTCGGCTACCGGAAAACTGAATACGGAATACGTAAAGCAAACCACAACATTCTTAAACGACACTGG